>JAEIHA010001024.1:0-17105 GCA_018904595.1 Zaprionus indianus | reverse complement strand
GTCTAGCCTTTGTCAAGCCTGTGCATAGCCCCCCTGTGTCCCTTTGTCAAGCCTGTGCATAGCCTGTGTCTAGCCTGTGCCTAGCCAGTGTCTAGCCTGTGCCTAGCCAGTGTCTAGCCAGTTTCTAGCCTGTGTCTAGCCTGTGGTAAGCCAGTGTCTAGTTTGTGCCAAGCCAGTGTGTAGCCTGTGCCAAGCCAGTGTCTAGCCTGTGCCTAGCCAGTGTCTAGCCTGTGCCTTGCCTGTGACTGGCATGTGCATAGCCTGTGCCTACCCAGTGTCTAGCCTGTGTCTAGCCTGTGCCTTGCCTGAGTCTGGCATGTGCATAGCCTGTGCCTAGCCAGTGTCTAGCCTGTGTCTAGCCTGTGCCTTGCCTGAGACTGGCATGTGCATAGCGTGTGCCTAGCCTGTGTCTAGCCTGTGTCAAGCCTGTGTCTAGCCTGTGTCTAGCCTGTGTCTAGCCTGTGTCTAGCCTGTGTCTAACCTGTGCCTAGCCAGTGTCTAGCCTGTGCCCAGCCAGTGCCCAGCCAGTGTCAAGCCTGTGTCTAGCCTGTGTCTAGCCTGTGCCTAGCCAGTTTCTAGCCTGTGTCTAGCCTGTGTCTAGCCTGTGTCTAGCTTGTGTCTAGCCTGTGTCTAGCCTGTGCCTAGCCTGTGTCTAGCCTGTGTCTAGCCTGTGCCTTGCCTGTGACTGGCATGTGCATAGCCTGTGCCTAGCCAGTGTCTAGCCTGTGTCTAGCCTGTGCCTAGCCTGTGTCTAGCCTGTGTCTAGCCTGTGCCTTGCCTGTGACTGGCATGTGCATAGCCTGTGCCTTGCCTGTGACTGGCATGTGCATAGCCTGTGCCTAGCCAGTGTCTAGCCTGTGCCCAGCCAGTGTCTAGCCTGTGCCTAGCCAGTTTCTAGCCTGTGTCTTGCCTGTGCTTAGCCAGTGTCTAGTCTGTGCCAAGCCAGTGTCTAGCCTGTGCCTAGCCAGTGTCTAGCCTGTGTCTAGCCTGTGCCATGCCTATGACTGGCATGTGCATAGCCTGTGTCTAGCCAGTGTCTAGCCTGTGCCTTGCCTGACACAGGCATGTGCATAGCGTGTGCCTAGCCCGTGTCTAGCCAGTGCCTAGCCTGTGCCTAGCCAGTGTCTAGCCAGAGTCTAGCCTGTGCATAGCGTGTGTCTAGCCTGTGCCTAGCCAGTGTATAGCCTGTGCCTAGCCAGTGTCTAGCCTGTGCCCAGCCAGTGTCTAGCCTGTGTCTAGCCTGGGCCTAGCCAGTTTCTAGCCTGTGTCTAGCCTGAGCTTAGCCAGTGTCTAGTCTGTGCCAAGCCAGTGTCTAGCCTATGCCTAGCCAGTGTCTAGCCTGTGTCTAGCCTGTGCCTTGCCTGTGACTTGCATGTGCATAGCCTGTGCCTAGCCAGTGTCTAGCCTGTGTCTAACCTGTGCCTTGCCTGAGACTGGTATGTGCATAGCGTGTGCCTAGCCAGTGTCTAGCCAGTGCCCAGACTGTGCCTAGCCAGTGTCTAGCCTTTGTCTAGCCTGTGCATAGCCAGAGTCTAGCCTGTGCCTAGCCAGTGTGTAGCCTCTGTCTAGCCTGTGTCTAGACTGTGTCTTGACGGTGTCTATACAATGTCTAGCCTGTGCCCAGCCAGTGTCTAGCCTTAGCCAGTGTCTAGTCTGTGCCAAGCCAGTGTCTAGCCTGTGCCTAGCCAGTGTCTAGCCTGTGTCTAGCCTGTGCCTTGCCTGTGACTTGCATGTGCATAGCCTGTGCCTAGCCAGTGTCTAGCCTGTGTCTAGCCTGTGCCTTGCCTGAGACTGGTATGTGCATAGCGTGTGCCTAGCCAGTGTCTAGCCAGTGCCCAGCCTGTGCCTAGCCAGTGTCTAGCCTTTGTCTAGCCTGTGCATAGCCAGAGTCTAGCCTGTGCCTAGCCAGTGTGTAGCCTCTGTCTAGCCTGTGTCTAGACTGTGTCTTGACGTTTTCTATACAGTGTCTAGCCTGTGCCCAGCCAGTGTCTAGCCTGTGTTTTGCCTGTGCCTAGCCAGTTTCTAGCCTGTGTCTAGCCTGTGCTTAGCCAGTGTCTAGTCTGTGCCAAGCCAGTATCTAGCCTGTGCCTAGCCAGTGTGTAGCCTGTGTCTAGCCTGTGTCTAGCCTGTGCCTTGCCTGAGACTGGCATGTGCATAGCTTGTGCCTAGCCAGTGTCTACCCTGTGCCTAGCCTGTGTCTAGCCTGTGTCTAGCCTGTGCCTTGCCTGTGACTGGCATGTGCATAGCCTGTGCCTAGCCAGTGTGTAGCCTCTGTCTAGCCTGTGTCTAGACTGTGTCTTGATGGTGTCTATACAGTGTCTAGCCTGTGCCCAGCCAGTGACTAGCCTTAGCCAGTGTCTAGTCTGTGCCAAGCCAGTGTCTAGCCTGTGCCTAGCCAGTGTCTAGCCTGTGTCTAGCCTGTGCCTTGCCTGTGACTTGCATGTGCATAGCCTGTGCCTTGCCAGTGTCTAGCCTGTGTCTAGCCTGTGCCTTGCCTGAGACTGGTATGTGCATAGCGTGTGCCTAGCCAGTGTCTAGCCAGTGCCCAGCCTGTGCCTAGCCAGTGTCTAGCCTTTGTCTAGCCTGTGCATAGCCAGAGTCTAGCCTGTGCCTAGCCAGTGTGTAGCCTCTGTCTAGCCTGTGTCTAGACTGTGTCTTGACGGTGTCTATACAGTGTCTAGCCTGTGCCCAGCCAGTGTCTAGCCTGTGTTTTGCCTGTGCCTAGCCAGTTTCTAGCCTGTGTCTAGCCTGTGCTTAGCCAGTGTCTAGTCTGTGCCAAGCCAGTATCTAGCCTGTGCCTAGCCAGTGTGTAGCCTGTGTCTAGCCTGTGTCTAGCCTGTGCCTTGCCTGAGACTGGCATGTGCATAGCTTGTGCCTAGCCAGTGTCTACCCTGTGCCTAGCCTGTGTCTAGCCTGTGTCTAGCCTGTGCCTTGCCTGTGACTGGCATGTGCATAGCCTGTGCCTAGCCAGTGTCTAGCCTGTGTCTAGCCTGTGTCTAGCCTGTGCTTAGCCAGTGTCTAGTCTGTGTCTAGCCTGTGTCTAGCCTGTGTCTAGCCTGTGCCTAGCCAGTGTCTAGCCTGTTCCCAGCCAGTGTCTAGCCTGTGTCTAGCCTGTGTCTAGCCTGTGCGTAGCCAGTTTCTAGCCTGTGTCTAGCCTGTGCGTAGCCAGTTTCTAGCCTGTGTCTTGCCTGTGCTTAGCCAGTGTCTAGTCTGTGCCAAGCCAGTGTCTAGCCTGTGCCTACCCAGTGTCTAGCCAGTGCCTAGCCTGTGTCTCGCCTGTGTCTAGCCTGTGTCTTGCCTGTGACTGGCATGTGCATAGCCTGTGCCTTACCAGTGTCTAGCCTGTGTCTAGCCTGTGCCTTGCCTGTGACTGGCATGTGTCTAGCCTGTGCCTTGCCTGAGACTGGCATGTGCATAGCGTGTGCCTTGCCAGTGTCTAGTTTGTGCCTAGCCAGTGTCTAGTTAGTGCCTAGCCTTTGTCTAGCCTGTGCATAGCCAGAGTCTAGCCTGTGCCTAGCCAGTGTGTAGCCTCTGTCTAGCCTGTGTCTAGACTGTGTCTTGACGGTGTCTAGCCGGTGTCTAGCCTGTGCCTTGCCTGTGACTGGCATGTGCATAGCTTGTGCCTAGCCAATGTCTAGCCTGTGTCTAGCCTGTGCCTAGCGAGTGTCAAGCCTGTGCCCAGCCAGTGTCTAGCCTGTGTCTACCCTGTGCCTTGCCTGAGACTGGCATGTGCATAGCGTGTGCCTTGCCAGTGTCTAGTTAGTGCCTAGCCAGTGTCTAGTTAGTGCCTAGCCAGTGTCTAGCCTCTGTCTAGCCTGTGCAGAGCCAGAGTCTAGCCGGTGTCTATCCTGAGTCTAGCCTGTGCTTTCCAGTGTCTAGTCTGTGTCTAGCCTGTGTCTAGCCTGTGTCTAGCCTGTGTCTAGCCTGTGCATAGCCAGATTCTAGCCTGTGCCTAGCCCGTGTATAGCCTCTGTCTAGCCTTGTCAAGCCTGTGTCTAGCCTGTTTCTAGCATGTGTTAAGCCTGTGTCTAGCCTGTGTTTAGCCTGTGTTTAGCCCGTGCCTTGCCTGAGACAGGCATGTGCATAGCGTGTGCCTAGCCAGAGTCTAGCCAGTGCCTAGCCTGTGCCTAGCCAGTGTCTAGCCTTTGTCTAGCCTGTGAATAGCCTGTGTCTAGCCTGTGCCTAGCCAGTGTATAGCCTGTGCCTAGCCAGTGTCTAGCCTGTGCCCAGCCAGTGTCTAGCATGTGTCTACCCTAAGCCTAGCCAGTTTCTAGCCTGTGTCTAGCCTGTGCTTAGCCAGTGTCTAGTTTGTGCCAAGCCAGTGTGTAGCCTGTGCCAAGCCAGTGTCTAGCCTGTGGCTAGCCAGTGTCTAGCCTGTGCCTTGCCTGTGACTGGCATGTGCATAGCCTGTGCCTACCCAGTGTCTAGCCTGTGTCTAGCCTGTGCCTTGCCTGAGTCTGGCATGTGCATAGCCTGTGCCTAGCCAGTGTCTAGCCTGTGTCTAGCATGTGCCTTGCCTGAGACTGGCATGTGCATAGCGTGTGCCTAGCCTGTGTCTAGCCTGTGTCAAGCCTGTGTCTAGCCTGTGTCTAGCCTGTGTCTAGCCTGTGTCTAGCCTGTGTCTAACCTGTGCCTAGCCAGTGTCTAGCCTGTGCCCAGCCAGTGCCCAGCCAGTGTCAAGCCTGTGTCTAGCCTGTGTCTAGCCTGTGCCTAGCCAGTTTCTAGCCTGTGTCTAGCCTGTGCCTTGCCTGAGACTGGCATGTGCATAGCGTGAGCCCAGCCAGTGTCTAGCCTGGGTCTAGCCTGTGCCTTGCCTGAGACTGGCATGTGCATAGCGTGTGCCTAGCCAGTGTCTAGCCAGTGCCTAGCCTGTGCCTAGCCTGTGCCTTGCCTGTGCCTAGCCTGTGCCTAGCCTGTGCCTAGCCTGTGTCTAGCCTGTGTCTAGCCTGTGTCTAGCCTGTGTCTAGCCTGTGTCTAGCCTGTGTCTAGCCTGTGCCTAGCCTGTGTCTAGCCTGTGTCTAGCCTGTGCCTTGCCTGTGACTGGCATGTGCATAGCCTGTGCCTAGCCAGTGTCTAGCCTGTGTCTAGCCTGTGCCTAGCCTGTGTCTAGCCTGTGTCTAGCCTGTGCCTTGCCTGTGACTGGCATGTGCATAGCCTGTGCCTAGCCAGTGTCTAGCCTGTGCCCAGCCAGTGTCTAGCCTGTGTGTCTAGCCTGTGTCTAGCCTGTGTCTAGCCTGTGCCTAGCCAGTGTCCAGCCTGTGCCCAGCCAGTGTCTAGCCTGTGTCTAGCCTGTGCCTAGCCAGTTTCTAGCCTGTGTCTTGCCTGTGCTTAGCCAGTGTCTAGTCTGTGCCAAGCCAGTGTCTAGCCTGTGCCTAGCCAGTGTCTAGCCTGTGTCTAGCCTGTGCCATGCCTGTGACTGGCATGTGCATAGCCTGTGCCTAGCCAGTGTCTAGCCTGTGCCTTGCCTGACACAGGCATGTGCATAGCGTGTGCCTAGCCCGTGTCTAGCCAGTGCCTAGCCTGTGCCTAGCCAGTGTCTAGCCAGTGTCTAGCCTGTGCATAGCGTGTGTCTAGCCTGTGCCTAGCCAGTGTATAGCCTGTGCCTAGCCAGTGTCTAGCCTGTGCCCAGCCAGTGCCTAGCCTGTGTCTAGCCTGGGCCTAGCCTGTGTCTAGCCTGTGTCTAGCCTGTGCCTAGCTAGTGTCTAGCCTGTGCCTAGCCAGTGTCAAGCCTGTGCCCAGCCAGTGTCTAGCCTGTGTCTAGCCTGTGCCTAGCCAGTTTCTGGCCTGTGTCTAGCCTGAGCTTAGCCAGTGTCTAGTGTGTGCCAAGCCAGTGTCTAGCCTGTGCCTAGCCAGTGTCTGGCCTGTGTCTAGCCTGTGCCTTGCCTGTAACTTGCATGTGCATAGCCTGTGCCTAGCCAGTGTCTAGCCTGTGTCTAGCCTGTGCCTTGCCTGAGACTGGTATGTGCATAGCGTGTGCCTAGCCAGTGTCTAGCCAGTGCCCAGCCTGTGCCTAGCCAGTGTCTAGCCTTTGTCTAGCCTGTGCATAGCCAGAGTCTAGCCTGTGCCTAGCCAGTGTGTAGCCTCTGTCTAGCCTGTGTCTAGACTGTGTCTTGACGGTGTCTATACAGTGTCTAGCCTGTGCCCAGCCAGTGTCTAGCCTGTGTTTTGCCTGTGCTTAGCCAGTTTCTAGCCTGTGTCTAGCCTGTGCTTAGCCAGTGTCTAGTCTGTGCCAAGCCAGTATCTAGCCTGTGCCTAGCCAGTGTGTAGCCTGTGTCTAGCCTGTGTCTAGCCTGTGCCTTGCCTGAGACTGGCATGTGCATAGCTTGTGCCTAGCCAGTGTCTACCCAGTGCCTAGCCTGTGCCTAGCCAGTGTCTAGCCTTTGTCTAGCCTGTGCATAGCCAGAGTCTAGCCTGTGCCTAGCCAGTGTGTAGCCTCTGTCTAGACTGTGTCTAGACTGTGTCTTGCCTGAGACTAGCCGGTGTCTAGCCTGTGACTTGCCTGTGACTGGCATGTGCATAGCCTGTGCCTATCAGTGTCTAGCCTGTGACTAGCCTGTGCCTTGCCTGAGACTGGCATGTGCATAGCCTGTGCCTTGCCTGAGACTGGCATGTGCATAGCGTGTGCCTTGCCAGGGTCTAGCCAGTGCCTAGCCTGTGCCTAGCCAGTGTCTAGCCTTTGTCTAGCCTGTACATAGCCAGATTCTAGCCTGTGCCTAGCCAGTGTCTAGCCTGTGCATAGCCAGAGTCTAGCCTGTGCCTAGCCAGTGTGTAGCCTCTGTCTAGACTGTGTCTAGACTGTGTCTTGACGGTGTCTAGCCGGTGTCTAGCCTGTGCCTTGCCTGTGACTGGCATGTGCATAGCCTGTGCCTATTCAGTGTCTAGCCTGTGACTAGCTTGTGCCTTGCCTGAGACTGGCATGTGCATAGCGTGTGCCTTGCCAGTGTCAAGCCAGTGCCTAGCCTGTGCCTAGCCAGTGTCAAGCCTGTGTCTAGCCTGTGTCTAGCATGTGTCTAGCCTGTGTCTAGCCTGTGTCTAGCCTGTGCCTTGCCTGAGACTGGCATGTGCATAGCGTGTGCCTTGCCAGTGTCAAGCCAGTGCCTAGCCTGTGCCTAGCCAGTGTCAAGCCTGTGTCTAGTCTGTGTCTAGCCTGTGTCTAGCCTGTGTCTAGCCTGTGTCTAGCCTGTGCATAGCCAGATTCTAGCCTGTGCCTAGCCCGTGTATAGCCTCTGTCTAGCCTTGTCAAGCCTGTGTCTAGCCTGTTTCTAGCATGTGTTAAGCCTGTGTCTAGCCTGTGTTTAGCCTGTGTTTAGCCCGTGCCTTGCCTGAGACAGGCATGTGCATAGCGTGTGCCTAGCCAGAGTCTAGCCAGTGCCTAGCCTGTGCCTAGCCAGTGTCTAGCCTTTGTCTAGCCTGTGAATAGCCTGTGTCTAGCCTGTGCCTAGCCAGTGTATAGCCTGTGCCTAGCCAGTGTCTAGCCTGTGCCCAGCCAGTGTCTAGCCTGTGTCTACCCTAAGCCTAGCCAGTTTCTAGCCTGTGTCTAGCCTGTGCTTAGCCAGTGTCTAGTTTGTGCCAAGCCAGTGTGTAGCCTGTGCCAAGCCAGTGTCTAGCCTGTGGCTAGCCAGTGTCTAGCCTGTGCCTTGCCTGTGACTGGCATGTGCATAGCCTGTGCCTACCCAGTGTCTAGCCTGTGTCTAGCCTGTGCCTTGCCTGAGTCTGGCATGTGCATAGCCTGTGCCTAGCCAGTGTCTAGCCTGTGTCTAGCCTGTGCCTTGCCTGAGACTGGCATGTGCATAGCGTGTGCCTAGCCTGTGTCTAGCCTGTGTCAAGCCTGTGTCTAGCCTGTGTCTAGCCTGTGTCTAGCCTGTGTCTAGCCTGTGTCTAACCTGTGCCTAGCCAGTGTCTAGCCTGTGCCCAGCCAGTGCCCAGCCAGTGTCAAGCCTGTGTCTAGCCTGTGTCTAGCCTGTGCCTAGCCAGTTTCTAGCCTGTGTCTAGCCTGTGCCTTGCCTGAGACTGGCATGTGCATAGCGTGAGCCTAGCCAGTGTCTAGCCTGGGTCTAGCCTGTGCCTTGCCTGAGACTGGCATGTGCATAGCGTGTGCCTAGCCAGTGTCTAGCCAGTGCCTAGCCTGTGCCTAGCCTGTGCCTTGCCTGTGCCTAGCCTGTGCCTAGCCTGTGCCTAGCCTGTGTCTAGCCTGTGTCTAGCCTGTGTCTAGCCTGTGTCTAGCCTGTGTCTAGCCTGTGTCTAGCCTGTGCCTAGCCTGTGTCTAGCCTGTGTCTAGCCTGTGCCTTGCCTGTGACTGGCATGTGCATAGCCTGTGCCTAGCCAGTGTCTAGCCTGTGTCTAGCCTGTGCCTAGCCTGTGTCTAGCCTGTGTCTAGCCTGTGCCTTGCCTGTGACTGGCATGTGCATAGCCTGTGCCTAGCCAGTGTCTAGCCTGTGCCCAGCCAGTGTCTAGCCTGTGTCTAGCCTGTGTCTAGCCTGTGTCTAGCCTGTGCCTAGCCAGTGTCCAGCCTGTGCCCAGCCAGTGTCTAGCCTGTGTCTAGCCTGTGCCTAGCCAGTTTCTAGCCTGTGTCTTGCCTGTGCTTAGCCAGTGTCTAGTCTGTGCCAAGCCAGTGTCTAGCCTGTGCCTAGCCAGTGTCTAGCCTGTGTCTAGCCTGTGCCATGCCTGTGACTGGCATGTGCATAGCCTGTGCCTAGCCAGTGTCTAGCCTGTGCCTTGCCTGACACAGGCATGTGCATAGCGTGTGCCTAGCCCGTGTCTAGCCAGTGCCTAGCCTGTGCCTAGCCAGTGTCTAGCCAGTGTCTAGCCTGTGCATAGCGTGTGTCTAGCCTGTGCCTAGCCAGTGTATAGCCTGTGCCTAGCCAGTGTCTAGCCTGTGCCCAGCCAGTGCCTAGCCTGTGTGTAGCCTGGGCCTAGCCTGTGTCTAGCCTGTGTCTAGCCTGTGCCTAGCTAGTGTCTAGCCTGTGCCTAGCCAGTGTCAAGCCTGTGCCCAGCCAGTGTCTAGCCTGTGTCTAGCCTGTGCCTAGCCAGTTTCTGGCCTGTGTCTAGCCTGAGCTTAGCCAGTGTCTAGTGTGTGCCAAGCCAGTGTCTAGCCTGTGCCTAGCCAGTGTCTGGCCTGTGTCTAGCCTGTGCCTTGCCTGTAACTTGCATGTGCATAGCCTGTGCCTAGCCTGTGTCTAGCCTGTGTCTAGCCTGTGCCTTGCCTGAGACTGGCATGTGCATAGCTTGTGCCTAGCCAGTGTCTACCCAGTGCCTAGCCTGTGCCTAGCCAGTGTCTAGCCTTTGTCTAGCCTGTGCATAGCCAGAGTCTAGCCTGTGCCTAGCCAGTGTGTAGCCTCTGTCTAGACTGTGTCTAGACTGTGTCTTGCCTGAGACTAGCCGGTGTCTAGCCTGTGACTTGCCTGTGACTGGCATGTGCATAGCCTGTGCCTATCAGTGTCTAGCCTGTGACTAGCCTGTGCCTTGCCTGAGACTGGCATGTGCATAGCCTGTGCCTTGCCTGAGACTGGCATGTGCATAGCGTGTGCCTTGCCAGGGTCTAGCCAGTGCCTAGCCTGTGCCTAGCCAGTGTCTAGCCTTTGTCTAGCCTGTACATAGCCAGATTCTAGCCTGTGCCTAGCCAGTGTCTAGCCTGTGCATAGCCAGAGTCTAGCCTGTGCCTAGCCAGTGTGTAGCCTCTGTCTAGACTGTGTCTAGACTGTGTCTTGACGGTGTCTAGCCGGTGTCTAGCCTGTGCCTTGCCTGTGACTGGCATGTGCATAGCCTGTGCCTATTCAGTGTCTAGCCTGTGACTAGCTTGTGCCTTGCCTGAGACTGGCATGTGCATAGCGTGTGCCTTGCCAGTGTCAAGCCAGTGCCTAGCCTGTGCCTAGCCAGTGTCAAGCCTGTGTCTAGCCTGTGTCTAGCATGTGTCTAGCCTGTGTCTAGCCTGTGTCTAGCCTGTGCCTTGCCTGAGACAGGCATGTGCATAGCGTGTGCCTAGCCCGTGTCTAGCCAGTGCCTAGCCTGTGCCTAGCCAGTGTCTAGCCTTTGTCTAGCCTGTGCATAGCCTGTGTCTAGCCTGTGCCTAGCCAGTGTATAGCCTGTGCCTAGCCAGTGTCTAGCCTGTGCCCAGCCAGTGTCTAGCCTGTGTCTAGCCTGTGTCTAGCATGTGTCTAGCCTGTGTCTAGCCTGTGTCTAGCCTGTGTTTAGCCCGTACCTTGCCTGAGACAGGCATGTGCATAGCGTGTGCCTAGCCTGTGTCTAGCCTGTGTCTAACCTGTGTCTAGCCAGTGTCTAGCCTGTGCCCAGCGAGTGTCTAGCCTGTGTCTAGCCTGTGCCCAGCCAGTTTCTAGCCTGTGTCTAGGCTGTGCCTTGCCTGAGACTGGCATGTGCATAGCGTTTGCCTAGCCAGTGTCTAGCCTGGGTCTAGCCTGTGCCTTGCCTGAGACTGGCATGTGCATAGCGTGTGCCTAGCCAGTGTCTAGCCAATGCCTAGCCTGTGCCTAGCCTGTGCCTAGCCTGTGCCTAGCCTGTGCCTAGCCTGTGCCTAGCCTGTGCCTAGCCTGTGTCTAGCCAGTGCCTAGCCTGTGCCTGGCCAGTGCAGCCTTTGTCTAGCCTGTGCCTAGCCAGTATCTAGCCTGTGCCCAGCCAGTGTCTAGCCTGTGTGTAGCCTGTGCCTAGCCAGTTTCTAGCTTGTGTCAAGCCTGTGCTTAGCCAGTGTCTAGTCTGTGCCAATCCAGTGTCTAGCCTGTGCCTAGCCAGTGCCTAGCCAGTGTCTAGCCTGTGTCTAGCCTGTGCCTTGCCAGTGACTGGCATGTGCATAGCCTGTGCCTAGCCAGTGTCTAGCCTGTGCCTAGCCTGTGCCTAGCCTGTGCCTAGCCTGTGCCTAGCCTGTGCCTAGCCTGTGCCTAGCCTGTGCCTAGCCTGTGCCTAGCCTGTGCCTAGCCTGTGCCTAGCCTGTGCCTAGCCTGTGCCTAGCCTGTGCCTAGCCTGTGCCTAGCCTGTGCCTAGCCTGTGCCTAGCCTGTGTCTAGCCTGTGCCTTCCCTGAGACTGGCATGTGTATAGCCTGTGCCTAGCCAGTGTTTAGCCTGTGCCTTGCCTGAGACTGGCATGTGCATAGCCTGTGCCTAGCCAGTGTCTAGCCTGTGCCTAGCCTGTGCCTAGCCTGTGCCTAGCCTGTGCCTAGCCTGTGCCTAGCCTGTGCCTAGCCTGTGCCTAGCCTGTGCCTAGCCTGTGCCTAGCCTGTGCCTAGCCTGTGCCTAGCCTGTGTTTAGCCTGTGTCTAGCCTGTGTATAGCCTGTGCCTTGCCAGAGACTGGTATGCGCAAAGCGTGTGCCTAGCCAGTGTCTAGCCAGTGCCTAGCCTTTGTCTAGCCTGTGTCTAGCCTGTGCCTTGCCTGTGACTGGCATGTGCATAGCCTGTGCCTTACCAGTGTCTAGCCTGTGTCTAGCCTGTGCCTTGCCTGTGACTGGCATGTGCATAGCCTGTGCCTAGCCAGTGTCTAGCCTGTGTCTAGCCTGTGTCTAGCCTGTGCCAAGCCTGTGTCTAGCCTGTGTCTAGCCTGTGTTTAGCCTGTGTTTAGCCTGTGCCTTGCCTGTGACTGGCATGTGCATAGCCTGTGCCTAGCCAGTGTCTAGCCTGTGTCTAGCCTGTGCCTTGCCTGAGACAGGCATGTGCATAGCGTGTGCCTAGCCAGTGTCTAGCCAGTGCCTAGCCTGTGCCTAGCCAGTGTCTAGCCTTTCTCTAGCCTGTGCATAGCCTGTGTCTAGCCTGTGCCTAGCCAGTGTATAGTCTCTGTCTAGCCTGTGTCTAATCTGTGTCTAGCCGGTGTCTAGCCTGTGCCTAGCCTGTGCCTTGCCTGTGACTGGCATGTGCATAGCCTGTGCCTAGCCAGTGTGTACCCTGTGTCTAGCCTGTGCCTTGCCTGAGACAGGCATGTGCATAGCGTGTGCCTAGCCAGTGTCTAGCCAGTGCCTAGCCTGTGCCTAGCCAGTGCCTAGCCTGTGCCTAGCCAGTGCCTAGCCTGTGCCTAGCCAGTGTCTAGCCTTTGTCTAGCCTGTGCATAGCCTGTGTCTAGCCTGTGCATAGCCTGTGTCTAGCCTGTGCCAAGCCAGTGTCTAGTCTGTGCCAAGCCAGTGTCTAGCCTGTGCCTAGCCAGTGTCTAGCCTAAGTCTAGCCTGTGCCTTGCCTGTGACTGGCATGTGCATAGCCTGTGCCTAGCCAGTGTCTAGCCTGTGTCTAGCCTGTGCCTTGCCTGAGACTGGCATGTGCTTAGCGAGTGCCTTGCCAGTGTCTAGTTAGTGCCTAGCCAGTGTCTAGTTAGTGCCTAGCCTTTGTCTAGCCTGTGCATAGCCAGAGTCTAGCCTGTGTCTAGCCAGTGTGTAGCCTCTGTCTAGCCTGTGTCTAGACTGTGTCTAGACTGTGTCTTGACGGTGTCTAGCCGGAGTTTAGCCTGTGCCTTGCCTGTGACTGGCATGTGCATAGCTTATGCCTAGCCAATGTGTAGCCTGTGTCTAGCCTGTGCCTAGCCAGTGTCAAGCCTGTGCCCAGCCAGTGTCTAGCCTGTGTCTACCCTGTGCCTTGCCTGAGACTGGCATGTGCATAGCGTGTGCCTTGCCAGTGTCTAGTTAGTGCCTAGCCAGTGTCTAGTTAGTGCCTAGCCAGTGTCTAGCCTTTGTCTAGCCTGAGCATAGCCAGAGTCTACCCTGTGTCTATCCTGTGTCTAGCCTGTGCTTAGCCAGTGTCTAGTCTGTGTCTAGCCTGTGTCTAGCCTGTGTCTAGCCTGTGCCTAGCCCGTGTATAGCCTCTGTCTAGCCTTGTCAAGCCTGTGTCTAGCCTGTGTCTAGCATGTCTTTAGCCTGTGTCTAGCCTGTGTTTAGCCTGTGTTTAGCCCGTGCCTTGCGTGAGACAGGCATGTGCATAGCGTGTGCCTAGCCAGAGTCTAGTCAGTGCCTAGCCTGTGCCTAGCCAGTGTCTAGCCTTTGTCTAGCCTGTGCATAGCCTGTGCATAGCCTGTGTCTAGCCTGTGCCTAGCCAGTGTTTAGCCTGTGCCTTGCCTGAGATTGGCATGTGCATAGCGTGTGCCTAGCCAGTGTCTAGCCTGTGCCTTGCCAGAGACTGGCATGTGCATAGCGTGTGCCTAGCCAGTGTCTAGCCAGTGCCTAGCCTGTGTCTAGCCTGTGTCTAGCCTGTGCCTTGCCTGTGACTGGCATGTGCATAGCCTGTGCCTTACCAGTGTCTAGCCTGTGTCTAGCTTGTGCCTTGCCTGTGACTGGCATGTGCATAGCCTGTGCCTAGCCAGTGTCTAGCCTGTGTCTAGCCTGTGCCTAGCCAGTGTCTAGCCTGTGTCTAGCCTGTGCCAAGCCTGTGTCTAGCCTGTGTCTAGCCTGTGTCTAGCCTGTGTTTAGCCTGTGCCTTGCCTGTGACTGGCATGTGCATAGCCTGTGACTGGCATGTGCATAGCCTGTGCCTAGCCAGTGTCTAGCCTGTGTCTAGCCTGTACCTTGCCTGAGACAGGCATGTGCATAGCGTGTGCCTAGCCAGTGTCTAGCCAGTGCCTAGCCTGTGCCTAGCCAGTGTCTAGCCTTTGTCTAGCCTGTGCATAGCCTGTGTCTAGCCTGTGCCTAGCCAGTGTATAGTCTCTGTCTAGCCTGTGTCTAATCTGTGTCTAGCCAGTGTGTAGCCTGTGTCTAGCCTGTGCCTTGCCTGAGACAGGCATGTGCATAGCGTGTGCCTAGCCAGTGTCTAGCCAGTGCCTAGCCTGTGCCTAGCCAGTGTCTAGCCTTTGTCTAGCCTGTGCATAGCCTGTGTCTAGCCTGTGCCTAGCCAGTGTATAGCCTCTGTCTAGCCGGTGTCTAGCCTGTGCCTTGCCTGTGCTTAGCCAGTGTCTAGTCTGTGCCAAGCCAGTGTCTAGTCTGTGCCAAGCCAGTGTCTAGCCTGTGCCTAGCCAGTGTCTAGCCTGTGTCTAGCCTGTGCCTTGCCTGTGACTGGCATGTGCATAGCCTGTGCCTAGCCAGTGTCTAGCCTGTGTCTACCCTGTGCCTTGCCTGAGACTGGCATGTGCATAGCGTGTGCCTTGCCAGTGTCTAGTTAGTGCCTAGCCAGTGTCTAGTTAGTGCCTAGCCAGTGTCTAGCCTTTGTCTAGCCTGTGCATAGCCAGAGTCTAGCCTGTGTCTATCCTGTGTCTAGCCTGTGCTTAGCCAGTGTCTAGTCTGTATCTAGCCTGTGTCTAGCCTGTGTCTAGCCTGTGCCTAGCCTGTGTCTAGCCTGTGTCTAGCATGTGTTTAGCCTGTGTCTAGCCTGTGTTTAGCCTGTGTTTAGCCCGTGCCTTGCCTGAGACAGGCATGTGCATAGCGTGTGCCAAGCCAGAGTCTAGCCAGTGCCTAGCCTGTGCCTAGCCAGTGTCTAGCCTTTGTCTAGCCTGTGCATAGCCTGTGTCTAGCCTGTGCCTAGCCAGTGTATAGCCTGTGCCTAGCCAGTGTCTAGCCTGTGCCCAGCCAGTGTCTGGCCTGTGTCTACCCTGTGTCTAGTGTCTAGTTTGTGCCAAGCCAGTGTGTAGCCAGTGCCAAGCCAGTGTCTAGCCTGTGCCTAGCCAGTGTCTAGCCTGTGTCTAGCCTGTGCCTTGCCTGTGACTGGCATGTGCATAGCCTGTGCCTACCCAGTGTCTAGCCTGTGTCTAGCCTGTGCCTTGCCTGAGTCTGGCATGTGCATAGCCTGTGCCTAGCCAGTGTCTAGCCTGTGCCCAGCCAGTGCCCAGCCAGTGTCTAGCCTGTGTCTAGCCTGTGCCTAACTAGCCTGTGTCTAGCTTGTGCCTTGCCTGAGATTGGCATGTGCATAGCCAGTGTCTAGCCTGGGTCTAGCCTGTGCCTTGCCTGAGACTGGCATGTGCATAGCGTGTGCCTAGCCAGTGTCTCAAGCCAGTGCCTAGCCTGTGCCTAGCCAGTGTCTAGCCTTTGTCTAGCCTGTGCATAGCCTGTGTCTAGCTTGTGCCTAGGTATAGCCTGTGCCTAGCCAGTGTCTAGCCTGTGCCCAGCCAGTGTCTGGCCTGTGTCTCACCCTGTGCCTAGCCAGTTTCTAGCCTGTGTCTAGCCTGTGCTTAGCCAGTGTCTAGTTTGTGCCAAGCCAGTGTGTAGCCAGGGCCAAGCCAGTGTCTAGCCTGTGCCTAGCCAGTGTCTAGCCTGTGTCTAGCCTGTGCCTTGCCTGTGACTGGCATGTGCATAGCCTGTGCCTACCCAGTGTCTAGCCTGTGTCTAGCCTGTGCCTTGCCTGAGTCTGGCATGTGCATAGCCTGTGCCTAGCCAGTGTCTAGCCTGTGCCCAGCCAGTGCCCAGCCAGTGTCTAGCCTGTGTCTAGCCTGTGCCTAGCCAGTTTCTAGCCTGTGTCTAGCTTGTGCCTTGCCTGAGATTGGCATGTGCATAGCGTGTGCCTAGCCAGTGTCTAGCCTGGGTCTAGCCTGTGCCTTGCCTGTGCCTAGCTTGTGCCTAGCCTGTGCCTAGCCTGTGCCTAGCCTGTGCCTAACCTTTGCCTAGCCTGTGTCTAGCCTGTGTCTAGCCTGTGTCTAGCCTGTGCCTTGCCTGAGACTGGCATGTGCATAGCGTGTGCCTAGCCAGTGCCTAGCCAGTGTCTAGCCTGTGCCTAGCCAGTGTCTAGCCTTTGTCTAGCCTGTGCCTAGCCTGTGCCTAGCCAGTTTCTAGCCTGTGTCTATCCTGTGCCTTGCCTGAGACTGGCATGTGCATAGCGTGTGCCTAGCCAGTGTCTAGCCTGGGTCTCGCCTGTGCCTTGCCTGAGACTGGCATGTGCATAGCGTGTGCCTAGCCAGTGTCTAGCCAATGCCTAGCCTGTGCCTAGCCTGTGCCTAGCCTGTGTCTAGCCAGTGCCTAGCCAGTTTCTAGCCTGTGTCTAGCCTGTGCCTTGCCTGAGACTGGCATGTGCATAGCGTGTGCCCAGCCAGTGTCTAGCCTGTGTGTAGCCTGTGCCTAGCCAGTTTCTAGCTTGTGTCTAGCCTGTGCTTAGCCAGTGTCTAGTCTGTGCCAATCCAGTGTCTAGCCTGTGCCTAGCCAGTGTCTAGCCTGTGTCTAGCCTGTGCCTTGCCAGTGACAGGCATGTGCAAAGCGTGTGCCTAGCCAGTGTCTAGCCAGTGCCTAGCCTGTGCCTAGCCAGTGTCTAGCCTTTGTCCAGCCTGTGCATAGCCTGTGTCTAGCCTGTGCCTAGCCAGTGTATAGCCTCTGTCTAGCCTGTGTCTAATCTGTGTCTAGCCGGTGCCTAGCCTGTGCCTAGCCTGTGCCTTGCCCAGACATGTGCATAGCCTGTGCCTAGCCAGTGTCTAGCCTGTGTCTAGCCTGTGCCTTGCCTGAGACAGGCATGTGCATAGCGTGTGCCTAGCCAGTGTCTAGCCTGTGTCTAGCCTGTGCCTTGCCTGAGACTGGCATGTGCATAGCCTGTGCCTTGCCTGAGACTGGCATGTGCATAGCCTGTGCCTAGCCAGCCCTGCCTTGCCAGAGCCTGCCATGTGCCTAAGCCATGTGTCTAGCCAGTGCCTAGCCATGTGCTAGCCTGTGTCTAGCCTGTGCCTGTGCCTCTGTGACTGGCATGTGCATAGCCTGTGCCTTACCAGTGCCTAGCAGTGTCTAGCCTGTGTCTAGCCTGTGCCTTGCTCAGACTGTGCATAGCCTGTGCCTAGCCTGTGTCTAGCCTGTGCCTAGCCAGTGTCTAGCCTGTGTCTAGTCTGTGCCAAGCCTGTGTCTAGCCTGTGTCTAGCCTGTGTTTAGCCAGTGCCTTGCCTGTGACTGGCATGTGCATAGCCTATGCCTAGCCAGTGTCTAGCCTGTGTCTAGCCTGTGCCTTGCCTGAGACAGGCATGTGCATAGCGTGTGCCTAGCCAGTGTCTAGCCAGTGCCTAGCCTGTGCCTAGCCAGTGTCTAGCCTTGTCTAGCCTGTGCATAGCCTGTGTCTAGCCTGTGCCTAGCCAGTGTATAGCCTCTGTCTAGCCTGTGTCCTAACCTGTGCTAGCCGGTGTCTAGCCTGTGCCTAGCCTGTGCCTTGCCTGTGACTGGCATGTGCATAGCCTGTGCCTAGCCAGTGTCTAGCCTGTGTCTAGCCTGTGTCTAAGCCTGTGCCTTGCCTG
>JAEIHA010001021.1:0-145825 GCA_018904595.1 Zaprionus indianus | reverse complement strand
GCCTGTGCCTTGCCTGTGTCTGGCATGTGCATAGCCTGTGCCTAGCCAGTGTCTAGCCTGTGTCTAGCCTGTGCCTAGCCTGTGCCTAGTGACCTGGCATGTGCATAGCCTGTGCCTAGCCAGTGTCTAGCCTGTGTCTAGCCTGTGCCTTGCCAGTGACTGGCATGTGCATAGCCTGTGCCTAGCCAGTGTCTAGCCTGTGTCTAGCCTGTGCCTAGCCTGTGCCTAGCCTGTGCCAAGCCTGGCTGTGTGCCTTGCCTGTGCCTAGCCTGTGCCTAGCCTGTGCCTAGCCTGTGCCTAGCCTGTGCCTAGCCTGTGCCTTGCCTGAGTCTGGCCTGTGTCATAGCCTGTGCCTTGCCTGTGCTGCATGCCTGGCCTAATGTTTAGCCTGTGTCTAGCCTGTGCCTTGCCTGAGACTGGCATGTGCATAGCGTGTGCCTAGCCAGTGTCTAGCCAGTCCCTAGCCTGTGTCTAGCCTGTGTCTAGCCTGTGCCTTGCCTGTGACTGGCATGTGCATAGCCTGTGCCTTACCAGTGTCTAGCCTGTATCTAGCCTGTGCCTTGCCTGTGACTGGCATGTGGATAGCCTGTGCCTAGCCAGTGTCTAGCCTGTGCCTAGCCAGTGTCTAGCCTGTGTCTAGCCTGTGCCTTGCCTGAGACAGGCATGTGCATAGCGTGTGCCTAGCCAGTGTCTAGCCAGTGCCTAGCCTGTGCCTAGCCAGTGTCTAGCCTTTGTCTAGCCAGTGTCTAGCCTTTGTCTAGCCTGTGCATAGCCTGTGTCTAGCCTGTGCCTAGCCAGTGTATAGCCTCTGTCTAGCCAGTGTCTAATCTGTGTCTAGCCGGTGTCTAGCCTGTGCCTAGCCTGTGCCTTGCCTGTGACTGGCATGTGCATAGCCTGTGCCTAGCCAGTGTCTAGCCTGTGTCTAGCCTGTGCCTTGCCTGAGACAGGCATGTGAATAGCGTGTGCCTAGCCAGTGTCTAGCCAGTGCCTAGCCTGTGCCTAGCCAGTGTCTAGCCTTTGTCTAGCCTGTGCATAGCCTGTGTCTAGCCAGTGCCTAGCCAGTGTATAGCCTCTGTCTAGCCGGTGTCTAGCCTGTGTCCAGCCTGTGCCTAGCCTGTGCCTAGCCTGTGACTGGCCTGTGCCTAGCCAGTGTCTAGCCTGTGTCTAGCCTGTGCCTTGCCTGTGACTGGCATGTGCATAGCCTGTGCCTAGCCAGTGTCTAGCCTGTGTCTAGCCTGTGCCTAGCCTGAGACAAGCAAGTGCATAGCGTGTGCCTTGCCAGTATCTAGCCAGTGCCTAGCCTGTGCCTAGCCTGTGCCTAGCCTGTGACTGGCCTGTGTCTAGCCTGTGTCTAGCCTGTGTCCAGCCTGTGTCTAGCCTGTGTCTAGCCTGTGTCTAGCCTGTGTCTGGCCTTTGTCTAGCCTGTGCCTAGCCTGTGTCTAGCCTGTGTCTAGCCTGTGTCTAGCCTGTGTCTAGCCTGTGTCTAGCCTGTGTCTAGCTTGTGTCTAGCCAGTGTCTAGCCTGTGTCTAGCCTGTGTCTAGCCTGTGTCTAGCCTGTGCCTAGCCTGTGTCTAGCCTGTGTCTAGCCTGTGTCTAGCCTGTGTCTAGCCTGTGTCTAGCCTGTGTCTAGCCTGTGTCTAGCCTGTGTCTAGCCTGTGTCTAGCCTGTGCCTAGCCAGTGTCTAGCCTGTGTCTAGCCTGTGCCTAGCCTGTGACATTCATGTGACTGGCATGTGCATAGCCTGTGCCTAGCCAATGTCTAGCCTGTGTCTAGCCTGTGCCTTGCCAGTGACTGGCATGTGCATAGCCTGTGCCTAGCCAGTGTCTAGCCTGTGTCTAGCCTGTGCCTTGCCAGTGACTGGCATGTGCATAGCCTGTGCCTAGCCAGTGTCTAGCCTGTGTCTAGCCTGTGCCTTGCCAGTGACTGGCATGTGCATAGCCTGTGCCTAGCCAGTGTCTAGCCTGTGTCTAGCCTGTGCCTAGCCTGTGCCTAGCCTGTGCCTAGCCTGTGCCTAGCCTGTGCCTAGCCTGTGCCTAGCCAGTGCCTAGCCTGTGCCTAGCCTGTGTCTAGCCTGTGCCTAGCCTGTGCCTAGCCTGTGCCTAGCCTGTGCCTAGCCTGTGCCTAGCCTGTGCCTAGCCTGTGCCTAGCCTGTGTCTAGCCTGTGTCTAGCCTGTGCCTTGCCTGTGCCTGGCCTGTGCCTAGCCTGTGCCTAGCCTGTGCCTAGCCTGTGCCTAGCCTGTGCCTAGCCAGTGTCTAGCCTGTGTCTAGCCTGTGCCTTGCCAGTGACTGGCATGTGCATAGCCTGTGCCTAGCCAGTGTCTAGCCGGTGTCTAGCCTGTGCCTAGCCTGTGCCTAGCCTGTGCCTAGCCTGTGCCTAGCCTGTGCCTAGCCTGTGCCTAGCCTGTGCCTAGCCTGTGCCTAGCCTGTTCCTAGCCTGTGCCTAGCCTGTGACTGGCATGTGCATAGCCTGTGCCTTACCAGTGTCTAGCCTGTGTCTAGCCTGTGCCTTGCCTGTGACTGGCATGTGCATAGCCTTTGCCTAGCCAGTGTCTAGCCTGTGTCTAGCCTGTGCCTAGCCAGTGTCTAGCCTGTGTCTAGCCTGTGCCAAGCCTGTGTCTAGCCTGTGTCTAGCCTGTGTTTAGCCTGTGCCTTGCCTGTGACTGGCATGTGCATAGCCTGTGCCTAGCCAGTGTCTAGCCTGTGCCTTGCCTGAGACAGGCATGTGCATAGCGTGTGCCTAGCCAGTGTCTAGCCAGTGCCTAGCCTGTGCCTAGCCAGTGTCTAGCCTTTGTCTAGCCTGTGCCTAGCCTGTGCCTAGCCTGTGTCTAGCCTGTGTCTAGCCTGTGCCTAGCCTGCTGCCTGTGCATAGCCTGTGCCTAGCCAGTGTCTAGCCTGTGTCTAGCCTGTGCCTTGCCTGAGACAGGCATGTGCATAGCGTGTGCCTAGCCAGTGTCTAGCCAATGCCTAGCCTGTGCCTAGCCAGTGTCTAGCCTTTGTCTAGCCTGTGCATAGCCTGTGTCTAGCCTGTGCCTAGCCAGTGCATAGCCTCTGTCTAGCCGGTGTCTAGCCTGTGTCTAGCCTGTGCCTAGCCTGTGCCTAGCCTGTGACTGGCCTGTGCCTAGCCAGTGTCTAGCCTGTGTCTAGCCTGTGCCTTGCCTGTGACTGGCATGTGCATAGCCTGTGCCTAGCCAGTGTCTAGCCTGTGTCTAGCCTGTGCCTAGCCTGAGACAGGCATGTGCATAGCGTGTGCCTAGCCAGTGTCTAGCCAGTGCCTAGCCTGTGCCTAGCCAGTGTCTAGCCTTTGTCTAGCCTTTGTCTAGCCTGTGCATAGCCTGAGTCTAGCCTGTGCCTAGCCAGTGTAAAGCCTCTGTCTAGCCTTTGTCTAGCCTGTGCCTTGCCTGTGACTGGCATGTGCATAGCCTGTGCCTAGCCAGTGTCTAGCCTGTGTCTAGCCTGTGTCTAGCCTGTGCCTTGCCTGAGACTGGCATGTGCATAGCGTGTGCCTAGCCAGTGTCTAGCCTGTGCCTAGCCTGTGCCTAGCCTGTGCCTAGCCTGTGCCTAGCCTGTGCCTAGCCTGTGCCTAGCCTGTGCCTTGCCTGTGCCTAGCCTGTGCCTAGCCTGTGCCTAGCCAGTGTCTGTGTCTAGCCTGTGTCTAGCCTGTGCCTAGCCTGTGTCTAGCCTGTGCCTTGCCTGTGACTTGCATGTGCATAGCCTGTGCCTAGCCAGTGTCTAGCCTGTGTCTAGCCTGTGCCTTGCCTGAGACTGGCATGTGCATAGCGTGTGCCTAGCCAGTGTCTAGCCAGTGCCTAGCCTGTGCCTAGCCAGTGTCTAGCCAGTGCCTAGCCTGTGCCTAGCCAGTGTCTAGCCTTTGTCTAGCCTGTGGATAGCCTGTGTCTAGCCTGTGCCTAGCCAGTGTATAGCCTCTGTCTAGGCTGTGTCTAGTCAGTGTCTAGCCGGTGTCTAGCCGGTGTCTAGCCTGTGCCTAGCCTGTGCCTAACCTGTGACTGGCCTATGCTTAGCCTGTGTCTAGCCTGTGTCTAGCCTGTGTCTAGCCTGTGTCCAGCCTGTGTCTAGCCTTTTTCTAGCCTGTGTCTAGCCTGTGTCTAGCCTGTGTCTAGCTTGTGTCTAGCCTGTGTCTAGCCTGTGTCTAGCCTGTGCCTAGCCTGTGTCTAGCCTGTGTCTAGCCTGTGTCTAGCCTGTGTCTAGCCTGTGTCTAGCCTGTGTCTAGCCTGTGTCTAGCCTGTGTCTAGCCTGTGTCTAGCCTGTGCCTAGCCAGTGTCTAGCCTGTGTCTAGCCTGTGCCTTGCCTGTGACATGCATGTGACTGGCATGTGCAAGGCCTGTGCCTAGCCAGTGTCTAGCCTGTGTCTAGCCTGTGCCTTGCCAGTGACTGGCATGTGCATAGCCTGTGCCTAGCCAGTGTCTAGCCTGTGTCTAGCCTGTGTCTAGCCTGTGCCTAGCCTGTGCCTAGCCTGTGCCTAGCCTGTGTCTAGCCTGTGTCTAGCCTGTGCCTTGCCTGAGACTGGCATGTGCATAGCCTGTGCCTAGCCAGTGTTTAGCCTGTGTCTAGCCTGTGCCTTGCCTGAGACTGGCATGTGCATAGCGTGTGCCTAGCCAGTGTCTAGCCTGTGCCTTGCCAGAGACTGGCATGTGCATAGCGTGTGCCTAGCCATTGTCTAGTCAGTCCCTAGCCTGTGTCTAGCCTGTGCCTTGCCTGTGACTGGCATGTGCATAGCCTGTGCCTTACCAGTGTCTAGCCTGTGTTTAGCCTGTGCCTTGCCTGTGACTGGCATGTGCATAGCCTGTGCCTAGCCAGTGTCTAGCCTGTGTCTAGCCTGTGCCTAGCCAGTGTCTAGCCTGTGTCTAGCCTGTACCAGGCCTGTGTCTAGCTTGTGTCTAGCCTGTGTTTAGCCTGTGCCTTGCCTGTGACTGGCATGTGCATAGCCTGTGCCTAGCCAGTGTCTAGCCTGTGCCTAGCCTGTGCCTTGCCTGAGACAGGCATGTGCATAGCGTGTGCCTAGCCAGTGTCTAGCCAGTGCCTAGCCTGTGCCTAGCCAGTGTCTAGCCTTTGTCTAGCCTGTGCATAGCCTGTGTCTAGCCTGTGCCTAGCCAGTGTATAGCCTCTGTCTAGCCTGTGTCTAATCTGTGTCTAGCCGGTGTCTAGCCTGTGCCTAGCCTGTGCCTTGCCTGTGACTGGCATGTGCATAGCCTGTGCCTAGCCAGTGTCTAGCCTGTGTCTAGCCTGTGCCTAGCCAGTGTCTAGCCTGTGTCTAGCCTGTGCCTAGCCTGTGTCTAGCCTGTGTCTAGCCTGTGTTTAGCCTGTGCCTAGCCTGTGACTGGCATGTGCATAGCCTGTGCCTAGCCAGTGTCTAGCCTGTGTCTAGCCTGTGCCTTGCCTGAGACTGGCATGTGCATAGCGTGTGCCTAGCCAGTGTCTAGCCAGTGCCTAGCCTGTGCCTAGCCAGTGTCTAGCCTTTGTCTAGCCTGTGCATAGCCTGTGTCTAGCCTGTGCCTAGCCAGTGTATAGCCTCTGTCTAGGCTGTGTCTAGTCAGTGTCTAGCCGGTGTCTAGCCGGTGTCTGGCCTGTGCCTAGCCTGTGCCTAGCCTGTGACTGGCCTATGCTTAGCCTGTGTCTAGCCTGTGTCTAGCCTGTGTCTAGCCTGTGTCCAGCCTGTGTCTAGCCTGTTTCTAGCCTGTGTCTAGCCTGTGTCTAGCCTGTGTCTAGCTTGTGTCTAGCCTGTGTCTAGCCTGTGTCTAGCCTGTGTCTAGCCTGTGCCTAGCCTGTGTCTAGCCTGTGTCTAGCCTGTGTCTAGCCTGTGTCTAGCCTGTGTCTAGCCTGTGTCTAGCCTGTGTCTAGCCTGTGTCTAGCCTGTGTCTAGCCTGTGCCTAGCCAGTGTCTAGCCTGTGTCTAGCCTGTGCCTTGCCTGTGACATGCATGTGACTGGCATGTGCATGGCCTGTGCCTAGCCAGTGTCTAGCCTGTGTCTAGCCTGTGCCTTGCCAGTGACTGGCATGTGCATAGCCTGTGCCTAGCCAGTGTCTAGCCTGTGTCTAGCCTGTGTCTAGCCTGTGCCTAGCCTGTGCCTAGCCTGTGTCTAGCCTGTGTCTAGCCTGTGCCTTGCCTGAGACTGGCATGTGCATAGCCTGTGCCTAGCCAGTGTTTAGCCTGTGTCTAGCCTGTGCCTTGCCTGAGACTGGCATGTGCATAGCGTGTGCCTAGCCAGTGTCTAGCCTGTGCCTTGCCAGAGACTGGCATGTGCATAGCGTGTGCCTAGCCAGTGTCTAGCCAGTCCCTAGCCTGTGTCTAGCCTGTGCCTAGCCTGTGCCTTGCCTGTGACTGGCATGTGCATAGCCTGTGCCTTACCAGTGTCTAGCCTGTGTCTAGCCTGTGCCTTGCCTGTGACTGGCATGTGCATAGCCTGTGCCTAGCCAGTGTCTAGCCTGTGCCTAGCCAGTGTCTAGCCTGTGTCTAGCCTGTGCCTAGCCAGTGTCTAGCCTGTGACTGGCATGTGCATAGCCTGTGCCTAGCCAGTGTCTAGCCAGTGTCTAGCCTGTGCCTTGCCTGAGACAGGCATGTGCATAGCGTGTGCCTAGCCAGTGTCTAGCCAGTGCCTAGCCTGTGCCTAGCCAGTGTCTAGCCTTTGTCTAGCCTGTGCATAGCCTGTGTCTAGCCTGTGCCTAGCCAGTGTATAGCCTCTGTCTAGCCTGTGTCTAATCTGTGTCTAGCCGGTGTCTAGCCTGTGCCTAGCCTGTGCCTTGCCTGTGACTGGCATGTGCATAGCCTGTGCCTAGCCAGTGTCTAGCCTGTGTCTAGCCTGTGCCTTGCCAGTGTGAAGCCTCTGTCTAGCCTGTGTCTAGTCTGTGTCTAGCCGGTGTCTAGCCGGTGTCTAGCCTGTGCCTAGCCTGTGCCTAGCCTGTGACTGGCCTGTGCCTAGCCAGTGTCTAGCCAGTGCCTAGCCTGTGCCTAGCCTGTGCCTAGCCTGTGTCTAGCCTGTGTCTAGCCTGTGCCTTGCCTGTGACTGGCATGTGCATAGCCTGTGCCTAGCCAGTGTCTAGCCTGTGTCTAGCCTGTGCCTTGCCTGAGACTGGCATGTGCATAGCGTGTGCCTAGCCAGTGTCTAGCCAGTGCCTAGCCTGTGCCTAGCCAGTGTCTAGCCAGTGCCTGTGCCTAGCCTGTGCCTAGCCAGTGTCTAGCCTTTGTCTAGCCTGTGCATAGCCTGTGTCTAGCCTAGCCAGTGTATAGCCTCTGTCTAGCCTGTGTCTAGTCAGTGTCTAGCCGGTGTCTAGCCGATGTCTAGCCTGTGCCTAGCCTGTGCCTAGCCTGTGACTGGCCTGTGCCTAGCCTGTGCCTAGCCTGTGACTAACCTGTGACTAGCTTGTGCCTAGCCAGTGCCTAGCCTGTGCCTAGCCTGTGGCTAGCCTGTGCCTAGCCTATGCCTTGCCTGTGACTGGCATGTGCATAGCCTGTGCCTAGCCAGTGTCTAGCCAGTGTCTAGCCAGTGCCTAGCCTGTGCCTAGCCTGTGCCTAGCCTGTGCCTAGCCTGTGTGTAGCCTGTGTCTAGCCTGTGCCTTGCCTGTGACTGGCATGTGCATAGCCTGTGCCTAGCCTGTGTCTAGCCTGTGTCTAGCCTGTGCCTTGCCTGAGACTGGCATGTGCATAGCGTGTGCCTAGCCAGTGTCTAGCCAGTGCCTAGCCTGTGCCTAGCCAGTGTCTAGCCTTTGTCTAGCCTGTGCATAGCCTGTGTCTAGCCTAGCCAGTGTATAGCCTCTGTCTAGCCTGTGTCTAGTCAGTGTCTAGCCGGTGTCTAGCCGATGTCTAGCCTGTGCCTAGCCTGTGCCTAGCCTGTGCCTAGCCTGTGACTGGCCTGTGCCTAGCCTGTGCCTAGCCTGTGACTAGCCTGTGACTAGCTTGTGCCTAGCCAGTGCCTAGCCTGTGCCTAGCCTGTGGCTAGCCTGTGCCTAGCCTATGCCTAGCCTGTGTCTAGCCTGTGTCTAGCCTGTGTCTAGCCTGTGTCTAGCCTGTGTCTAGCCTGTGTCTAGCCTGTGTCTAGCCTTTGTCTAGCCTGTGTCTAGCCTGTGTCTAGCCTTTGTCTAGCCTGTGTCTAGCCTGTGTCTAGACTGTGTCTAGCCTGTGTCTAGCTGTGTCTAGCCTGTGTCTAGCCTGTGTCTAGCCTGTGCCTAGCCAGTCTCTAGCCTGTGTCTAGCCTGTGCCTTGCCTGTGTCTAGCCTGTGTCTAGCCTGTGTCTAGCCTGTGTCTAGCCTGTGTCTAGCCTGTGTCTAGCCTGTGTCTAGCCTGTGTCTAGCCTGTGTCTAGCCTGTGTCTAGCCTGTGTCTAGCCTGTGTCTAGCCTGTGTCTAGCCTGTGCCTAGCCTGTGTCTAGCCTGTGTCTAGCCTGTGTCTAGCCTGTGTCTAGCCTGTGTCTAGCCTGTGTCTAGCCTGTGTCTAGCCTGTGTCTAGCCTGTGTCTAGCCTGTGTCTAGCCTGTGCCTTGCCTGTGACTGCCAGAGACTGGCATGTGCATAGCGTGTGCCTAGCCAGTGTCTAGCCAGTGCCTAGCCTGTGTCTAGCCTGTGCCTTACCTGTGACTGGCATTTGACTGGCATGTGCATAGCCTGTGCCTAGCCAGTGTCTAGCCTGTGCCTTGCCAGAGACTGGCATGTGCATAGCTTGTCTAGCCTGTGCCTAGCCTGTGTCTAGTCTGTGTCTAGCCTGTGTCTAGCCTGTGCCTTGCCTGTGACTGGCATGTGCATAGCCTGTGCCTAGCCAGTGTCTAGCCTGTGTCTAGCCTGTGCCTTGCCTGAGACTGGCATGTGCATAGCGTGTGCCTAGCCTGTGTCTAGCCAGTGCCTAGCCTGTGCCTAGCCAGTGTCTAGCCTTTGTCTAGCCAGTGTCTAGCCTTTGTCTAGCCAGTGCCTAGCCTGTGCCTAGCCTGTGCCTAGCCTGTGTCTAGCCTGTGTCTAGCCTGTGCCTTGCCTGTGACTGGCATGTGCATAGCCTATGCCTAGCCAGTGTCTAGCCTGTGTCTAGCCTGTGCCTTGCCTGAGACAGGCATGTGCATAGCGTGTGCCTAGCCAGTGTCTAGCCTTTGTCTGGCCTGTGCATAGCCTGTGTCTAGCCTAGCCAGTGTATAGCCTCTGTCTAGCCTGTGTCTAGTCAGTGTCTAGCCGGTGTCTAGCCGATGTCTAGCCTGTGCCTAGCCTGTGCCTAGCCTGTGACTGGCCTGTGCCTAGCCTGTGACTAGCCTGTGACTAGCCTGTGCCTAGCCAGTGCCTAGCCTGTGCCTAGCCTGTGCCTAGCCTGTGTCTAGCCTGTGCCTAGCCTATGCCTAGCCTGTGTCTAGCCTGTGTCTAGCCTGTGTCTAGCCTGTGTCTAGCCTGTGTCCAGCCTGTGTCTAGCCTGTGTCTAGCCTGTGTCTAGCCTGTGTCTAGCCTGTGTCTAGCCTGTGTCTAGCCTGTGTCTAGCCTGTGTCTAGCCTGTGTCTAGCCTGTGTCTAGCCTGTGCCTAGCCTTTGTCTAGCCTGTGTCTAGCCTGTGTCTAGCCTGTGTCTAGCCTGTGTCTAGCCTGTGTCTAGCCTGTGTCTAGCCATTGTCTAGCCTGTGTCTAGCCTGTGTCTAGCCTGTGTCTAGCCTGTGTCTAGCCTGTGTCTAGCCTGTGCCTAGCCTGTGTCTAGCCTGTGTCTAGCCTGTGTCTAGCCTGTGTCTAGCCTGTGTCTAGCCTGTGTCTAGCCTGTGCCTAGACTGTGTCTAGCCTGTGTCTAGCCTGTGTCTAGCCTGTGTCTAGCCTGTGCCTAGCCAGTGTCTAGCCTGTGTCTAGCCTGTGCCTTGCCTGTGACTGGCATGTGACTGGCATGTGACTGGCATGTGCATAGCCTGTGCCTAGCCAGTGTCTAGCCTGTGTCTAGCCTGTGCCTTGCCAGAGACTGGCATGTGCATAGCGTGTGCCTAGCCAGTGTCTAGCCAGTGCCTAGCCTGTGCCTAGCCTGTGCCTAGCCTGTGCCTAGCCTGTGTCTAGCCTGTGTCTAGCCTGTGCCTTGCCTGTGACTGGCATGTGCATAGCCTGTGCCTAGCCAGTGTCTAGCCAGTGCCTAGCCTGTGCCTAGCCTGTGCCTAGCCTGTGTCTAGCCTGTGCCTTGCCTGTGACTGGCATGTGCATAGCCTGTGCCTAGCCTGTGTCTAGCTTGTGTCTAGCCTGTGTCTAGCCTGTGCCTTTCCTGAGACAGGCATGTGCATAGTGTGTGCCTAGCCAGTGTCTAGCCAGTGCCTAGCCTGTGCCTAGCCAGTGTCTAGCCTTTGTCTAGCCTGTGCATAGCCTGTGTCTAGCCTGTGCCTAGCCAGTGTATAGCCTCTGTCCAGCCGGTGTCTAGCCTGTGCCTAGCCTGAGACTGGCATGTGCATAGCGTGTGCCTAGCCAGTGTCTAGCCAGTGCCTAGCCTGTGCCTAGCCAGTGTCTAGCCTTTGTCTAGCCTGTGCATAGCCTGTGTCTAGCCTGTGCCTAACCAGTGTATAGCCTCTGTCTAGGCTGTGTCTAGTCAGTGTCTAGCCGGTGTCTAGCCGGTGTCTAGCCTGTGCCTAGCCTGTGCCTAGCCTGTGACTGGCCTATGCTTAGCCTGTGTCTAGCCTGTGTCTAGCCTGTGTCCAGCCTGTGTCTAGCCTTTTTCTAGCCTGTGTCTAGCCTGTGTCTAGCCTGTGTCTAGCTTGTGTCTAGCCTGTGTCTAGCCTGTGTCTAGCCTGTGCCTAGCCTGTGTCTAGCCTGTGTCTAGCCTGTGTCTAGCCTGTGTCTAGCCTGTGTCTAGCCTGTGTCTAGCCTGTGTCTAGCCTGTGTCTAGCCTGTGTCTAGCCTGTGCCTAGCCAGTGTCTAGCCTGTGTCTAGCCTGTGCCTTGCCTGTGACATGCATGTGACTGGCATGTGCATAGCCTGTGCCTAGCCAGTGTCTAGCCTGTGTCTAGCCTGTGCCTTGCCAGTAACTGGCATGTGCATAGCCTGTGCCTAGCCAGTGTCTAGCCTGTGTCTAGCCTGTGTCTAGCCTGTGCCTAGCCTGTGCCTAGCCAGTGTCTAGCCTGTGTCTAGCCTGTGCCTTGCCTGAGACTGGCATGTGCATAGCGTGTGCCTAGCCAGTGTCTAGCCTGTGCCTTGCCAGAGACTGGCATGTGCATAGCGTGTGCCTAGCCAGTGTCTAGCCAGTGCCTAGCCTGTGTCTAGCCTGTGCCTAGCCTGTGCCTTGCCTGTGACTGGCATGTGCATAGCCTGTGCCTAGCCAGTGTCTAGCCTGTGTCTAGCCTGTGCCTTGCCAGTAACTGGCATGTGCATAGCCTGTGCCTAGCCAGTGTCTAGCCTGTGTCTAGCCTGTGTCTAGCCTGTGCCTAGCCTGTGCCTAGCCTGTGCCTAGCCTGTGTCTAGCCTGTGCCTAGCCTGTGTCTAGCCTGTGTCTAGCCTGTGACTGGCATGTGCATAGCCTGTGCCTAGCCAGTGTCTAGCCTGTGTCTAGCCTGTGCCTTGCCTGAGACAGGCATGTGCATAGCGTGTGCCTAGCCAGTGTCTAGCCAGTGCCTAGCCTGTGCCTAGCCAGTGTCTAGCCTTTGTCTAGCCTGTGCATAGCCTGTGTCTAGCCTGTGCCTAGCCAGTGTATAGCCTCTGTCTAGCCTGTGTCTAATCTGTGTCTAGCCGGTGTCTAGCCTGTGCCTAGCCTGTGCCTTGCCTGTGACTGGCATGTGCATAGCCTGTGCCTAGCCAGTGTCTAGCCTGTGTCTAGCCTGTGCCTTGCCAGTGTAAAGCCTCTGTCTAGCCTGTGTCTAGCCTGTGTCTAGCCGGTGTCTAGCCGGTGTCTAGCCTGTGCCTAGCCTGTGCCTAGCCTGTGACTGGCCTGTGCCTAGCCAGTGTCTAGCCAGTGCCTAGCCTGTGACTAGCCTGTGCCTAGCCTGTGTCTAGCCTGTGTCTAGCCTGTGCCTTGCCTGTGACTGGCATGTGCATAGCCTGTGCCTAGCCAGTGTCTAGCCTGTGTCTAGCCTGTGCCTTGCCTGAGACTGGCATGTGCATAGCGTGTGCCTAGCCAGTGTCTAGCCAGTGCCTAGCCTGTGCCTAGCCAGTGTCTAGCCTGTGCCTAGCCTGTGCCTAGCCAGTGTCTAGCCTTTGTCTAGCCTGTGTCTAGCCTGTGTCTAGCCAGTGCCTAGCCTGTGTCTAGCCTATGTCTAGCCTGTGCCTTGCCTGTGACTGGCATGTGCATAGCCTGTGCCTAGCCAGTGTCTAGCCTGTGTCTAGCCTGTGCCTTGCCTGAGACTGGCATGTGCATAGCGTGTGCCTAGCCAGTGCCTAGCCAGTGTCTAGCCAGTGCCTAGCCTGTGCCTAGCCTGTGCCTAGCCTGTGTGTAGCCTGTGTCTAGCCTGTGCCTTGCCTGTGACTGGCATGTGCATAGCCTGTGCCTAGCCTGTGTCTAGCCTGTGTCTAGCCTGTGCCTTGCCTGTGACTGGCATGTGCATAGCGTGTGCCTAGGCAGTGTCTAGCCAGTGCCTAGCCTGTGCCTAGCCAGTGTCTAGCCTTTGTCTAGCCTGTGCCTAGCCTGTGTCTAGCCTAGCCAGTGTATAGCCTCTGTCTAGCCTGTGTCTAGTCAGTGTCTAGCCGGTGTCTAGCCGATGTCTAGCCTGTGCCTAGCCTGTGCCTAGCCTGTGACTGGCCTGTGCGTAGCCTGTGCCTAGCCTGTGACTAGCCTATGACTAGCTTGTGCCTAGCCAGTGCCTAGCCTGTGCCTAGCCTGTGGCTAGCCTGTGCCTAGCCTATGCCTAGCCTGTGTCTAGCCTGTGTCTAGCCTGTGTCTAGCCTGTGTCTAGCCTGTGTCTAGCCTGTGTCCAGCCTGTGTCTAGCCTGTGTCTAGCCTGTGTCTAGCCTGTGTCTAGCCTTTGTCTAGCCTGTGTCTAGCCTGTGTCTAGCCTGTGTCTGGCCTGTGTCTAGCCTGTGTCTAGCCTGTGTCTAGCCTGTGTCTAGCCTGTGTCTAGCCTGTGTCTAGCCTGTGTCTAGCCTGTGTCTAGCCTGTGTCTAGCCTGTGTCTAGCCTGTGTCTAGCCTGTGTCTAGCCTGTGTCTAGCCTGTGTCTAGCCTGTGTCTAGCCTGTGTCTAGCCTGTGTCTGGCCTGTGTCTAGCCTGTGTCTAGCCTGTGTCTAGCCTGTGTCTAGCCTGTGTCTAGCCTGTGTCTAGCCTGTGTCTAGCCTGTGTCTAGCCTGTGTCTAGCCTGTGCCTAGCCAGTGTCTAGCCTGTGTCTAGCCTGTGCCTTGCCTGTGACTGCCAGAGACTGGCATGTTCATAGCGTGTGCCTAGCCAGTGTCTAGCCAGTGCCTAGCCTGTGTCTAGCCTGTGCCTTACCTGTGACTGGCATGTGACTGGCATGTGCATAGCCTGTGCCTAGCCAGTGTCTAGCCTGTGTCTAGCCTGTGCCTTGCCAGAGACTGGCATGTGCATAGCTTGTCTAGCCTGTGCCTAGCCTGTGTCTAGCCTGTGTCTAGCCTGTGTCTAGCCTGTGCCTTGCCTGTGACTGGCATGTGCATAGCCTGTGCCTAGCCAGTGTCTAGCCTGTGTCTAGCCTGTGCCTTGCCTGAGACTGGCATGTGTCTAGCCTTTGTCTAGCCAGTGCCTAGCCTGTGCCTAGCCTGTGCCTGCCTGAGTCTAGCCTGTGTCTGGCCTGTGCCTAGCCTGTGCCTAGCCTGTGACTAGCCTATGACTAGCCTGTGCCTAGCCAGTGCCTAGCCTGTGCCTAGCCTGTGGCTAGCCTGTGCCTAGCCTGTGCCTAGCCTGTGCCTAGCCTGTGTCTAGCCTGTGTCTAGCCTGTGTCTAGCCTGTGTCTAGCCTGTGTCTAGCCTGTGTCCAGCCTGTGTCTAGCCTGTGTCTAGCCAGTGCCTAGCCTGTGCCTAGCCTGTGCCTAGCCAGTGTCTAGCCTTTGTCTAGCCTGTGCCTAGCCTGTGTCTAGCCTAGCCAGTGTATAGCCTCTGTCTAGCCTGTGTCTAGTCAGTGTCTAGCCGGTGTCTAGCCGATGTCTAGCCTGTGCCTAGCCTGTGCCTAGCCTGTGACTGGCCTGTGCCTAGCCTGTGACTAGCCTGTGACTAGCTTGTGCCTAGCCAGTGCCTAGCCTGTGCCTAGCCTGTGCCTAGCCTGTGGCTAGCCTGTGCCTAGCCTATGCCTAGCCTGTGTCTAGCCTGTGTCTAGCCTGTGTCTAGCCTGTGTCTAGCCTGTGTCCAGCCTGTGTCTAGCCTGTGTCTAGCCTGTGTCTAGCCTGTGTCTAGCCTGTGTCTAGCCTGTGTCTAGCCTTTGTCTAGCCTGTGCCTAGCCTGTGTCTAGCCTGTGTCTAGCCTGTGTCTAGCCTGTGTCTAGCCTGTGTCTAGCCTGTGTCTAGCCTGTGTCTAGCCATTGTCTAGCCTGTGTCTAGCCTGTGTCTAGCCTGTGTCTAGCCTGTGTCTAGCCTGTGTCTAGCCTGTGTCTAGCCTGTGTCTAGCCTGTGTCTGGCCTGTGTCTAGCCTGTGTCTAGCCTGTGTCTAGCCTGTGCCTAGCCTGTGTCTAGCCTGTGCCTAGCCTGTGTCTAGCCTGTGTCTGGCCTGTGTCTAGCCTGTGTCTAGCCTGTGCCTAGCCAGTGTCTAGCCTGTGTCTAGCCTGTGCCTTGCCTGTGACTGGCATGTGACTGGCCTGTGACTGGCATGTGCATAGCCTGTGCCTAGCCAGTGTCTAGCCTGTGTCTAGCCTGTGCCTTGCCAGAGACTGGCATGTGCATAGCGTGTGCCTAGCCAGTGTCTAGCCAGTGCCTAGCCTGTGCCTAGCCTGTGCCTAGCCTGTGTCTAGCCTGTGTCTAGCCTGTGCCTTGCCTGTGACTGGCATGTGCATAGCCTGTGCCTAGCCAGTGTCTAGCCAGTGCCTAGCCTGTGCCTAGCCTGTGCCTAGCCTGTGTCTAGCCTGTGCCTTGCCTGTGACTGGCATGTGCATAGCCTGTGCCTAGCCTGTGTCTAGCCTGTGTCTAGCCTGTGTCTAGCCTGTGCCTTTCCTGAGACAGGCATGTGCATAGTGTGTGCCTAGCCAGTGTCTAGCCAGTGCCTAGCCTGTGCCTAGCCAGTGTCTAGCCTTTGTCTAGCCTGTGCATAGCCTGTGTCTAGCCTGTGCCTAGCCAGTGTATAGCCTCTGTCCAGCCGGTGTCTAGCCTGTGCCTAGCCTGTGACTGGCCTGTGCCTAGCCTGTGCCTAGCTTGTGCCTAGCCTGTGCCTAGCCTGTGCCTAGCCTGTGCCTAGCCTGTGCCTAGCCTGTGCCTAGCCTGTGCCTGAGCCTAGCCTGTGTCCTAGCCTGTGCCTAGCCTAGCCTGTGTCTAGCCTGTGTCTAGCCTGTGTCTAGCCTGTGTCTAGCCTGTGCCTAGCCTGTGTCTAGCCTGTGTCTAGCCTGTGTCTAGCCTGTGCCTAGCCAGTGTCTAGCCTGTGCCTTGCCTGTGACTGGCATGTGCATAGCCTGTGTCTGGCCTGTGCCTAGCCTGTGCCTAGCCTGTGCCTAGCCTGTGCCTAGCCTGTGCCTAGCCTGTGCCTAGCCTGTGCCTAGCCTGTGCCTAGCCTGTGCCTAGCCTGTGCCTAGCCTGTGCCTGGCCTGTGCCTAGCCTGTGCCTAGCCTGTGCCTAGCCTGTGCCTAGCCTGTGCCTAGCCTGTGCCTAGCCTGTGCCTAGCCTGTGTCTAGCCTGTGTCTAGCCTGTGTCTAGCCTGTGTCTAGCCTGTGTCTAGCCTGTGCCTAGCCTGTGTCTAGCCTGTGCCTAGCCTGTGTCTAGCCTGTGTCTAGCCTGTGTCTAGCCTGTGCCTAGCCAGTGTCTAGCCTGTGTCTGGCCTGTGCCTGTGACTGGCATGTGACTGGCCTGTGACTGGCATGTGCATAGCCTGTGCCTAGCCAGTGTCTAGCCTGTGTCTAGCCTGTGCCTTGCCAGAGACTGGCATGTGCATAGCGTGTGCCTAGCCAGTGTCTAGCCAGTGCCTAGCCTGTGCCTAGCCTGTGCCTAGCCTGTGTCTAGCCTGTGTCTAGCCTGTGTCCTTGCCTGTGACTGGCATGTGCATAGCCTGTGCCTAGCCAGTGTCTAGCCAGTGCCTAGCCTGTGCCTAGCCTGTGCCTAGCCTGTGTCTAGCCTGTGTCTAGCCTGTGCCTTGCCTGTGACTGGCATGTGCATAGCCTGTGCCTAGCCTGTGTCTAGCCTGTGTCTAGCCTGTGTCTAGCCTGTGCCTTTCCTGAGACAGGCATGTGCATAGTGTGTGCCTAGCCAGTGTCTAGCCAGTGCCTAGCCTGTGCCTAGCCAGTGTCTAGCCTTTGTCTAGCCTGTGCATAGCCTGTGTCTAGCCTGTGCCTAGCCAGTGTATAGCCTCTGTCCAGCCGGTGTCTAGCCTGTGCCTAGCCTGTGCCTAGCCTGTGACTGGCCTGTGCCTAGCCTGTGCCTAGCTTGTGCCTAGCCTGTGCCTAGCCTGTGCCTAGCCTGTGCCTAGCCTGTGCCTAGCCAGTGCCTAGCCTGTGCCTAGCCTGTGCCTAGCCTGTGCCTAGCCTGTGCCTAGCCTGTGTCTAGCCTGTGTCTAGCCTGTGTCTAGCCTGTGTCTAGCCTGTGTCTAGCCTGTGTCTAGCCTGTGTCTAGCCTGTGCCTTGCCTGTGACTGGCATGTGCATAGCCTGTGCCTAGCCAGTGTCTAGCCTGTGCCTTGCCAGAGACTGGCATGTGCATAGCGTGTGCCTAGCCAGTGTCTAGCCAGTGCCTAGCCTGTGTCTAGCCTGTGTCTAGCCTGTGCCTTGCCTGTGACTGGCATATGCATAGCCTGTGCCTTACCAGTGTCTAGCCTGTGTCTAGCCTGTGTCTTGCCTGTGACTGGCATGTGCATAGCCTGTGCCTAGCCAGTGTCTAGCCTGTGCCTAGCCAGTGTCTAGCCTGTGTCTAGCCTGTGCCAAGCCTGTGTCTAGCCAGTGTCTAGCCTGTGTCTAGCCTGTGCCTTGCCTGAGACAGGCATGTGCATAACTGTGTGCCTAGCCAGTGTCTAGCCAGTGCCTAGCCTGTGCCTAGCCAGTGTCTAGCCTTTGTCTAGCCTGTGCCTAGCCTGTGTCTAGCCTGTGCCTAGCCAGTGTATAGCCTCTGTCTAGCCTGTGTCTAACCTGTGTCTAGCCGGTGTCTAGCCTGTGCCTAGCCTGTGCCTTGCCTGTGACTGGCATGTGCATAGCCTGTGCCTAGCCAGTGTCTAGCCTGTGTCTAGCCTGTGCCTTGCCTAAGACAGGCATGTGCCTAGCCTGTGCCTAGCCTGTGCCTAGCCAGTGCCTAGCCTGTGCATAGCCATTGTCAAGCCTGTGCCTGGCCAGTGTCTAGCCTGTGTCTAGCCTGTGTCTAGCCTGTGTCTAGCCTGTGTCTAGCCTGTGCCCAGCCTGTGTCTAGCCTGTGCCTAGCCAGTGTCTAGCCTGTGTCTAGCCTGTGCCTTGCCTGTGACTGGCATGTGCATAGCCTGTGCCTAGCCAGTGTCTAGCCTGTGTCTAGCCTGTGTCTAGCCTGTGCCTTGCCAGAGACTGGCATGTGCATAGCGTGTGCCTAGCCAGTGTCTAGCCAGTGCCTAGCCTGTGCCTAGCCTGTGCCTAGCCTGTGCCTAGCCTGTGTCTAGCCTGTGTCTAGCCTGTGCCTAGCCTGTGCCTTGCCTGTGACTGGCATGTGCATAGCCTGTGCCTAGCCAGTGTCTAGCCAGTGCCTAGCCTGTGCCTAGCCTGTGCCTAGCCTGTGTCTAGCCTGTGCCTTGCCTGTGACTGGCATGTGCATAGCCTGTGCCTAGCCTGTGTCTAGCTTGTGTCTAGCCTGTGTCTAGCCTGTGCCTTTCCTGAGACAGGCATGTGCATAGTGTGTGCCTAGCCAGTGTCTAGCCAGTGCCTAGCCTGTGCCTAGCCAGTGTCTAGCCTTTGTCTAGCCTGTGCATAGCCTGTGTCTAGCCTGTGCCTAGCCAGTGTATAGCCTCTGTCCAGCCGGTGTCTAGCCTGTGCCTAGCCTGTGCCTAGCCTGTGCCTAGCCTGTGCCTAGCCTGTGCCTAGCCTGTGCCTAGCCTGTGCCTAGCCTGTGCCTAGCCTGTGCCTAGCCTGTGCCTAGCCTGTGCCTAGCCTGTGCCTAGCCTATGCCTAGCCTGTGTCTAGCCTGTGTCTAGCCTGTGTCTAGCCTGTGCCTAGCCTGTGTCTAGCCTGTGTCTAGCCTGTGCCTTGCCTGTGACTGGCATGTGCATAGCCTGTGCATAGCCTGTGCCTAGCCAGTGTCTAGCCTGTGTCTAGCCTGTGCCTTGCCTGAGACTGGCATGTGCATAGCGTGTGCCTAGCCAGTGTCTAGGCAGTTCCTAGCCTGTGCCTAGCCAGTGTCTAGCCTTTGTCTAGCCTGTGTCTAGCCTGTGTCTAGCCTGTGCCTTGCCTGTGACTGGCATGTGCACAGCGTGTGCCTAGCCAGTGTCTAGCCAGTGCCTAGCCTGTGTCTGGCCAGTGTCCAGCCTTTGTCTAGCCTGTGTCCAGCCTTTGTCTAGCCTGTGTCTAGCCTGTGCCTAGCCAGCGTATAGCCTGTGCCTAGCCAGTGTCTAGCCTGTGCCCAGCCAGTGTCTAGCCTGTGTCTAGCCTGTGTCTAGCCTGTGCCTAGCCAGTTTCTAGCTTGTGTCTAGCCTGTGCTTAGCCAGTGTCTAGTCTGTGCCAATCCAGTGTCTAGCCTGTGCCTAGCCAGTGTCTAGCCTGTGTCTAGCCTGTGTCTAGCCTGTGTCTAGCCTGTGCCTTGCCTGTGACTGGCATGTGCATAGCCTGTGCCTAGCCAGTGTCTAGCCTGTGTCTAGCCTGTGCCTTGCCTGAGACTGGCATGTGCATAGCGTGTGCCTAGCCAGTGTCTAGCCAGTTCCTAGCCTGTGCCTAGCCAGTGTTTAGCCTTTGTCTAGCCTGTGTCTAGCCTGTGTCTAGCCTGTGCCTTGCCTGTGACTGGCATGTGCACAGCGTGTGCCTAGCCAGTGTCTAGCCAGTGTCTAGCCTGTGCCTAGCCTGTGCCTAGCCTGTGCCTAGCCTGTGTCTAGCCTGTGCCTAGCCTGTGCCTAGCCTGTGTCCTAGCCTGTGTCTAGCCTGTGCCTTGCCTGTGACTGGCATGTGCATAGCCTGTGCCTAGCCAGTGTCTAGCCTGTGCCTTGCCTGTGTCTCGCCTGTGTCTAGCCTGTGCCTTGCCTGTGACTGGCATGTGCATAGCCTGTGCCTTACCAGTGTCTAGCCTGTGTCTAGCCTGTGCCTTGCCTGTGACTGGCATGTGCATAGCCTGTGCCTAGCCAGTGTCTAGCCTGTGTCTAGCCTGTGCCTAGCCAGTGTCTAGCCTGTGTCTAGCCTGTGCCAAGCCTGTGTCTAGCCAGTGTCTAGCCTGTGTCTAGCCTGTGCCTTGCCTGAGACAGGCATGTGCATAGCGTGTGCCTAGCCAGTGTCTAGCCAGTGCCTAGCCTGTGCCTAGCCAGTGTCTAGCCTTTGTCTAGCCTGTGCATAGCCTGTGTCTAGCCTGTGCCTAGCCAGTGTATAGCCTCTGTCTAGCCTGTGTCTAGCTGTGTCTAATCTGTGTCTAGCCGGTGTCTAGTCTGTGCCTAGCCTGTGCCTTGCCTGTGACTGGCATGTGCATAGCCTGTGCCTAGCCAGTGTCTAGCCTGTGTCTAGCCTGTGCCTTGCCTAAGACAGGCATGTGCCTAGCCTGTGCCTAGCCTGTGTCTAGCCAGTGCCTAGCCTGTACATAGCCATTGTCAAGCCTGTGCCTAGCCAGTTTCTAGCCTGTGCCTAGCCAGTGTCTAGCCTGTGCCTAGCCGGTGTCTAGCCTGTGCCTAGCCAGTGTCTAGCCTGTGCCCAGCCAGTGTCTAGCCTGTGTTAAGCCTGTGCCTAGCCTGTGCTTAGCCAGTGTCTAGCCTGTGCCTTGCCTGTGACTGGCATGTGCATAGCCTGTGCCTAGCCAGTGTCTAGCCTGTGTCTAGCCTGTGCCTTGCCTGAGACTGGCATGTGCATAGCCTGTGCCTAGCCAGTGTCTAGCCTGTTTCTAGCCTGTGTCTTGCCTGTGTCTAGCCTGTGTCTAGCCTGTGTCTAGCTTGTGTCTAGCCAGTGTCTAGCCTGTGCCCAGTCATTGTCTAGCCTGTGTCTAGCCTGTGCCTAGCCTGTGTCTAGCCTGTGTCTAGCCTGTGTCTAGCCTGTGTCTAGCCTGTGTCTAGCCTGTGTCTAGCCTGTGTCTAGCCTGTGTCTAGCCTGTGTCTAGCCATGTGTCTAGCCTGTGTCTAGCCTGTGTCTAGCCTGTGTCTAGCCTGTGCCTATGCCTGCACCTAGCCAGTGCCTAGCCTGTGCCTAGCCAGTGCCTAGCCTGTGTCTAGCCTGTGCCTAGCCAGTGCCTAGCCTGTGCCTAGACATTGTCTAGCCTGTGCCTAGCCAGTGTCTAGCCTGTGCCTAGTCAGTGTCTAGCCTGTGCCCAGCCTGTGTCTAGCCTGTGTCTAGCCTGTGTCTAGCCTGTGCCTTGCCTGAGACTGGCATGTGCATAGCCTGTGCCTAGCCAGTGTCTAGCCTGTTTCTAGCCTGTGTCTTTCCTGTGTCTAGCCTGTGTCTAGCCTGTGTCTAGCTTGTGTCTAGCCAGTGTCTAGCCTGTGCCCAGTCATTGTCTAGCCAGTTCCTAGCCTGTGCCTAGCCAGTGTTTAGCCTTTGTCTAGCCTGTGTCTAGCCTGTGTCTAGCCTGTGCCTTGCCTGTGACTGGCATGTGCACAGCGTGTGCCTAGCCAGTGTCTAGCCAGTGTCTAGCCTGTGCCTAGCCTGTGCCTAGCCTGTGCCTAGCCTGTGTCTGGCCTGTGCCTAGCCTGTGCCTAGCCAGTGCCTAGCCAGTGTCTAGCCTGTGCCTTGCCAGAGACTGCCATGTGCATAGCGTGTGCCTAGCCAGTGTCTAGCCAGTGCCTAGCCTGTGTCTCGCCTGTGTCTAGCCTGTGCCTTGCCTGTGACTGGCATATGCATAGCCTGTGCCTTACCAGTGTCTAGCCTGTGTCTAGCCTGTGTCTTGCCTGTGACTGGCATGTGCATAGCCTGTGCCTAGCCAGTGTCTAGCCTGTGTCTAGCCTGTGCCTAGCCTGTGTCTAGCCTGTGTCTAGCCTGTGCCTAGCCTGTGTCTAGCCAGTGTCTAGCCTGTGTCTAGCCTGTGCCTTGCCTGAGACTGGCATGTGCATAACGTGTGCCTAGCCAGTGTCTAGCCAGTGCCTAGCCTGTGCCTAGCCAGTGTCTAGCCTTTGTCTAGCCTGTGCATAGCCTGTGTCTAGCCTGTGCCTAGCCAGTGTATAGCCTCTGTCTAGCCTGTGTCTAATCTGTGTCTAGCCTGTGTCTAGTCTGTGCCTAGCCTGTGCCTTGCCTGTGACTGGCATGTGCATAGCCTGTGCCTAGCCAGTGTCTAGCCTGTGTCTAGCCTGTGCCTTGCCTAAGACTGGCATGTGCCTAGCCTGTGCCTAGCCTGTGTCTAGCCAGTGCCTAGCCTGTACATAGCCATTGTCAAGCCTGTGCCTAGCCTGTTTCTAGCCTGTGCCTAGCCAGTGTCTAGCCTGTGCCTGTGCCTAGCCGGTGTCTAGCCTGTGCCCAGCCAGTGTCTAGCCTGTGCCCAGCCAGTGTCTAGCCTGTGTTAAGCCTGTGCCTAGCCTGTGCTTAGCCAGTGTCTAGTCTGTGCCAAGCCAGAATCTAGCCTGTGCCTAGCCAGTGTTTAGCCAGTGTCTAGCCTGTGCCTTGCCTGTGACTGGCATGTGCATAGCCTGTGCCTAGCCAGTGTCTAGCCTGTGTCTAGCCTGTGCCTTGCCTGAGACTGGCATGTGCATAGCCTGTGCCTAGCCAGTGTCTAGCCTGTTTCTAGCCTGTGTCTTGCCTGTGTCTAGCCTGTGTCTAGCCTGTGTCTAGCTTGTGTCTAGCCAGTGTCTAGCCTGTGCCCAGTCATTGTCTAGCCTGTGTCTAGCCTGTGCCTAGCCTGTGTCTAGCCTGTGTCTAGCCTGTGTCTAGCCTGTGTCTAGCCTGTGTCTAGCCTGTGTCTAGCCTGTGTCTAGCCTGTGTCTAGCCATTGTCTAGCCTGTGTCTAGCCTGTGTCTAGCCTGTGTCTAGCATAAGCCTAGCCTGCACCTAGCCAGTGCCTAGCCTGTACCTAGCCAGTACCTAGCCTGTACCTAGCCAGTGCCTAGCCTGTACATAGCCATTGTCTAGCCTGTGCCTAGCCAGTGTCTAGCCTGTGCCTAGTCAGTGTCTAGCCTGTGCCCAGCCTGTGTCTAGCCTGTGTCTAGCCTGTGCCTAGCCAGTTTCTAGCCTGTGTCTAGCCTGTGCTTAGCCAGTGTCTAGTCTGTGCCAAGCCAGTGTCTAGCCTGTGTCTAGCCTGTGTCTAGCCTGTTTCTAGCCTGTGTCTAGCCTGTGTCTGGCCTGTGTCTAGCCTGTGTCTAGCCTGTGCCTTGCCTGAGACAGGCATGTGCATAGCGTGTGCCTAGCCAGTGTCTAGACTGTGCCTAGCCAGTGTCTAGCCTTTGTGTAGCCTGTGCATAGCCTGTGTCTAGCCTGTGCCTAGCCAGTGTATAGCCTGTGCCTTGCCAGTGTCTAGCCTGTGCCCAGCTAGTGTCTAGCCTGTGCCTAGCCAGTTTCTAGCCTGTGTCTAGCCTGTGCTTAGCCAGTGTCTAGTCTGTGCCCAGCCAGTGTCTAGCCTGTGCCTAGCCAGTGTCTAGCCTGTGTCTAGCCTGTGCCATGCCTGAGACTAGCATGTGCATAGCCTGTGCCTAGCCAGTGTCTAGCCTGTGTCTAGCCTGTGCCTTGCCTGAGACTGGCATGTGCATAGCGTGTGCCTAGCCAGTGTCTAGCCAGTGCCTAGCCTGTGCCTAGCCTGTGCCTAGCCAGTGCCTAGCCTGTGCCTAGCCTGTGCCTAGCCTGTGCCTAGCCTGTGCCTAGCCTGTGCCTAGCCTGTGACTGGCATGTGCATAGCTTGTGCCTAGCCAGTGTCTAGCCCGTCTCTAGCCTGTGCCTTGCCTGAGACAGGCATGTGCATAGCGTGTGCCTAGCCAGTGTCTAGCCAGTTCCTAGCCTGTGCCTAGCCAGTGTCTAGCCTTTGTCTAGCCTGTGTCTAGCCTGTGTCTAGCCTGTGCCTTGCCTGTGACTGGGATGTGCACAGCGTGTGCCTAGGCAGTGTCTAGCCAGTGCCTAGCCTGTGCCTAGCCAGTGTCTAGCCTTTGCCTAGCCTGTGCATAGCCTGTGTCTAGCCTAGCCAGTGTATAGCCTCTGTCTAGCCTATGTCTAGTCAGTGTCTAGCCGGTGTCTAGCCGATGTCTAGCCTGTGCCTAGCCTGTGACTGGCCTGTGCCTAGCCTGTGACTAGCCTGTGCCTAGCCAGTGCCTAGCCTGTGCCTAGCCTGTGCCTAGCCTGTGCCTAGCCTGTGCCTAGCCTGTGCCTAGCCTGTGCCTAGCCTGTGCCTAGCCTGTGGCTAGCCTGTGCCTAGCCTGTGCCTAGCCTGTGTCTAGCCTGTGTCTAGCCTGTGTCTAGCCTGTGTCCAGCCTGTGTCTAGCCTGTGTCTAGCCTGTGTTTAGCCTGTGTCTAGCCTTTGTCTAGCCTGTGCCTAGCCTGTGTCTAGCCTGTGCCTAGCCTGTGTCTAGCCTGTGTCTAGCCTGTGTCTAGCCTGTGTCTAGCCTGTGTCTAGCCTGTGTCTAGCCTGTGTCTAGCTTGTGTCTAGCCTGTGTCTAGCCTGTGCCTAGCCTGTGTCTAGCCTGTGTCTAGCCTGTGTCTAGCCTGTGCCTAGCCAGTGTCTAGCCTGTGTCTAGCCTGTGCCTTGCCTGTGACTGGCATGTGACTGGCATGTGCATAGCCTGTGCCTTGCCAGTGTCTAGCCTGTGTCTAGCCTGTGCCTTGCCAGAGACTGCCATGTGCATAGCGTGTGCCTAGCCAGTGTCTAGCCAGTGCCTAGCCTGTGCCTAGCCTGTGCCTAGCCTGTGCCTGGCCTGTGCTCCTAGCCTGTGCCTAGCCAGTGTCTAGCCTGTGTCTAGCCTGTGCCTTGCCTGAGACAGGCATGTGCATAGCGTGTGCCTAGCCAGTGTCTAGCCAGTGCCTAGCCTGTGCCTAGCCTGTGCCTAGCCTGTGTCTAGCCTGTGCCTTGCCTGAGACAGGCATGTGCATAGCGTGTGACTGGCATGTGCATAGCCTGTGCCTAGCCAGTGTCTAGCCTGTGTCTAGCCTGTGCCTTGCCTGAGACAGGCATGTGCATAGCGTGTGCCTAGCCAGTGTCTAGCCAGTGCCTAGCCTGTGCCTAGCCTGTGCCTAGCCTGTGCCTAGCCTGTGTCTAGCCTGTGTCTAACCTGTGCCTTGCCTGTGACTGGCATGTGCATAGCCTGTGCCTAGCCTGTGTCTAGCCTGTGTCTAGCCTGTGCCTTTCCTGAGACAGGCATGTGCATAGCGTGTGCCTAGCCAGTGTCTAGCCAGTGCCTAGCCTGTGCCTAGCCAGTGTCTAGCCTTTGTCTAGCCTGTGCATAGCCTGTGTCTAGCCTGTGCCTAGCCAGTGTATAGCCTCTGTCTAGCTTGTGTCTAGTCTGTGTCTAGCCGGTGTCCAGCCGGTGTCTAGCCTGTGTCTAGCCTGTGCCTAGCCTGTGACTGGCCTGTGCCTAGCTTGTGCCTAGCCTGTGCCTAGCCTGTGCCTAGCCTGTGCCTAGCCTGTGCCTAGCCTGTGCCTAGCCTGTGCCTAGCCTGTGCCTAGCCTGTGGCTAGCCTGTGCCTAGCCTATACCTAGCCTGTGCCTAGCCAGTGTCTAGCCTGTGCCTTGCCTGAGACTGGCATGTGCATAGCGTGTGCCTAGCCAGTGTCTAGCCAGTTCGTAGCCTGTGCCTAGCCAGTGTCTAGCCTGTGTCTAGCCTGTGCCTTGCCTGAGACTGGCATGTGCATAGCGTGTGCCTAGCCAGTGTCTAGCCATTTCCTAGCCTGTGCATAGCCTGTGTCTAGCCTAGCCAGTGTATAGCCTCTGTCTAGCCTGTGTCTAGTCAGTGTCAAGCCGGTGTCTAGCCGATGTCTAGCCTGTGCCTGGCCTGTGCCTAGCCTGTGCCTAGCCTGTGCCTAGCCTGTGCCTAGCCTGTGGCTAGCCTGTGCCTAGCCAGTGCCTAGCCTGTGGCTAGCCTGTGCCTAGCCTATGCCTAGCCTGTGCCTAGCCTGTGGCTTGCCTGTGCCTAGCCTATGCCTAGCCTGTGTCTAGCCTGTGTCCAGCCTGTGTGTAGCCTGTGTCTAGCCTGTGTCTAGCCTGTGTCCAGCCTGTGTCTAGCCTGTGTGTAGCCTGTGTCTAGCCTGTGTCTAGCCTGTGTCCAGCCTGTGTCTAGCCTGTGTCTAGCCTGTGTCTAGCCTGTGTCTAGCCTGTGTCTAGCCTGTGTCTAGCCTGTGTCTAGCCTGTGTCTAGCCTGTGCCTAGCCTGTGTCTAGCCTGTGTCTAGCCTGTGTCTAGCCTGTGTCTAGCCTGTGTCTAGCCTGTGTCTAGCCTGTGTCTAGCCTGTGTCTAGCCTGTGTCTAGCCTGTGTCTAGCCTGTGTCTAGCCTGTGTCTAGCCTGTGTCTAGCCTGTGTCTAGCCTGTGCCTAGCCTGTGTCTAGCCTGTGTCTAGCCTGTGCCTAGCCAGTGTCTAGCCTGTGTCTAGCCTGTGCCTTGCCTGTGACTGGCATGTGCATAGCCTGTGCCTAGCCAGTGTCTAGCCTGTGTCTAGCCTGTGCCTTGCCTGAGACAGGCATGTGCACGGCGTGTGCCTCTAGCCTGTGTCTAGCCTGTGTCTAGCCTGTGCCTAGCCTGTGCCTAGCCTGTGTCTAGCCTGTGTCTAGCCTGTGCCTTGCCTGTGACTGGCATGTGCATAGCCTGTGCCTAGCCTGTGTCTAGCCTGTGTCTAGCCTGTGCCTTTCCTGAGACAGGCATGTGCATAGCGTGTGCCTAGCCTGTGACTGGCCTGTGCCTAGCTTGTGCCTAGCCTGTGCCTAGCCTGTGCCCTAGCCTGTGCCTAGCCTGTGCCTAGCCTGTGCCTAGCCTGTGCCTAGCCTGTGCCTAGCCTGTGCCTAGCCTGTGCCTAGCCTATACCTAGCCTGTGTCTAGCCTGTGCCTTGCCTGTGACTGGCATGTGCATAGCCTGTGCCTAGCCTGTGCCTAGCCTGTGTCTAGCCTGTGTCTAGCCTGTGCCTTTCCTGAGACAGGCATGTGCATAGCGTGTGCCTAGCCTGTGACTGGCCTGTGCCTAGCTTGTGCCTAGCCTGTGTCTAGCCTGTGTCTAGCCTGTGCCTAGCCTATGCCTAGCCTGTGTCTAGCCTGTGTCTAGCCAGTGCCTTGCCTGTGACTGGCATGTGCATAGCCTGTGCCTAGCCTGTGCCTAGCCTGTGCCTAGCCTGTGGCTAGCCTGTGCCTAGCCTATGCCTAGCCTGTGTCTAGCCTGTGTCTAGCCTGTGTCTAGCCTGTGTCTAGCCTGTGCCTAGCCTGTGTCTAGCCCATGTCTAGCCTGTGCCTTGCCTGTGACTGGCATGTGCATAGCGTGTGCCTAGCCAGTGTCTAGCCAGTTCCTAGCCTGTGCCTAGCCAGTGTCTAGCCTTTGTCTAGCCTGTGTCTAGCCTGTGTCTAGCCTGTGCCTTGCCTGTGACTGGCATGTGCACAGCGTGTGCCTAGCCAGTGTCTAGCCAGTGTCTAGCCAGTGCCTAGCCTGTGCCTGGCCAGTGTCCAGCCTTTGTCTAGCCTGTGTCTAGCCTGTGCCTAGCCAGCGTTTAGCCTGTGCCTAGCCAGTGTCTAGCCTGTGCCCAGCCCGTGTCTAGCCTGTGTCTAGCCTGTGCCTAGCCAGTTTCTAGCTTGTGTCTAGCCTGTGCTTAGCCAGTGTCTAGTCTGTGCCAATCCAGTGTCTAGCCTGTGCCTAGCCTGTGTCTAGCCTGTGCCTAGCCTGTGTCTAGCCTGTGTCTAGCCTGTGTCTAGCCTGTGTCTAGCTTGTGTCTAGCCTATGTCTAGCCTCTGTCTTGCCTGTGCCTAGCCAGTGTCTAGCCTGTGCCTAGCCTGTGTCTAGCCTGTGTCTAGCCTGTGCCTTTCCTGTGACTGGCATGTGCATAGCCTGTGCCTAGGCAGTGTCTAGCCTGTGTCTAGCCTGTGCCTTGCTTGAGACTGGCATGTGCATAGCGTGTGCCTAGCCAGTGTCTAGCCAGTTCCTAGCCTGTGCCTAGCCAGTGTCTAGCCTTGTCTGGCCTGTGTCTAGCCTGTGTCTAGCCTGTGCCTTGCCTGTGACTGGCATGTGCACAGCGTGTGCCTAGCCAGTGTCTAGCCAGTGTCTAGCCAGTGCCTAGCCTGTGCCTGGCCAGTGTCCAGCCTTTGTCTAGCCTGTGTCTAGCCTGTGCCTAGCCAGCGTATAGCCTGTGTCTAGCCTGTGCCTAGCCTGTGTCTAGCCTGTGTCTAGCCTGTGTCTAGCCTGTGTCTAGCCTGTGCCTAGCCAGTTTCTAGCTTGTGTCTAGCCTGTGCTTAGCCAGTGTCTAGTCTGTGCCAATCCAGTGTCTAGCCTGTGCCTAGCCTGTGTCTAGCCTGTGCCTAGCCTGTGTCTAGGCTGTGTCTAGCCTGTGTCTAGCCTGTGTCTAGCTTGTGTCTAGCCTGTGTCTAGCCTGTGTCTAGCCTGTGTCTAGCCTGTGTCTAGCCTGTGTCTAGCCTGTGTCTAGCCTGTGCCTAGCCAGTGTCTAGCCTGTGTCTAGCCTGTGCCTAGCCTGTGCCTAGCCTGTGCCTAGCCTGTGCCTAGCCTGTGTCTAGCCTGTGCCTTGCCTGAGACTGGCATGTGTCTAGCCTGTGCCTAACCAGTGTTTAGCCTGTGTCTAGCCTGTGCCTTGCCTGAGACTGGCATGTGCATAGCGTGTGACTAGCTTGTGCCTAGCCAGTGCCTAGCCTGTGCCTAGCCTGTGCCTAGCCTATGCCTAGCCTGTGCCTAGCCTGTGTCTAGCCTGTGCCTAGCCTATGCCTAGCCTGTGTCTAGCCTGTGTCTAGCCTGTATCTAGCCGATGTCTAGCCTGTGCCTAGCCTGTGACTGGCCTGTGCCTAGCCTGTGACTAGCTTGTGCCTAGCCAGTGCCTAGCCTGTGCCTAGCCTGTGCCTAGCCTGTGCCTAGCCTGTGCCTAGCCTGTGCCTAGCCTGTGCCTAGCCTGTGCCTAGCCTGTGCCTAGCCTATGCCTAGCCTGTGTCTAGCCTGTGTCTAGCCTGTGTCTAGCCTGTGTCCAGCCTGTGTCTAGCCTGTGTCTAGCCTGTGTCTAGCCTGTGCCTATCCTGTACCTAGCCTGTGCCTAGCCTCTGCCTAGCCTGTGTCTAGCCTGTGTCTAGCCTGTGCCTTGCTTGAGACTGGCATGTGCATAGCCTTTGCCTAGCCAGTGTTTAGCCTGTGTCTAGCCTGTGCCTTGCCTGAGACTGGCATGTGCATAGCGTGTGCCTAGCCAGTGTCTAGCCTGTGCCTAGCCAGTGTCTAGCCTGTGCCTTGCCTGTGACTGGCATGTGCATAGCCTTTGCCTAGCCAGTGTCTAGCCTGTGTCTAGCCTGTGCCGTGCCAGTGACTGACTTGTGCATAGCCTGTGCCTAGCAAGTGTCTAGCCTGTGTCTAGCCTGTGCCTATCCTGTACCTAGCCTGTGCCTAGCCTCTGCCTAGCCTGTGTCTAGCCTGTGTCTAGCCTGTGCCTTGCTTGAGACTGGCATGTGCATAGCCTTTGCCTAGCCAGTGTTTAGCCTGTGTCTAGCCTGTGCCTTGCCTGAGACTGGCATGTGCATAGCGTGTGCCTAGCCAGTGTCTAGCCTGTGCCTTGCCAGAGACTGGCATGTGCATAGCGTTTGCCTAGCCAGTGTCTAGCCAGTGCCTAGCCTGTGTGTAGCCTGTGTCTAGCCTGTGCCTTGCCTGTGACTGGCATGTGCATAGCCTGTGCCTTACCAGTGTCTAGCCTGTGTCTAGCCTGTGCCTTGCCTGTGACTGGCATGTGCATAGCCTGTGCCTAGCCAGTGTCTAGCCTGTGTCTAGCCTGTGCCTAGCCAGTGTCTAGCCTGTGTCTAGCCTGTGCCAAGCCTGTGTCTAGCCTGTGTCTAGCCTGTGTTTAGCCTGTGCCTTGCCTGTGACTGGCATGTGCATAGCCTGTGCCTAGCCAGTGTCTAGCCTGTGTCTAGCCTGTGCCTTGCCTGAGACAGGCATGTGCATAGCGTGTGCCTAGCCAGTGTCTAGCTAGTGCCTAGCCTGTGCCTAGCCAGTGTCTAGCCTTTGTCTAGCCTGTGTATAGCCTGTGTCTAGCCTGTGTCTTGCCTGTGACTGGCATGTGCATAGCCTGTGCCTAGCCAGTGTCTAGCCTGTGTCTAGCCTGTGCCTAGCCAGTGTCTAGCCTGTGTCTAGCCTGTGCCAAGCCTGTGTCTAGCCTGTGTCTAGCCTGTGTTTAGCCTGTGCCTTGCCTGTGACTGGCATGTGCATAGCCTGTGCCTAGCCAGTGTCTAGCCTGTGTCTAGCCTGTGCCTTGCCTGAGACAGGCATGTGCATAGCGTGTGCCTAGCCAGTGTCTAGCTAGTGCCTAGCCTGTGCCTAGCCAGTGTCTAGCCTTTGTCTAGCCTGTGTATAGCCTGTGTCTAGCCTGTGCCTAGCCAGTGTATAGCCTCTGTCTAGCCTGTGTCTAATCTGTGTCTAGCCGGTGTCTAGCCTGTGCCTAGCCTGTGCCTTGCCTGTGACTGGCATGTGCCTAGCCTGTGCCTAGCCTGTGTCTAGGCAGTGTCTAGCCTGTGTCTAGCCTGCGTCTAGCCTGTGTCTAGCCTGTGTCTAGCATGTGTCAAGCCTGTGTCTAGGCTGTGTCTAGTCTGTGTCTAGCCTGTGGGTAGCCTGTGTCTAGCCTGTGCCTAGCTAGTGTCTAGCCTGTGCCCAGCCAGTGTCTAGCCTGTGTCTAGCCTGTGTCTAGCCTGTGCTTAGCCAGTGTCTAGTCTGTGTCTAGCCAGTGTCTAGCCTGTGCCCAGCCAGTGTCTAGCCTGTGTCTAGTCTGTGCTTAGCCAGTTTCTAGCCTGTGTCTTGCCTGTGCTTAGCCAGTGTGTAGTCTGTACCAAGCCAGCTTCTAGTCTGTGCCAAGCCAGTGTCTAGCCTGTGCCTAGCTAGTGTCTAGCGTGTGTCTAGCCTGTGCCTTGCCTGTGACTGGCATGTGCATAGCCTGTGCCTAGCCAGTGTCTAGCCTGTGTCTAGCCTGTGCCTTGCCTGAGACTGGCATGTGCATAGCGTGTGCCTTGCCAGTGTCTAGTTAGTGCCTAGCCAGTGTCTATTTAGTGCCTAGCCAGTGTCTAGCCTTTGTCCAGCCTGTGCATAGCCGGAGTCTAGCCTGTGCCTAGCCAGTGTGTAGCGTCTGTCTAGCCTGTGTCTAGAGTGTGTCTTGACGGTGTCTAGCCGGTGTCTAGCCTGTGCCTTGCCTGTGACTGGCATGTGCATAGCCTGTGCCTAGCCAGTGTCTAGCCTGTGTCTAGCCTGTGCCTTTCCTGAGACTGGCATGTGCATAGCGTGTGCCTAGCCTGTGTCTAGCCTGTGCCTAGCCAGCGTATAGACTGTGCCTAGCCAGTGTCTAGCCTGTGCTCAGCCAGTGTCTAGCCTGTGTCTAGCCTGTGCCTAGCCTGTGCCTAGCCTGTGCCTAGCCAGTGTCTAGCCAGTGCCTAGCTTGTGCCTAGCCAGTGTCAAGCCTTTGTCTAGCCTGTGCATAGCCAGATTCTAGCCTGTGCCTAGCCCGTGTATAGCCTCTGTCTAGCCTGTGTCAAGCCTGTGTCTAGCCTGTGTCTAGCATGTGTCAAGCCTGTGTCTAGCCTGTGTCTAGCCTGTGTTTAGCCCGTGCCTTGCCTGAGACAGGCATGTGCATAGCGTGTGCCTAGCCAGAGTCTAGCCAGTGCCTAGCCTGTGCCTAGCCAGTGCCTAGCCAGTGTCTAGCCTTGTCTAGCCTGTGCATAGCCTGTGTCTAGCCTGTGCCTAGCCAGTGTATAGCCTGTGCCTAGCCAGTGTCTAGCCTGTGCCCAGCCAGTTTCTAGCCTGTGTCTAGCCTGTGCCTTGCCTGTGACTGGCATGTCCATAGCATGTGCCTAGCCAGAGTCTAGCCAGTGCCTAGCCTGTGCCTAGCCAGTGTCTAGCCTTGTCTAGCCTGTGCATAGCCTGTGTCTAGCCTGTGGCTAGCCAGTGTATAGCCTGTGCCTAGCCAGTGTCTAGCCTGTGCCCAGCCAGTTTCTAGCCAGTGCCTAGCCTGTGCCTAGCCAGTGTCCAGCCTTTGTCTAGCCTGTGTCTAGCCTGTGCCTAGCCAGCGTATAGACTGTGCCTAGCCAGTGTCTAGCCTGTGCTCAGCCAGTGTCTATCCAGTGCCTAGCTTGTGCCTAGCAAGTGTCTAGCCTTTGTCTAGCCTGTGCATAGCCAGATTCTAGCCTGTGCCTAGCCCGTGTATAGCCTCTGTCTAGCCTGTGTCAAGCCTGTGTCTAGCCTGTACATAGCGTGTGCCTAGCCTGTGTCTAGCCTGTGCCTAGCCTGTGTCTAGCCTGTGTCTAGCCTGTGTCTAGCCAGTTTCTAGCCTGTGTCTAGCCTGTGCCTTGCCTGTGTCTAGCCTGTGCCTAGCCTGTGCCTAGCCAGTGTCTAGCCAGTGCCTAGCTTGTGCCTAGCCCGTGTATAGCCTCTGTCTAGCCTGTGTCAAGCCTGTGTCTAGCCTGTGCATAGCGTGTGCCTAGCCTGTGTCTAGCCTGTGCCTAGCCTGTGTCTAGCCTGTGTCTAGCCTGTGTCTAGCCTGTGTCTAGCCTGTGTCTAGCCTGTGTCTAGCCTGTGTCTTGCCTGTGTCTAGCCTGTGTCTAACCTGTGTCTAGCCAGTGTCTAGCCTCTGCCCAGCCAGTGTCTAGCCTGTGTCTAGCCTGTGCCTAGCCAGTTTCTAGCCTGTGTCTAGCCTGTGCCTTGCCTGAGACTGGCATGTGCATAGCGTGTGCCTAGCCAGTGTCTAGCCTGGGTCTAGCCTGTGCCTTGCCTGAGACTAGCATGTGCATAGCGTGTGCCTAGCCTGTGTCTAGCCTGTGCCTAGCCTGTGTCTAGTCTGTGTCTAGCCTGTGTCTAGCCTGTGTCTAGCCTGTGTCTAGCCTGTGTCTAGCCTGTGTCTAGCCAGTGTCTAGCCTGTGTCTAGCCTGTGCCTAGCCAGTTTCTAGCCTGTGTCTAGCCTGTGTCTAGCCTGTGTCTAGCCTGTGTCTAGCCTGTGTCTAACCTGTGTCTAGCCAGTGTCTAGCCTCTGCCCAGCCAGTGTCTAGCCTGTGTCAAGCCTGTGCCTAGCCAGTTTCTAGCCTGTGTCTAGCCTGTGCCTTTCCTGAGTCTGGCATGTGCCTAGCCTGTGCCTAGCCTGTGTCTAGCCAGTGCCTAGCCTGTGCCTGGCCAGTGTCCAGCCTTTGTCTATCCTGTGTCTAGCCTGTGCCTAGCCAGCGTATAGCCTGTGCCTAGCCAGTGTCTAGCCTGTGCCCAGCCAGTGTCTGGCCTGTGTGTAGCCTGTGCCTAGCCAGTTTCTAGCTTGTGTCTAGCCTGTGCTTAGCCAGTGACTACTCTGTGCCAATCCAGTGTCTAGCCTGTGCCTAGCCAGTGTCTAGCCTGTGTCTAGCCTGTGCCTATCCTGTACCTTGCCTGTGCCTAGCCTGTGCCTAGCCTGTGCCTAGCCTGTGCCTAGCCTGTGTCTAGCCTGTGCCTTGCTTGAGACTGGCATGTGCATAGCCTTTGCCTAGCCAGTGTTTAGCCTGTGTCTAGCCTGTGCCTTGCCTGAGACTGGCATGTGCATAGCGTGTGCCTAGCAAGTGTCTAGCCTGTGCCTTGCCAGAGACTGGCATGTGCATAGCGTGTGCCTAGCCAGTGTCTAGCCAGTGCCTAGCCTGTGTCTAGCCTGTGTCTAGCCTGTGCCTTGCCTGTGACTGGCATGTGCATAGCCTGTGCCTTACCAGTGTCTAGCCTGTGTCTAGCCTGTGCCTTGCCTGTGACTGGCATGTGCATAGCCTATGCCTATCCAGTGTCTATCCTGTGTCTAGCCTGTGTCTAGCCTGTGCCTAGCCAGTGTCTAGCCTGTGTCTAGCCTGTGCCAAGCCTGTGTCTAGCCTGTGTCTAGCCTGTGTTTAGCCTGTGCCTTGCCTGTGACTGGCATGTGCATAGCCTGTGCCTGGCCAGTGTCTAGCCTGTGTCTAGCCTGTGCCTTGCCTGAGACAGGCATGTGCATAGACTGTGCCTAGCCAGTGTCTAGCTAGTGCCTAGCCTGTGCCTAGCCAGTGTCTAGCCTGTGTCTAGCCTGTGCCTTGCCTGTGACTGGCATGTGCATAGCCTGTGCCTACCCAGTGTCTAGCCTATGTCTAGCCTGTGCCTTGCCAGAGACTGGCATGTGCATAGCATGTGCCTAGCCAGTGTCTAGCCAGTGCCTAGCCTGTGTCTAGCCTGTGTCTAGCCTGTGCCTTGCCTGAGACTGGCATGTGCATAGCCTGTGCCTAGCCAGTATCTAGCCTGTATCTAGCCTGTGCCTTACCTGAGACTGGCATGTGCATAGCGTGTGCCTAGCCAGTGTCTAGCCTGGGTCTAGCCTGTGCCTTGCCTGAGACTGGCATGTGCATAGCGTGTGCCCAGCCAGTGTCTAGCCAGTGCCTAGCCTGTGCCTAGCCTGTGCCTAGCCTGTGTCTAGCCCGTGCCTAGCCAGTTTCTAGCTTGTGTCTAGCCTGTGCTTAGCCAGTGTCTAGTCTGTGCGAATCCAGTGTCAAGCCTGTGCCTAGCCAGTGTCTAGCCTGTGTCTAGCCTGTGCCTTGCCAGTGACTGGCATGTGCATAGCCTGTGCCTAGCCAGTGTCTAGCCTGTGTCTAGCCTGTGCCTAGCCTGTGCCTAGCCTGTGCCTAGCCTGTGCCTAGCCAGTGTCTAGCCTGTGCCCAGCCAGTGTCTAGCCTGTGTGTAGCTTGTGCCTAGCCAGTTTCTAGCTTGTGTCTAGTCTGTGCCAATCCAGTGTCTAGCCTGTGCCTAGCCAGTGTCTTGCCTGTGTCTAGCCTGTGCCTTGCCAGTGACTGGCATGTGCATAGCCTGTGCCTAGCCAGTGTCTAATCTGTGTCTAGCCGGTGTCTAGCCTGTGCCTAGCCTGTGCCTTGCGTGTGACTGGCATGTGCATAGCCTGTGCCTAGCCAGTGTCTAGCCTGTGTCTAGCCTGTGCCTAGCCTGTGTCTAGCCTGTGTCTAGCCTGTGCCTTGCCTGTGACTGGCATGTGCATAGCCTGTGACTAGCCAGTGTCTAGCCTGTGTGTAGCCTGTGCCTTGCCTGAGACTGGCATGTGCATAGCGTGTGCCTAGCCAGTGTCTAGCCAGTGCCTAGCCTGTGCCTAGCCAGTGTCTAGCCTTTGTCTAGCCAGTGCCTAGCCTGTGCCTTGCCTGAGACTGGCATGTGCATAGCGTGTGCCTAGCAAGTGTCTAGCCTGTGCCTTGCCAGAGACTGGCATGTGCATAGCGTGTGCCTAGCCAGTGTCTAGCCAGTGCCTAGCCTGTGTCTAGCCTGTGTCTAGCCTGTGCCTTGCCTGTGACTGGCATGTGCATAGCCTGTGCCTTACCAGTGTCTAGCCTGTGTCTAGCCTGTGCCTTGCCTGTGACTGGCATGTGCATAGCCTATGCCTATCCAGTGTCTATCCTGTGTCTAGCCTGTGTCTAGCCTGTGCCTAGCCAGTGTCTAGCCTGTGTCTAGCCTGTGCCAAGCCTGTGTCTAGCCTGTGTCTAGCCTGTGTTTAGCCTGTGCCTTGCCTGTGACTGGCATGTGCATAGCCTTTGCCTGGCCAGTGTCTAGCCTGTGTCTAGCCTGTGCCTTGCCTGAGACAGGCATGTGCATAGACTGTGCCTAGCCAGTGTCTAGCTAGTGCCTAGCCTGTGCCTAGCCAGTGTCTAGCCTGTGTCTAGCCTGTGCCTTGCCTGTGACTGGCATGTGCATAGCCTGTGCCTACCCAGTGTCTAGCCTATGTCTAGCCTGTGCCTTGCCAGAGACTGGCATGTGCATAGCATGTGCCTAGCCAGTGTCTAGCCAGTGCCTAGCCTGTGTCTAGCCTGTGTCTAGCCTGTGCCTTGCCTGAGACTGGCATGTGCATAGCCTGTGCCTAGCCAGTATCTAGCCTGTGCCTTACCTGAGACTGGCATGTGCATAGCGTGTGCCTAGCCAGTGTCTAGCCTGGGTCTAGCCTGTGCCTTGCCTGAGACTGGCATGTGCATAGCGTGTGCCCAGCCAGTGTCTAGCCAGTGCCTAGCCTGTGCCCAGCCAGTGTCTGGCCTGTGTGTAGCCTGTGCCTAGCCAGTTTCTAGCTTGTGTCTAGCCTGTGCTTAGCCAGTGACTACTCTGTGCCAATCCAGTGTCTAGCCTGTGCCTAGCCAGTGTCTAGCCTGTGTCTAGCCTGTGCCTATCCTGTACCTTGCCTGTGCCTAGCCTGTGCCTAGCCTGTGCCTAGCCTGTGCCTAGCCTGTGCCTAGCCTGTGTCTAGCCTGTGCCTTGCTTGAGACTAGCATGTGCATAGCGTGTGCCTAGCCTGTGTCTAGTCTGTGTCTAGCCTGTGTCTAGCCTGTGTCTAGCCTGTGTCTAGCCTGTGTCTAACCTGTGTCTAGCCAGTGTCTAGCCTGTGCCCAGCCAGTGTCTATCCTGTGTCTAGCCTGTGCCTAGCCAGTTTCTAGCCTGTGTCTAGCCTGTGCCTTGCCTGAGACTGGCATGTGCATAGCGTGTGCCTAGCCAGTGTCTAGCCTGGGTCTAGCCTGTGCCTTGCCTGAGACTGGCATGTGCATAGCGTGTGCCCAGCCAGTGTCTAGCCAGTGCCTAGCCTGTGCCTAGCCTGTGCCTAGCCTGTGTCTAGCCAGTGCCTAGCCTGTGCCTGGCCAGTGTCCAGCCTTTGTCTAGCCTTTGTCTAGCCTGTGCCTAGCCAGCGTATAGCCTGTGCCTAGCCAGTGTCTAGCCTGTGCCCAGCCAGTGTCTGGCCTGTGTGTAGCCTGTGCCTAGCCAGTCTCTAGCTTGTGTCTAGCCTGTGCTTAGCCAGTGTCTAGTCTTTGCCAATCCAGTGTCTAGCCTGTGCCTAGCCAGTGTCTAGCCTGTGTCTAGCCTGTGCCTATCCTGTACCTAGCCTGTGCCTAGCCTGTGCCTAGCCTGTGCCTAGCCTGTGTCTAGCCTGTGTCTAGCCTGTGCCTTGCTTGAGACTGGCATGTGCATAGCCTTTGCCTAGCCAGTGTTTAGCCTGTGTCTAGCCTGTGCCTTGCCTGAGACTGGCATGTGCATAGCGTGTGCCTAGCAAGTGTCTAGCCTGTGCCTTGCCAGAGACTGGCATGTGCATAGCGTGTGCCTAGCCAGTGTCTAGCCAGTGCCTAGCCTGTGTCTAGCCTGTGTCTAGCCTGTGTCTAGCCTGTGCCTTGCCTGTGACTGGCATGTGCATAGCCTGTGCCTTACCAGTGTCTAGCCTGTGTCTAGCCTGTGCCTTGCCTGTGACTGGCATATGCATAGCCTGTGCCTAGCCAGTGTCTAGCCTGTGTCTAGCCAGTGCCAAGCCTGTGTCTAGCCTGTGTCTAGCCTGTGTCTAGCCTGTCTTTAGCCTGTGCCTTGCCTGTGACTGGCATGTGCATAGCCTGTGCCTAGCCAGTGTCTAGCCTGTGTCTAGCCTGTGCCTTGCCTGAGACAGTTATGTGCATAGCGTGTGCCTAGCCAGTGTCTAGCCTTTGTCCAGCCTGTGTATAGCCTGTGTCTAGCCTGTGCCTAGCCAGTGTATAGCCTCTGTCTAGCCTTTGTCTAATCTGTGTCTAGCCGGTGTCTAGCCTGTGCCTAGCCTGTGCCTTGCCTGTGACTGGCATGTGCATAGCCTGTGCCTAGCCAGTGTCTAGCCTGTGTCTAGCCTGTGCCTTGCCTGAGACAGGCATGTGCATAGCGTGTGCCTAGCCATTGTCTAGCCAGTGCCTAGCCTGTGCCTAGCCAGTGTCTTGCCTTTGTCTAGCCAGTGTCTAGCCTTTGTCTTGCCTGTGCCTAGCCAGCGTATAGCCTGTGCCTAGCCAGTGTCTAGCCTGTGCCCAGCCAGTGTCTAGCCTGTGTCTAGCCCGTGCCTAGCCAGTTTCTAGCTTGTGTCTAGCCTGTGCTTAGCCAGTGTCTAGTCTGTGCGAATCCAGTGTCAAGCCTGTGCCTAGCCAGTTTCTAGCCTGTGTCTAGCCTGTGCCTTGCCAGTGACTGGCATGTGCATAGCCTGTGCCTAGCCAGTGTCTAGCCTGTGTCTAGCCTGTGCCTAGCCTGTGCCTAGCCTGTGCCTAGCCTGTGCCTAGCCAGTGTCTAGCCTGTGCCCAGCCAGTGTCTAGCCTGTGTGTAGCTTGTGCCTAGCCAGTTTCTAGCTTGTGTCTAGTCTGTGCCAATCCAGTGTCTAGCCTGTGCCTAGCCAGTGTCTAGCCTGTGTCTAGCCTGTGCCTTGCCAGTGACTGGCATGTGCATAGCCTGTGCCTAGCCAGTGTCTAATCTGTGTCTAGCCGGTGTCTAGCCTGTGCCTAGCCTGTGCCTTGCCTGTGACTGGCATGTGCATAGCCTGTGCCTAGCCAGTGTCTAGCCTGTGTCTAGCCTGTGCCTAGCCTGTGTCTAGCCTGTGTCTAGCCTGTGCCTTGCCTGTGACTGGCATGTGCATAGCCTGTGCCTAGCCAGTGTCTAGCCTGTGTGTAGCCTGTGCCTTGCCTGAGACTGGCATGTGCATAGCGTGTGCCTAGCCAGTGTATAGCCAGTGCCTAGCCTGTGCCTAGCCAGTGTCTAGCCTTTGTCTAGCCAGTGCCTAGCCTGTGCCTTGCCTGTGCCTAGCCTGTGTCTAGCCTGTGTCTTGCCTGTGCCTTGCCTGTGACTGGCATGTGCCTAGCCTATGCCTAGCCAGTGTCTAGCCTGTGTCTAGCCTGTGCCTTGCCTGAGACAGGCATGTGCATAGCGTGTGCCTAGGCAGTGTCTACCCTGTGCCTAGCCAGTGTCTAGCCTGTGCCTTGCCTGTGACTGGCATGTGACTGGCATGTGACTGGCATGTGCATAGCCTTTGCCTAGCCAGTGTCTAGCCTGTGCCTAGCCTGTGCCTAGCCAGTGTCTAGCCTGTGCCCAGCCAGTGTCTAGCCTGTGTGTAGCTTGTGCCTAGCCAGTTTCTAGCTTGTGTCTAGTCTGTGCCAATCCAGTGTCTAGCCTGTGCCTAGCCATTGTCTAGCCTGTGTCTAGCCTGTGCTTTGCCAGTGATTGGCATGTGCATAGCGTGTGCCTAGCCAGTGTCTAGCCAGTGCCTAGCCTGTGTCTAGCCTGTGTCTAGCCTGTGCCTTGCCTGTGAGTGGCATGTGCATAGCCTGTGCCTTACCAGTGTCTAGCCTAGGCCTTGCCTGTGACTGGCATGTGCATAGCCTGTGCCTAGCCAGTGTTTAGCCTGTGTCTAGCTTGTGCCTAGCCTTTCTCTAGCCTGTGTCTAGCCTGTGTCTAGCCTGTGCCAAGCCTGTGTCTAGCCAGTGTGTAGCCTCTGTCTAGCCTGTGTCTAATCTGTGTCTAGCCGGTGTCTAGCCGGTGTCTAGCCTGTGCCTAGCCTGTGCCTTGCCTGTGATTGGCATGTGCATAGCCTGTGCCTAGCCAGTGTCTAGCCTGTGTCTAGCCTGTGCCTAGCCTGTGTCTAGCCTGTGTCTAGCCTGTGCCTTGCATGTGACTGGCATGTGCATAGCCTGTGCCTAGCCACTGTCTAGCCTGTGTGTAGCCTGTGCCTTGCCTGAGACTGGCATGTGCATAGCGTGTGCCTAGCCAGTGTCTAGCCAGTGCCTAGCCTGTGCCTAGCCAGTGTCTAGCCTTTGTCTAGCCAGTGCCTAGCCTGTGCCTTGCCTGTGCCTAGCCTGTGTCTAGCCTGTGTCTAGCCTGTGTCTTGCCTGTGCCTTGCCTGTGACTGGCATGTGCATAGCCTATGCCTAGCCAGTGTCTAGCCTGTGTCTAGCCTGTGCCTTGCCTGAGACAGGCATGTGCATAGCGTGTGCCTAGGCAGTGTCTACCCTGTGCCTAGCCAGTGTCTAGCCTGTGCCTTGCCTGTGACTGGCATGTGACTGGCATGTGACTGGCATGTGCATAGCCTTTGCCTAGCCAGTGTCTAGCCTGTGTCTAGCCTGTGCCTTGCCTGAGACTGGCATGTGCATAGCGTGTGCCTAGCCAGTGTCTAGCCTGTACTAGCCTGTGCCTTGCCAGAGACTGGCATGTGCATAACGTGTGCCTAGCCAGTGTCTAGCCTGTGTTTAGCCTGTGCCTTGCCTGACACAGGCATGTGCATAGCGTGTGCCTAGCCAGTGTCTAGCCAGTGCCTAGCCTGTGCCTAGCCTTTGCCTAGCATGTGTCTAGCCTGTGTCTAGGCTGTGCGTTGCCTGTGACTGGCATGTGCATAGCCTGTGCCTAGCCTGTGTCTAGCCTGTGTCTAGCCTGTGCCTAGCCTGTGTCTAGCCTGTGTCTAGCCTGTGCCTTGCCTGTGACTGGCGTGTGCATAGCCTGTGCCTAGCCAGTGTCTAGCCTGTGTCTAGCCTGTGCCTTGCCTGAGACTGGCATGCGCATAGCGTGTGCCTAGCCAGTGTCTAGCCAGTGCCTAGCCTGTGCCTAGCCAGTGTCTAGCCTTTGTCTAGCCAGTGCCTAGCCTGTGCCTAGCCTGTGCCTAGCCTGTGCCTAGCCTGTGCCTAGCCTGTGTCTAGCCTGTGCCTTGCCTGTGACTGGCATGTGCATAGCCTATGCCTAGCCAGTGTCTAGCCTGTGTCTAGCCTGTGCCTTGCCTGAGACAGGCATGTGCATAGCGTGTGCCTAGGCAGTGTCTAGCCAGTGCCTAGCCTGTGCCTAGCCAGTGTCTAGCCTTTGTCTAGCCTGTGCATAGCCTGTGTCTAGCCTGTGCCTAGCCAGTTTATAGCCTCTGTCTAGCCTGTGTCTAGTCAGTGTCTAGCCGGTGTCTAGCCGGTGTCTAGCCTGAGCCTAGCCTGTGCCTAGCCTGTGACTGGCCCGTGCCTAGCCTGTGACTAGCTTGTGCCTAGAAGTGCCTAGCCTGTGCCTAGCCTGTGCCTAGCCTGTGCCTAGCCTGTGGCTAGCCTGTGCCTAGCCTATGCCTAGCCTGTGTCTAGCCTGTGTCTAGCCTGTGTCCAGCCTGTGTCTAGCCTGTGTCTAGCCTGTGTCTAGCCTGTGTCCAGCCTGTGTCTAGCCTGTGTCTAGCCTGTTTCTAGCCTGTGTCTAGCCTGTGTCTAGCCTGTGTCTAGCCTGTGTCTAGCCTGTGTCTAGCCTGTGTCTAGCCTGTGTCTAGCCTGTGTCTAGCCTGTGTCTAGCCTGTGTCTAGCCTGTGTCTAGCCTGTGTCTAGGCTGTGTCTAGCCTGTGTCTAGCCTGTGTCTAGCCTGTGTCTAGCCTGTGTCTAGCCTGTGTCTAGCCTGTGTCTAGCCTGTGTCTAGCCTGTGTCTAGCCTGTGTCTAGCCTGTGTCTAGGCTGTGTCTAGCCTGTGTCTAGCCTGTGTCTAGCCTGTGTCTAGCCTGTGTCTAGCCTGTGTCTAGCCTCTGTCAAGAATGTGTCTAGCCTGTTTCTAGCCAGTGTCTAGTCTGTGCCAAGCCTGTGCCTAGCCAGTGTCTAGCCTGTGTCTAGCATGTGTCAAGTCTGTGTCTTGACGGTGTCTAGCCTGTGTCTAGCCTGTGTCTAGCCTGTGTCTAGCCTGTGTCTAGCCTGTGTCTAGCCTGTGTCTAGCCTGTGTCTAGCCTGTGTCTAGCCTGTGTCTAGCCTGTGTCTAGCCTGTGTCTAGCCTGTGTCTAGAATGTGTCTAGCCTGTGTCTAGCCTGGGTCTAGCCTGTGTCTAGAATGTGTCTAGCCTGTGTCTAGCCAGTGTCTAGTCTGTGCCAAGCCTGTGCCTAGCCAGTGTCTAGCCAGTGTCTAGCCTGTGCTTTGCCTGAGACTGGCATGTGCATAGCGTGTGCCTAGCCAGTGTCTAGCCAGCGCCTAGCCTGTGCCTAGCCAGTGTGAAGCCTCTGTCTAGCCTGTGTCTAGACTGTCTCTTGACGCTGTCAAGCCAGTGTCTAGCCTTTGTCTAGCCTGTGCATAGCCAGAGTCTAGCTTGTGCCTAGCCAGTGTGTAGCCTCTGTCTAGCATGTGTCAAGTCTGTGTCTAGCCGATGTCTAGCCTGTGTCTAGCCTGTGTCTAGCCTGTGTCTAGCCTGTGTCTAGAATGTGTCTAGCCTGTGTCTAGCCTGGGTCTAGCCTGGGTCTAGCCTGTGTCTAGAATGTGTCTAGCCTGTGTCTAGCCTGGGTCTAGCCTGTGTCTAGCCTGTGTCTAGAATGTGTCTAGCCTGTGTCTAGCCTGTGTCTAGAATGTGTCTAGCCTGTGTCTAGCCTGGGTCTAGCCTGTGTCTAGCCTGTTTCTAGCCTGTGTCTAGCCTGTGTCTGGCCTGTGTCAAGCCTGTGTCTAGCCTTTGTCTAGCCTGTGTCTAGCCTGTGCCTAGCCAGTGTCTAGCCTGTGCCCAGCCAGTGTCTAGCCTGTGCCTAGCCAGTTTCTAGCCTCTGTCTAGCCTGTGCTTAGCCAGTGTCTAGTCTGTGCCAAGCCAGTGTCTAGACTGTGCCTAGCCAGTGTCTAGCCTGTGTCTAGCCTGTGCTTTGCCTGTGACTGGCATGTGCATGGCCTGTGCCTAGCCAGTGTCGAGCCAGTACCTAGCCTGTATCTAGCCTTTGTCTAGCCTGTGCATAGCCAGAGTCTAGCCTGTGCCTAGCCAGTGTGTAGCCAGTGTGTAGCCTCTGTCTAGCATGTGTCTAGTCTGTGTCTTGACGGTGTCTAGCCGGTGTCTAGCCTGTGTCTAGCCTGTGTCTAGCCTGTGTCTAGCCTGTGTCTAGAATGTGACTAGCCTGTGTCTAGCCTGGGTCTAGCCTGTGTCTAGAATGTGTCTAGCCTGTGTCTAGCCTGGGTCTAGCCTTTGTCTAGCCTGTGTCTAGCCTGTGTCTAGCCTGTGTCTAGCCTGTGTCTTGCCTGTGTCTAGCCTGTGTCTAGCCTGTGTCTAGCCTTTGTGTAGCCTGTGTCTAGCCTGTGTCTAGCATGTGCCTAGCCTCTGCCTAGCCTGTACCTAGCCAGTGCCTAGCCTATACCTAGCCAGTACCTAGCCTGTACATAGCCAGTGCCTAGCCTGTACATAGCCAGTACCTAGCCTGTACATAGCCAGTGCGTAGCCTGTACATAGCCTTTGTCTAGCCTGTGCCTAGCCAGTGTCAAGCCTGTGCCTAGCCAGTGTCTAGCCTGTGCCTAGCCAGTGTCTAGCCTGTGTCTAGCCTGTGTCTAGCCTGTTTCTAGCCTGTGTCTAGCCTGTGTCTAGCCTGTGTCTAGCTTGTGTCTAGCCTGTGTCTAGCCTGTGTCTAGCCTGTGCCTAGCCTGTGTCTAGCCTGTGTCTAGCCTGTGTCTAGCCTGTGTCTAGCCTTTGTCTAGCCTGTGCCTAGCCAGTGTCAAGCCTGTGCCTAGCCAGTGTCTAGCCTGTGCCTAGCCAGTGTCTAGCCTGTGTCTAGCCTGTGTCTAGCCTGTTTCTAGCCTGTGTCTAGCCTGTGTCTAGCCTGTGTCTAGCTTGTGTCTAGCCTGTGTCTAGCCTGTGTCTAGCCTGTGCCTAGCCTGTGTCTAGCCTGTGTCTAGCCTGTGTCTAGCCTGGGTCTAGCCTTTGTCTAGCCTGTGTCTAGCCTGTGTCTAGCCTGTGTCTAGCCTGTGTCTTGCCTGTGTCTAGCCTGTGTCTAGCCTGTGTCTAGCCTTTGTGTAGCCTGTGTCTAGCCTGTGTCTAGCATGTGCCTAGCCTCTGCCTAGCCTGTACCTAGCCAGTGCCTAGCCTATACCTAGCCAGTACCTAGCCTGTACATAGCCAGTGCCTAGCCTGTACATAGCCAGTACCTAGCCTGTACATAGCCAGTGCGTAGCCTGTACATAGCCTTTGTCTAGCCTGTGCCTAGCCAGTGTCAAGCCTGTGCCTAGCCAGTGTCTAGCCTGTGTCTAGCCTTTGTCTAGCCTGTGTCTAGCCTGTGTCTAGCCTGTGTCTAGCCTGTGTCTTGCCTGTGTCTAGCCTGTATCTAGCCTGTGTCTAGCCTTTGTGTAGCCTGTGTCTAGCCTGTGTCTAGCATGTGCCTAGCCTCTGCCTAGCCTGTACCTAGCCAGTGCCTAGCCTATACCTAGCCAGTACCTAGCCTGTACATAGCCTCTGCCCAGCCTGTACCTAGCCAGTGCCTAGCCTGTACATAGCCAGTGCCTAGCCTGTACATTGCCATTGTCTAGCCTGTGCCTAGCCAGTGTCTAGCCTGTGCCTACCCAGTGTCTAGGCTGTGCCTAGCCAGTGTCTAGCCTGTGCCTAGCCAGTGTCTAGCCTGTGCCCAGCCAGTGTCTAGCCTGTGTCTAGCCTGTGTCTAGCCTGTGCCTAGCCAGTTTCTAGCCTGTGTCTAGCCTGTGCTTAGCCAGTGTCTAGTCTGTGCCAAGCCAGTGTCTAGCCTGTGTCTAGCCAGTGTCTAGCCTGTGTCTAGCCTGTGTCTAGCCTGTGTCTAGCCTGTGCCTAGCCTGTGTCTAGCCTGTGTCTAGCCTGTGTCTAGCCTGTGTCTAGCCTGTGTCTAGCCTGTGTCTAGCCTGTGTCTAGCCTGTGTCTAGCCTGTGCCTAGCCAGTGTCTAGCCTGTGCCTAGCCAGTGTCTAGCCTGTGCCTAGCCAGTGTCTAGCCTGTGCCTAGCCAGTGTCTAGCCTGTGCCCAGCCAGTGTCTAGCCTGTGCCTAGCCAGTGTCTAGCCTGTGCCCAGCCAGTGTCTAGCCTGTGTCTAGCCTGTGCCTAGCCAGTTTCTAGCCTGTGTCTAGCCTGAGCTTAGCCAGTGTCTAGTCTGTGCCAAGCCAGTGTCTAGCCTGTGCCTAGCCAGTGTCTAGCCTGTGTCTAGCCTGTGCCTTGCCTGTGACTGGCATGTGCATAGCCTGTGCCTAGCCAGTGTCTAGCCTGTGTCTAGCCTGTGCCATGCCTGAGACTGGCATGTGCATAGCGTGTGCCTAGCTTGTGTCTAGCCAGTGCCCAGCCTGTGCCTAGCCAGTGTCTAGCCTTTGTCTAGCCTGTGCATAGCCAGAGTCTAGCCTGTGCCTAGCCAGTGTGTAGCCTCTGTCTAGCCTGTGTCTAGACTGTGTCTTGACGGTGTCTATCCAGTGTCTAGCCTGTGCCCAGCCCGTGTCTAGCCTGTGTCTTGCCTGTGCCTAGCCAGTTTCTAGCCTGTGTCTAGTCTGTGCTTAGCCAGTGTCTAGTCTGTGCCAAGCCAGTATCTAGCCTGTGTCTAGCCTGTGCCTAGCCAGTTTCTAGCATGTGTCTAGCCTGAGCTTAGCCAGTGTCTAGTCTGTGCCAAGCCAGTGTCTAGACTGTGCCTAGCCAGTGTCTAGCCTGTGTCTAGCCTGTGCCTTGCCTGTGACTGGCATGTGCATAGCCTGTGCCTAGCCAGTGTCTAGCCTGTGTCTAACCTGTGTTTTGCCTGAGACTGGCATGTGCATAGCGTGTGCCTAGCCAGTGTCTAGCCAGTGCCTAGCCTGTGTCTAGCCAGTGTCTAGCCAGAGTCTAGCCTGTGCCTAGCCAGTGTGTAGCCTCTGTCTAGACTGTGTCTAGACTGTGCCTAGCCTGTGTCTAGCCTGTGTCTAGCCTGTGTCTAGCCTGTGACTAGCCTGTGTCTAGCCTGTGTCTAGCCTGTGTCTAGCCTGTGTCTAGCCTGTGTCTAGCCTGTGTCTAGCCTGTGTCTAGCCTGTGTCTAGCCTGTGTCTAGCCAGTGTCTAGCCTGTGTCTAGCCAGTGTCTAGCCTGTGTCTAGCCAGTGTCTAGCCTGTGTCTAGCCTATGTCTAGCCTGTGCCCAGCCAGTGTCTAGCCTGTGTCTAGCCTGTGCCTAGCCAGTTTCTAGCCTGTGTCTAGCCTGTGCTTAGCCAGTGTCTAGTCTGTGTCAAGCCAGTGTCTAGACTGTGCCTAGCCAGTGTCTAGCCAGTGTCTAGCCTTTGTCTAGCCTGTGCATAGCCAGAGTCTAGCCTGTGCCTAGCCAGTGTGAAGCCTCTGTCTAGACTGTCTCTTGACGCTGTCAAGCCAGTGTCTAGCCTGTGCCCAGCCAGTGTCTAGCCTTTGTCTAGCCTGTGCATAGCCAGAGTCTAGCTTGTGCCTATTCAGTGTGTAGCCTCTGTCTAGCATGTGTCAAGTCTGTGTCTTGACGGTGTCTAGCCGGTGTCTAGTCTGTGTCTAGCCTGTGTCTAGCCTGTGTCTAGAATGTGTCTAGCCTGTGTCTAGCCTGGGTCTAGCCTGTGTCTAGAATGTGTCTAGCCTGTGTCTAGCCAGTGTCTTGTCTGTGCCAAGCCTGTGCCTAGCCAGTGTCTAGCCTGTGTCTAGCCTGTGCTTTGCCTGAGACTGGCATGTGCATAGTGTGTGCCTAGCCAGTGTCTAGCCAGTGCCTAGCCTGTGCCTATCCAGTGTCTAGCCTTTGTCTAGCCTGTGCATAGCCAGAGTCTAGCCTGTGCCTAGCCAGTGTGAAGCCTCTGTCTAGCCTGTGTCTAGACTGTCTCTTGACGCTGTCAAGCCAGTGTCTAGCCTTTGTCTAGCCTGTGCATAGCCAGAGTCTAGCTTGTGCCTAGCCAGTGTGTAGCCTCTGTCTAGCATGTGTCAAGTCTGTGTCTAGCCGGTGTCTAGCCTGTGTCTAGCCTGTGTCTAGCCTTTGTCTAGAATGTGTCTAGCCTGTGTCTAGCTTGGGTCTAGCCTGTGTCTAGAATGTGTCTAGCCTGTGTCTAGCCTGTGTCTAGCCTGTGTCTAGCCTGGGTCTAGCCTGTGTCTAGCCTGTGTCTAGAATGTGTCTAGCCTGTGTCTAGCCTGTGTCTAGAATGTGTCTAGCCTGTGTCTAGCCTGGGTCTAGCCTGTGTCTAGCCTGTTTCTAGCCTGTGTCTAGCCTGTGTCTGGCCTGTGTCTAGCCTGTGTCTAGCCTTTGTCTAGCCTGTGCTTAGCCAGTGTCTAGTCTGTGCCAAGCCAGTGTCTAGACTGTGCCTAGCCAGTGTCTAGCCTGTGTCCAGCCTGTGCCTTGCCTGTGACTGGCATGTGCATGGCCTGTGCCTAGCCAGTGTCTAGCCAGTACCTAGCCTGTATCTAGCCTTTGTCTAGCCTGTGCATAGCCAGAGTCTAGCCTGTGCCTAGCCAGTGTGTAGCCAGTGTGTAGCCTCTGTCTAGCATGTGTCTAGTCTGTGTCTTGACGGTGTCTAGCCGGTGTCTAGCCTGTGTCTAGCCTGTGTCTAGAATGTGTCTAGCCTGTGTCTAGCCTGGGTCTAGCCTGTGTCTATAATGTGTCTAGCCTGTGTCTAGCCTGGGTCTAGCCTTTGTCTAGCCTGTGTCTAGCCTGTGTCTAGCCTGTGTCTAGCCTGTGTCTTGCCTGTGTCTAGCCTGTGTCTAGCCTGTGTCTAGCCTTTGTGTAGCCTGTGTCTAGCCTGTGTCTAGCATGTGCCTAGCCTCTGCCTAGCCTGTACCTAGCCAGTGCCTAGCCTGTACCTAGCCAGTACCTAGCCTGTACATAGCCAGTGCCTAGCCTGTACATAGCCATTGTCTAGCCTATGCCTAGCCAGTGTCTAGCCTGTGCCTAGCCAGTGTCTAGCCTGTGTCTAGCCTGTGTCTAGCCTGTTTCTAGCCTGTGTCTAGCCTGTGTCTAGCCTGTGTCTAGCTTGTGTCTAGCCTGTGTCTAGCCTGTGTCTAGCCTGTGTCTAGCCTGTGTCTAGCCTGTGTCTAGCCTGTGTCTAGCCTGTGTCTAGCCTGTGTCTAGCCTGTGTCTAGCCTGTGTCTAGCCTGTGTCTAGCCTGTGTCTAGCCTGTGCCTAGCCAGTGTGTAGCCTGTGCATAGCCAGATTCTAGCCTGTGCCTAGCCAGTGTGTAGCCTCTGTCTAGCCTGTGTCTAGACTGTGTCTTGACGCTGTCAAGCCAGTGTCTAGCCTGTGCCCAGCCAGTGCCTAGCCTTTGTCTAGCCTGTGCATAGCCAGAGTCTAGCTTGTGCCTAGCCAGTGTGTAGCCTCTGTCTAGCATGTGTCAAGTCTGTGTCTTGACGGTGTCTAGCCGGTGTCTAGTCTGTGTCTAGCCTGTGTCTTGCCTGTGTCTAGCCTGTGTCTATAATGTGTCTAGAATCTGTCTAGCCTGGGTCTAGCCTGTGTCTAGAATGTGTCTAGCCTGTGTCTAGCCAGTGTCTAGTCTGTGCCAAGCCTGTGCCTAGCCAGTGTCTAGCCTGTGTCTAGCCTGTGCTTTGCCTGAGACTGGCATGTGCATAGCGTGTGCCTAGCCAGTGTCTAGCCAGTGCCTAGCCTGTGCGTAGCCAGTGTCTAGACTTTGTCTAGCCTGTGCATAGCCAGAGTCTAGCCTGTGCCTAGCCAGTGTGTAGCCTCTGTCTAGACTGTCTCTTGACGCTGTCAAGCCAGTGTCTAGCCTTTGTCTAGCCTGTGCATAGCCAGAGTATAGCTTGTGCCTAGCCAGTGTGTAGCCTCTGTCTAGCACATGTCAAGTCTGTGTCTAGCCGGTGTCTAGCCTATGTCTAGCCTGTGTCTAGCCTGTGTCTAGAATGTGTCTAGCCTGTGTCTAGCCTGGGTCTAGCCTGTGTCTAGAATGTGTCTAGCCTGTGTCTAGCCTGGGTCTAGCCTGTGTCTAGCCTTTGTCTAGCCTGTGTCTAGCCTGTGTCTAGCCTGTGCCTAGCCAGTATCTAGCCTGTGCCCAGCCAGTGTCTAGCCTGTGCCTAGCCAGTTTCTAGCCTGTGTCTAGCCTGTGCTTAGCCAGTGTCTAGTCTGTGCCAAGTTAGTGTCTAGACTGTGCCTAGCCAGTGTCTAGCCTGTGTCTAGCCTGTGCCTTGCCTGTGACTGGCATGTGCATGGCCTGTGCCTAGCCAGTGTCTAGACAGTACCTAGCCTGTATCTAGCCTTTGTCTAGCCTGTGCATAGCCAGAGTCTAGCCTGTGCCTAGCCAGTGTGTAGCCAGTGTGTAGCCTCTGTCTAGCATGTGTCTAGTCTGTGTCTTGACGGTGTCTAGCCGGTGTCTAGCGTGTGTCTAGCCTGTGTCTAGCCTGTGTGTAGCCTGTGTCTACAATGTGTCTAGCCTGTGTCTAGCCTGTGTCTAGCCTGTGTCTAGCCTGGGTCTAGCCTTTGTCAAGCCTGTGTCTAGCCTGTGTCTAGCCTGTGTCTAGCCTGTGTCTTGCCTGTGTCTAGCCTGTGTCTAGCCTTTTTGTAGCCTGTGTCTAGCCTGTGTCTAGCATGTGCCTAGCCTCTGCCTAGCCTGTACCTAACCAGTGCCTAGCCTGTACCTAGCCAGTACCTAGCCTGTACATAGCCAGTGCCTATCCTGTGCCTAGCCAGTGTCTAGCCTGTGCCTAGCCAGTGTCTAGCCTGTGCCTAGCCAGTGTCTAGCCTGTGCCCAGCCAGTGTCTAGCCTGTGCCCAGCCAGTGTCTAGCCTGTGCCCAGCCAGTGTCTTGCCTGTGTCTGGCCTGTGTCTAGCCTATGCCTAGCCAGTTTCTAGCCTGTGTCTAGCCTGTGCTTAGCCAGTGTCTAGTCTGTGCCAAGCCAGTGTCTAGCCTGTGTCTAGCCAGTGTCTAGCCAGTGTCTACCCTGTGTTTAGCCTGTGTCTAGCCTGTGTCTAGCCTGTGTCTAGCCTGTGTCTAGCCTGTGTCTAGCCTGTGTCTAGCCTGTGTCTAGCCTGTGTCTAGCCTGGGTCTAGCCTGTGCCTAGCCAGTGTCTAGCCTGTGCCTAGCCAGTGTCTAGCCTGTGCCCAGCCAGTGTCTAGCCTGTGTCTAGCCTGTGCCTAGCCAGTTTCTAGCCTGTGTCTAGCCTGAGCTTAGCCATTGTCTAGCCTGCGCCAAGCCAGTGTCTAGCCTGTGCCTAGCCAGTGTCAAGCCTGTGTCTAGCCTGTGCCATGCCTGAGACTGGCATGTGCATAGCGTGTGCCTAGCTTGTGTCTAGCCAGTGCCCAGCCTGTGCCTAGCCAGTGTCTAGCCTTTGTCTAGCCTGTGCATAGCCAGAGTCTAGCCTGTGCCTAGCCAGTGTGTAGCCTCTGTCTAGCCTGTGTCTAGACTGTGTCTTGACGGTGTCTATCCAGTGTCTAGCCTGTGTCTTGCCTGTGCCTAGCCAGTTTCTAGCCTGTATTTAGCCTGAGCTTAGCCAGTGTCTAGTCTGTGCCAAGCCAGTGTCTAGACTGTGCTTAGCCAGTGTCTAGCCTGTGTCTAGCCTGTGCCTTGCCTGTGACTGGCATGTGCATAGCCTGTGCCTAGCCAGTGTCTAGCCTGTGTCTAGCCTGTGTTTTGCCTGAGACTGGCATGTGCATAGCGTGTGCCTAGCTTGTGTCTAGCCAGTGCCCAGCCTGTGCCTAGCCAGTGTCTAGCCTTTGTCTAGCCTGTGCATAGCCAGAGTCTAGCCTGTGCCTAGCCAGTGTGTAGCCTCTGTCTAGCCTGTGTCTAGACTGTGTCTTGACGGTGTCTATCCAGTGTCTAGCCTGTGTCTTGCCTGTGCCTAGCCAGTTTCTAGCCTGTATTTAGCCTGAGCTTAGCCAGTGTCTAGTCTGTGCCAAGCCAGTGTCTAGACTGTGCTTAGCCAGTGTCTAGCCTGTGTCTAGCCTGTGCCTTGCCTGTGACTGGCATGTGCATAGCCTGTGCCTAGCCAGTGTCTAGCCTGTGTCCAGCCTGTGCCTTGCCTGTGACTGGCATGTGCATAGCCTGTGCCTAGCCAGTGTCTAGCCTGTGTCTAGCCTGTGCCATGCCTGAGACTGGCATGTGCATAGCGTGTGCCTAGCTTGTGTCTAGCCAGTGCCCAGCCTGTGCCTAGCCAGTGTCTAGCCTTTGTCTAGCCTGTGCATAGCCAGAGTCTAGCCTGTGCCTAGCCAGTGTGTAGCCTCTGTCTAGCCTGTGTCTAGACTGTGTCTTGACGGTGTCTATCCAGTGTCTAGCCTGTGTCTTGCCTGTGCCTAGCCAGTTTCTAGCCTGTATTTAGCCTGAGCTTAGCCAGTGTCTAGTCTGTGCCAAGCCAGTGTCTAGACTGTGCTTAGCCAGTGTCTAGCCTGTGTCTAGCCTGTGCCTTGCCTGTGACTGGCATGTGCATAGCCTGTGCCTAGCCAGTGTCTAGCCTGTGTCTAGCCTGTGTTTTGCCTGAGACTGGCATGTGCATAGCGTGTGCCTAGCCAGTGTCTAGCCAGTGCCTAGCCTGTGTCTAGCCAGTGTCTAGCTAGAGTCTAGCCTGTGCCTAGCCAGTGTGTAGCCTCTGTCTAGACTGTGTCTAGACTGTGTCTAGCCTGTGTCTAGCCTGTGTCTAGCCTGTGTCTAGCCTGTGTCTAGCCTGTGTCTAGCCTGTGTCTAGCCTGTGTCTAGCCTGTGTCTAGCCTGTGTCTAGCCTGTGTCTAGCCTGTGTCTAGCCTGTGTCTAGCCTGTCTCTAGCCTGTGTCTAGCCTGTGTCTAGCCAGTGTCTAGCCAGTGTCTAGCCTGTGTCTAGCCTGTGTCTAGCCTGTGCCTAGCCAGTGTCTAGCCTGTGCCCAGCCAGTGTCTAGCCTGTGTCTAGCCTGTGCCTAGCCAGTGCCATGCCTGAGACTGGCATGTGCATAGCGTGTGCCTCGCTTGTGTCTAGCCAGTGCCCAGCCTGTGCCTAGCCAGTGTCTAGCCTTTGTCTAGCCTGTGCATAGCCAGAGTCTAGCCTGTGCCTTGCCAGTGTGTAGCCTCTGTCTAGCCTGTGTCTAGACTGTGTCTTGACTGTGTCTTGACGGTGTCTATCCAGTGTCTAGCCTGTGCCCAGCCAGTGTCTAGCCTGTGCCTAGCCTGTGTCTAGCCTGTGTCTAGCCTGTGTCTAGCCTGTGTCTAGCCTGTGTCTAGCCTGTGTCTAGCCTGTGTCTAGCCTGTGTCTAGCCTGTGTCTAGCCTGTGTCTAGCCTGTGTCTAGCCTGTGCCTAGCCAGTGTCTAGCCTTTGTCTAGCCTGTGCATAGCCAGAGTCTAGCCTGTGCCTAGCCAGTGTGTAGCCTCTGTCTAGCCTGTGTCTAGACTGTATCTTGACGCTGTCAAGCCAGTGTCTAGCCTGTGCCCAGCCAGTGTCTAGCCTTTGTCTAGCCTGTGCATAGCCAGAGTCTAGCTTGTGCCCAGCCTGTGTGTAGCCTCTGTCTAGCATGTGTCAAGTCTGTGTCTTGACGGTGTCTAGCCGGTGTCCTGTCTGTGTCTAGTTTGTGTCTAGCCTGTGTATAGAATGTGTCTAGCCTGTGTCTAGCCTGGGTCTAGCCTGTGTCTAGCCTGGGTCTAGCCTGTGTCTAGAATGTGTCTAGCCTGTGTCTAGAATGTGTCTAGCCTGTGTCTAGCCTGGGTCTAGCCTGTGTCTAGCCTGTGTCTAGCCTTTGTCTAGCCAGTGTCTAGCCTGTGCCTAGCCAGTGTCTAGCCTGTGCCCAGCCAGTGTCTAGCCTGTGCCTAGCCAGTTTCTTGCCTGTGTCTAGCCTGTGCTTAGCCAGTGTCTAGTCTGTGCCAAGCCAGTGTCTAGACTGTGCCTAGCCAGTGTCTAGCCTGTGTCTAGCCTGTGCCTTGCCTGTGACTGGCATGTGCATGGCCTGTGCCTAGCCAGTGTCTAGCCAGTACCTAGCCTGTATCTAGCCTTTGTCTAGCCTGTGCATAGCCAGAGTCTAGCCTGTGCCTAGCCAGTGTGTAGCCAGTGTGTAGCCTCTGTCTAGCATGTGTCTAGTCTGTGTCTTGACGGTGTCTAGCCGGTGTCTAGCCTGTGTCTAGCCTGTGTCTAGCCTGTGTGTAGCCTGTGTCTACAATGTGTCTAGCCTGTGTCTAGCCTGTGTCTAGCCTGGGTCTAGCCTGTGTCTAGAATGTGTCTAGCCTGTGTCTAGCCTGGGTCTAGCCTTTGTCTAGCCTGTGTCTAGCCTGTGTCTAGCCTGTGTCTAGCCTGTGTCTTGCCTGTGTCTAGCCTGTGTCTAGCCTATGTCTAGCCTTTTTGTAGCCTGTGTCTAGCCTGTGTCTAGCATGTGGCTAGCCTCTGCATAGCCTGTACCTAGCCAGTGCCTAGCCTGTACCTAGCCAGTACCTAGCCTGTACATAGCCAGTGCCTAGCCTGTACATAGCCATTGTCTAGCCTGTGCCTAGCCAGTGTCTAGCCTGTGCCTAGCCAGTGTCTAGCCTGTGCCTAGCCAGTGTCTAGCCTGCGCCTAGCCAGTGTCTAGCCTGCGCCTAGCCAGTGTCTAGCCTGTGCCCAGCCAGTGTCTAGCCTGTGTCCAGCCTGTGCCTAGCCAGTTTCTAGCCTGTGTCTAGCCTGTGCTTAGCCAGTGTCTAGTCTGTGCCAAGCCAGTGTCTAGCCTGTGTCTAGCCAGTGTCTAGCCTGTGTCTACCCTGTGTATAGCCTGTGTCTAGCCTGTGTCTAGCCTGTGTCTAGCCTGTGTCTAGCCTGTGTCTAGCCTGTGTCTAGCCTGTGCCTAGCCAGTGTCTAGCCTGTGCCTAGACAGTGTCTAGCCTGTGCCCAGCCAGTGTCTAGCCTGTGTCTAGCCTGTGCCTAGCCAGTTTCTAGCCTGTGTCTAGTCTGTGCTTATCCAGTGTCTAGTCTGTGCCAAGCCAGTATCTAGCCTGTGTCTAGCCTGTGCCTAGCCAGTTTCCAGCCTGTGTTTAGCCTGAGCTTAGCCAGTGTCTAGTCTGTGCCAAGCCAGTGTCTAGACTGTGCCTAGCCAGTGTCTAGCCTGTGTCTAGCCTGTGCCTTGCCTGTGACTGGCACGTGCATAGCCTGTGCCTAGCCAGTGTCTAGCCTGTGTCTAGCCTGTGTTTTGCCTGAGACTGGCATGTGCATAGCGTGTGCCTAGCCAGTGTCTAGCCAGTGCCTAGCAAGTGTCTAGCCAGTGCCTAGCCTGTGTCTAGCCAGTGTCTAGCCAGAGTCTAGCCTGTGCCTAGCCAGTGTGTAGCCTCTGTCTAGACTGTGTCTAGACTGTGCCTAGCCTGTGTCTAGCCTGTGTCTAGCCTGTGTCTAGCCTGTGTCTAGCCTGTGTCTAGCCTGTGTCTAGCCTGTGTCTAGCCTGTGTCTAGCCAGTGTCTAGCCTGTGTCTAGCCAGTGTCTAGCCTGTGTCTAGCCTGAGTCTAGTCTGTGTCTAGCCTGTGTCTAGCCAGTGTCTAGCCTGTGTCTAGCCAGTGTCTAGCCTGTGTCTAGCCTGAGTCTAGTCTGTGTCTAGCCTGTGTCTAGCCTGTGTCTAGCCTGTGCCTAGCCAGTGTCTAGCCTGTGCCCAGCCAGTGTCTAGCCTTTGTCTAGCCTGTGCATAGCCAGAGTCTAGCCTGTGCCTAGCCAGTGTGTAGCCTCTGTCTATCATGTGTCTAGTCTGTGTCTTGACGGTGTCTAGCCGGTGTCTAGCCTGTGTCTAGCCTGTGTCTAGCCTGTGTCTAGAATGTGTCTAGCCTGTATCTAGCCTGGGGCTAGCCTGGGTCTAGCCTGTGTCTAGAATGTGTCTAGCCTGTGTCTAGCCTGGGTCTATCCTTTGTCTAGCCTGTGTCTAGCCTGTGTGTAGCCTGTGTCTAGCCTTTGTGTAGCCTGTGTCTAGCCTGTGTCTAGCATGTGCCTACCCTCTGCCTAGCCTGTACCTAGCCAGTGCCTAGCCTGTACCTAGCCAGTACCTAGCCTGTACCTAGCCAGTGCCTAGCCTGTACATAGCCATTATCTAGCCTGTGCCTAGCCAGTGGCTAGCCTGTGCCCAGCCAGTGTCTAGCCTGTGTCTAGCCTGTGTCCAGCCTGTGTCTAGCCTGTGCCTAGCCAGTTTCTAGCCTGTGTCTAGCCTGTGCATAGCCAGTGTCTAGTCTGTGCCAAGCCAGTGTCTAGCCTTTGTCTAGCCTGTGCATAGCCAGAGTCTAGCCTGTGCCTAGCCAGTGTGTAGCCTCTGTCTAGCCTGTGTCTAGACTGTGTCTAGCCTGTGTCTAGCCTGTGTCTAGCCTGTGTCTAGCCTGTGTCTAGCCTGTGCCTAGCCAGTGTCTAGCCTTTGTCTAGCCTGTGCATAGCCAGAGTCTAGCCTGTGCCTAGCTAGTGTGTAGCCTCTGTCTAGCCTGTGTCTAGACTGTATCTTGACGCTGTCAAGCCAGTGTCTAGCCTGTGCCCAGCCAGTGTCTAGCCTTTGTCTAGCCTGTGCATAGCCAGAGTCTAGCTTGTGCCTAGCCAGTGTGTAGCCTCTGTCTAGCATGTGTCAAGTCTGTGTCTTGACGGTGTCTAGCCGGTGTCTAGTCTGTGTCTAGTTTGTGTCTAGCCTGTGTATAGAATGTGTCTAGCCTGTGTCTAGCCTGGGTCTAGCCTGTGTCTAGCCTGGGTCTAGCCTGTGTCTAGAATGTGTCTAGCCTGTGTCTAGCCAGTGTCTAGTCTGTGCCAAGCCTGTGCCTAGCCAGTGTCTAGCCTGTGTCTAGCCTGTGCTTTGCCTGAGACTGGCATGTGCATAGCGTGTGCCTAGCCAGTGTCTAGCCAGTGCCTAGCCTGTGCCTAGCCAGTGTCTAGCCTTTGTCTAGCCTGTGCAAAGCCAGAGTCTAGCCTGTGCCTAGCCAGTGTGTAGCCTCTGTCTAGACTGTCTCTTGACGCTGTCAAGCCAGTGTCTAGCCTTTGTCTAGCCTGTGCATAGCCAGAGTCTAGCTTGTGCCTAGCCAGTGTGTAGCCTCTGTCTAGCATGTGTCAAGTCTGTGTCTAGCCGGTGTCTAGCCTGTGTATAGCCTGTGTCTAGCCTGTGTCAAGAATGTGTCTAGCCTGTGTCTAGCCTGGGTCTAGCCTGTGTCTAGAATGTGTCTAGCCTGTGTCTAGCCTGGGTCTAGCCTGTGTGTAGCCTGTGTCTAGCCTTTGTCTAGCCAGTGTCTAGCCTGTGCCTAGCCAGTGTTTAGCCTGTGCCCAGCCAGTGTCTAGCCTGTGCCTAGCCAGTTTCTTGCCTGTGTCTAGCCTGTGCTTAGCCAGTGTCTAGTATGTGCCAAGCCAGTGTCTAGACTGTGCCTAGCCAGTGTCTAGCCTGTGTCTAGCCTGTGCCTTGCCTGTGACTGGCATGTGCATGGCCTGTGCCTAGCCAGTGTCTAGCCAGTACCTAGCCTGTATCTAGCCTTTGTCTAGCCTGTGCATAGCCAGAGTCTAGCCTGTGCCTAGCCAGTGTGTAGCCAGTGTGTAGCCTCTGTCTAGCATGTGTCTAGTCTGTGTCTTGACGGTGTCTAGCCGGTGTCTAGCCTGTGTCTAGCCTGTGTCTAGCCTGTGTGTAGCCTGTGTCTACAATGTGTCTAGCCTGTGTCTAGCCTGTGTCTAGCCTGTGTCTAGCCTGTGTCTAGCCTGGGTCTAGCCTGTGTCTAGAATGTGTCTAGCCTGTGTCTAGCCTGGGTCTAGCCTTTGTCTAGCCTGTGTCTAGCCTGTGTCTAGCCTGTGTCTAGCCTGTGTCTAGCCTGTGTCTTGCCTGTGTCTAGCCTGTGTCTAGCCTGTGTCTAGCCTGTGTCTAGCATGTGGCTAGCCTCTGCATAGCCTGTACCTAGCCAGTGCCTAGCCTGTACCTAGCCAGTACCTAGCCTGTACCTAGCCAGTACCTAGCCTGTACATAGCCAGTGCCTAGCCTGTACATAGCCATTGTCTAGCCTGTGCCTAGCCAGTGTCTAGCCTGTGCCTAGCCAGTGTCTAGCCTGTGCCTAGCCAGTGTCTAGCCTGTGCCTAGCCAGGTCTAGCCTGCGCCTAGCCAGTGTCTAGCCTGTGCCCAGCCAGTGTCTAGCCTGTGTCCAGCCTGTGCCTAGCCAGTTTCTAGCCTGTGTCCAGCCTGTGCTTAGCCAGTGTCTAGTCTGTGCCAAGCCAGTGTCTAGCTCGTGTCTAGCCAGTGTCTAGCCTGTGTCTACCCTGTGTATAGCCTGTGTCTAGCCTGTGTCTAGCCTGTGTCTAGCCTGTGTCTAGCCTGTGTCTAGCCTGTGTCTAGCCTGTGCCTAGCCAGTGTCTAGCCTGTGCCTAGACAGTGTCTAGCCTGTGCCCAGCCAGTGTCTAGCCTGTGTCTAGCCTATGCCTAGCCAGTTTCTAGCCTGTGTCTAGCCTGAGCTTAGCCAGTGTCTAGTCTGTGCCAAGCCAGTGTCTAGACTGTGCCTAGCCAGTGTCTAGCCTGTGTCTAGCCTGTGCCTTGCCTGTGACTGGCATGTGCATAGCCTGTGCCTAGCCAGTGTCTAGCCTGTGTCTAGCCTGTGCCATGCCTGAGACTGGCATGTGCATAGCGTGTGCCTAGCCAGTGTCTAGCCAGTGCCCAGCCTGTGCCTAGCCAGTCTCTAGCCTTTGTCTAGCCTGTGCATAGCCAGAGTCTAGCCTGTGCCTAGCCAGTGTGTAGCCTCTGTCTAGCCTGTGTCAAGACTGTGTCTTGACGGTGTCTATCCAGTGTCTAGCCTGTGCCCAGCCAGTGTCTAGCCTGTGTCTTGCCTGTGCCTAGCCAGTTTCTAGCCTGTGTCTAGTCTGTGCTTAGCCAGTGTCTAGTCTGTGCCAAGCCAGTATCTAGCCTGTGTCTAGCCTGTGCCTAGCCAGTTTCTAGCCTGTGTTTAGCCTGAGCTTAGCCAGTGTCTAGTCTGTGCCAAGCCAGTGTCTAGACTGTGCCTAGCCAGTGTCTAGCCAGTGTCTAGTCTGTGCCAAGCCAGTATCTAGCCTGTGTCTAGCCTGTGCCTAGCCAGTTTCTAGCCTGTGTTTAGCCTGAGCTTAGCCAGTGTCTAGTCTGTGCCAGGCCAGTGTCTAGACTGTGCCTAGCCAGCGTCTAGCCTGTGTCTAGCCTGTGCCTTGCCTGTGACTGGCATGTGCATAGCCTGTGCCTAGCCAGTGTCTAGCCTGTGTCTAGCCTGTGTTTTGCCTGAGATTGGCATGTGCATAGCGTGTGCCTAGCCAGTGTCTAGCCAGTGCCTAGCCAGTGTCTAGCCAGTGCCTAGCCAGTGTCTAGCCAGTGCCTAGCCTGTGTCTAGCCAGTGTCTAGCCAGAGTCTAGCCTGTGCCTAGCCAGTGTGTAGCCTCTGTCTAGACTGTGTCTAGACTGTGCCTAGCCTGTGTCTAGCCTGTGTCTAGCCTGTGTCTAGCCTGTGTCTAGCCTGTGTCTAGCCTGTGTCTAGCCTGTGTCTAGCCTGTGTCTAGCCAGTGTCTAGCCTGTATCTAGCCTGTGTCTAGTCTGTGTCTAGCCTGTGTCTAGCCTGTGTCTAGCCTGTGCCTAGCCAGTGTCTAGCCTGTGCCCAGCCAGTGTCTAGCCTGTGTCTAGCCTGTGCCTAGCCAGTTTCTAACCTGTGTCTAGCCTGTGCTTAGCCAGTGTCTAGTCTGTGCCAAGCCAGTGTCTAGACTGTGCCTAGCCAGTGTCTAGCCAGTGTCTAGTCTGTGCCAAGCCAGTATCTAGCCTGTGTCTAGCCTGTGCCTAGCCAGTTTCTAGCCTGTGTTTAGCCTGAGCTTAGCCAGTGTCTAGTCTGTGCCAAGCCAGTGTCTAGACTGTGCCTAGCCAGCGTCTAGCCTGTGTCTAGCCTGTGCCTTGCCTGTGACTGGCATGTGCATAGCCTGTGCCTAGCCAGTGTCTAGCCAGTGCCTAGCCAGTGTCTAGCCAGTGCCTAGCCAGAGTCTAGCCTGTGTCTAGCCTGTGTCTAGCCTGTGTCTAGCCTGTGTCTAGCCTGTGTCTAGCCTGTGTCTAGCCTGTGTCTAGCCTGTGTCTAGCCTGTGTCTAGCCAGTGTCTAGCCTGTATCTAGCCTGTGTCTAGTCTGTGTCTAGCCTGTGTCTAGCCTGTGTCTAGCCTGTGCCTAGCCAGTGTCTAGCCTGTGCCCAGCCAGTGTCTAGCCTGTGTCTAGACTGTGCCTAGCCAGTGTCTAGCCTGTGTCTAGCCTGTGCCTTGCCTGTGACTGGCATGTGCATGGCCTGTGCCTAGCCAGTGTCTAGCCAGTGCCTAGCCTGTGCCTAGCCAGTGTCTAGCCTTTGTCTAGCCTGTGCATAGCCAGAGTCTAGCCTGTGCCCAGCCAGTGTGTAGCCTCTGTCTATCATGTGTCTAGTCTGTGTCTTGACGGTGTCTAGCCGGTGTCTAGCCTGTGCCTAGCCTGTGTCTAGCCTGTGTCTAGAATGTGTCTAGCCTGTGTCTAGCCTGGGGCTAGCCTGGGTCTAGCTTGTGTCTAGAATGTGTCTAGCCGGTGTCTAGCCTGGGTCTATCCTTTGTCTAGCCTGTGTCTAGCCTGTGTCTAGCCTGTGTCTAGCCTGTGTCTAGCCTGTGTCTAGCCTGTGTCTAGCCTGTGTCTAGCCTGTGTCTAGCCTGTGTCTAGCCTGTGTGTAGCCTGTGTCTAGCCTTTGTGTAGCCTGTGTCTAGCCTGTGTCTAGCATGTGCCTACCCTCTGCCTAGCCTGTACCTAGCCAGTGCCTAGCCTGTACCTAGCCAGTGCCTAGCCTGTACCTAGCCAGTACCTAGCCTGTACCTAGCCAGTGCCTAGCCTGTACATAGCCATTATCTAGCCTGTGCCTAGCCAGTGGCTAGCCTGTGCCTAGCCAATGTCTAGCCTGTGTCTAGCCTGTGCCTTGCCTGAGACTGCCATGTGCATAGTCTGTGCCTAGCCAGTCTCTAGCCAGTGTCTAGCCAGTGCCTAGCCAGTGTCTAGCCAGTGCCTAGCCTGTGCCTAGCCTGTGCCTAGCCTGTGCCTAGCCTGTGTCTAGCCAGTGTCTAGCCTGTGTCTAGCCTGTGTCTAGCCTGTGTCTAGCCTGTGTCTAGCCTGTGTCTATCCTGTGTCTAGCCTGTGTCTAGCCTGTGCCTTGCCTGAGACAGGCATGTGCATAGCGTGTGCCTAGCCAGTGTCTAGCCAGTGCCTAGCCAGTGTCTAGCCAGTGCCTAGCCAGTGTCTAGCCAGTGCCTAGCCTGTGCCTAGCCAGTGTCTAGCCTGTGCATAGCCTGTGTCTAGCCTGTGCCTAGCCAGTGTATAGCCTCTGTCTAGCCTGTGTCTCGTCTGTGTCTTGACGGTGTCTAGCCGGTGTCTAGCCTGTGCCTAGCCTGTGCGTGGCCTGTGGCTAGCCAGTGCCTAGCTTGTGCCTAGCCTGTGCCTAGCCTTTGCCTAGCCTGTGCCTAGCCTGTGCCTAGCCTGTGCCTAGCCTGTGGCTAGCCTGTGCCTAGCCTGTGCCTAGCCTGTGCCTAGCCTGTGCCTAGCCTGTGCCTAGCCTGTGCCTAGCCTGTGCCTAGCCTGTGCCTAGCCTGTGCCTAGCCTGTGACTGGCCTCTGCCTAGCCTGTGACTAGCTTGTGCCTAGCCAGTGCCTAGCCTGTGCCTAGCCTGTGCCTAGCCTGTGCCTAGCCTGTGCCTAGCCTGTGCCTAGCCTGTGTCTAGCCTGTGTCTAGCCTGTATCTAGCCTGTGTCTAGCCTGTGTCTAGCCTGTGTCTAGCCTGTGTCTAGCCTGTGTCTAGCCTGTGCCTAGCCAGTGTCTAGCCTGTGTCTAGCCTGTGTCTAGCCTGTGCCTAGCCAGTGTCTAGCCTGTGCCCAGCCAGTGTCTAGCCTGTGTCTAGCCTGTGCTTAGCCAGTGTCTAGTCTGTGTCTAGCCTGTGTCTAGCCTGTGTCTAGCCTGTGTCTAGCCTGTGCCTAGCCAGTGTCTAGCCTGTGCCCAGCCAGTGTCTAGCCTGTTTCTAGCCTGTGCCTAGCCAGTTTCTAGCCTGTGTCTTGCCTATCCTTAGCCAGTGTCTAGTCTGTTCCAAGCCAGTGTCTAGTCTGTGCCAAGCCAGTGTCTAGCCTGTGCCTAGCCAGTGTCTAGCCTGTGTCTAGCCTGTGCCTTGCCTGAGACTGGCATGTGCATAGCGTGTGCCTTGCCAGTGTCTAGTTAGTGCCTAGCCAGTGTCTAGTTAGTGCCTAGCCAGTGTCTAGCCTTTGTCTAGCCTGTGCATAGCCAGTGTCTAGCCTGTGCCTAGCCAGTGTGTAGCCTCTGTCTAGCCTGTGTCTAGACTGTGTCTTGACGGTGTCTAGCCGGTGTCTAGCCTGTGCCTTGCCTGTGACTGGCATATGCATAGCCTGTGCCTAGCCAATGTCTAGCCTGTGTCTAGCCTGTGCCTTGCCTGAGACTGGCATGTGCATAGCGTGTGCCTAGCCAGTGTCAAGCCAGTGCCTAGCCTGTGCCTAGCCAGTGTCTAGCCTTTGTCTAGCCTGTGCATAGCCAGATTCTAGCCTGTGCCTAGCCCGTGTATAGCCTCTGTCTAGCCTGTGTCAAGCCTGTGTCTAGCCCGTGTCTAGCATGTGTTTAGCCTGTGTCTAGCCTGTGTTTAGCCTGTGTTTAGCCCGTGCCTTGCCTGAGACAGGCATGTGCATAGCGTGTTCCTAGCCAGAGTCTAGCCTGTGCCTAGCCAGTGTGTAGCCTCTGTCTAGCCTGTGTCTAGACTGTGTCTTGACGATGTCTAGCCGGTGTCTAGCCTGTGCCTTGCCTGTGACTGGCATGTGCATAGCCTGTGCCTAGCCAATGTCTAGCCTGTGTCTAGCCTGTGCCTTGCCTGAGACAGGCATGTGCATAGCGTGTGCCTAGCCAGTGTCTAGCCAGTGCCTAGCCAGTGTCTAGCCAGTGCCTAGCCAGTGTCTAGCCAGTGCCTAGCCAGTGTCTAGCCAGTGCCTAGCCAGTGTCTAGCCAGTGCCTAGCCTGTGCCTAGCCAGTGTCTAGCCTGTGCATAGCCTGTGTCTAGCCTGTGCCTAGCCAGTGTATAGCCTCTGTCTAGCCTGTATCTAGTCTGTGTCTTGACGGTGTCTAGCCGGTGTCTAGCCTGTGCCTAGCCTGTGCGTGGCCTGTGGCTAGCCTGTGCCTTGCTTATGCCTAGCCTGTGCCTAGCCTGTGCCTAGCCTGTGCCTAGCCTGTGCCTAGCCTGTGCCTAGCCTGTGCCTAGCCTGTGCCTAGCCTGTGCCTAGCCTGTGCCTAGCCTGTGCCTAGCCTGTGCCTAGCCTGTGCCTAGCCTGTGCCTAGCCTGTGCCTAGCCTGTGCCTAGCCTGTGCCTAGCCTGTGCCTAGCCTGTGACTGGCCTGTGCCTAGCCTGTGCCTAGCCTGTGACTAGCTTGTGCCTAGCCTGTGCCTAGCCTGTGCCTAGCCTGTGCCTAGCCTGTGCCTAGCCTGTGCCTAGCCTATGCCTAGCCTGTGTCTAGCCTGTGTCTAGCCTGTGTCTAGCCTGTGTCTAGCCTGTGTCTAGCCTGTGTCTAGCCTGTGCCTAGCCAGTGTCTAGCCTGTGCCCAGCCAGTGTCTAGCCTGTGTCTAGCCTGTGCTTAGCCAGTGTCTAGTCTGTGTCTAGCCTGTGTCTAGCCTGTGTCTAGCCTGTGTCTAGCCTCTGTCTAGCCTGTGCCTAGCCAGTGTCTAGCCTGTGCCCAGCCAGTGTCTAGCCTGTGTCTAGCCTGTGCCTAGCCAGTTTCTAGCCTGTGTCTTGCCTATCCTTAGACAGTGTCTAGTCTGTTCCAAGCCAGTGTCTAGTCTGTGCCAAGCCAGTGTCTAGCCTGTGCCTAGCCAGTGTCTAGCCTGTGTCTAGCCTGTGCCTTGCCTGAGACTGGCATGTGCATAGCGTGTGCCTTGCCAGTGTCTAGTTAGTGCCTAGCCAGTGTCTAGTTAGTGCCTAGCCAGTGTCTAGCCTTTGTCTAGCCTGTGCATAGCCAGAGTCTAGCCTGTGCCTAGCCAGTGTGTAGCCTCTGTCTAGCCTGTGTCTAGACTGTGTCTTGACGGTGTCTAGACGGTGTCTAGCCTGTGCCTTGCCTGTGACTGGCATGTGCATAGCCTGTGCCTAGCCAATGTCTAGCCTGTGTCTAGCCTGTGCCTTGCCTGAGACTGGCATGTGCATAGCGTGTGCCTAGCCAGTGTCAAGCCAGTGCCTAGCCTGTGCCTAGCCAGTGTCTAGCCTGTGCATAGCCAGATTCTAGCCTGTGCCTAGCCCGTGTATAGCCTCTGTCTAGCCTGTGTCAAGCCTGTGTCTAGCCCGTGTCTAGCATGTGTTTAGCCTGTGTCTAGCCTGTGCTTAGCCTGTGTTTAGCCCGTGCCTTGCCTGAGACAGGCATGTGCATAGCGTGTTCCTAGCCAGAGTCTAGCCAGTGCCTAGCCAGTGTGTAGCCTCTGTCTAGCCTGTGTCTAGACTGTGTCTTGACGGTGTCTAGCCGGTGTCTAGCCTGTGCCTTGCCTGTGACTGGCATGTGCATAGCCTGTGCCTAGCCAATGTCTAGCCTGTGTCTAGCCTGTGCCTTGCCTGAGACAGGCATGTGCATAGCGTGTGCCTAGCCAGTGTCTAGCCAGTGCCTAGCCAGTGTCTAGCCAGTGCCTAGCCAGTGTCTAGCCAGTGCCTAGCCAGTGTCTAGCCAGTGCCTAGCCTGTGCCTAGCTAGTGTCTAGCCTGTGCATAGCCTGTGTCTAGCCTGTGCATAGCCTGTGTCTAGCCTGTGCCTAGCCAGTGTATAGCCTCTGTCTAGCCTGTGTCTAGTCTGTGTCTTGACGGTGTCTAGCCGGTGTCTAGCCTGTGCCTAGCCTAAGCGTGGCCTGTGGCTAGCCTGTGCCTTGCTTATGCCTAGCCTGTGCCTAGCCTGTGCCTAGCCTGTGCCTAGCCTGTGCCTAGCCTGTGCCTAGCCTGTGCCTAGCCTGTGACTAGCTTGTGCCTAGCCAGTGCCTAGCCTGTGCCTAGCCTGTGCCTAGCCTGTGCCTAGCCTGTGCCTAGCCTATGCCTAGCCTGTGTCTAGCCTGTGTCTAGCCTGTATCTAGCCTGTGTCTAGCCTGTGTCTAGCCTGTGTCTAGCCTGTGTCTAGCCTGTGTCTAGCCTGTGCCTAGCCAGTGTCTAGCCTGTGCCCAGCCAGTGTCTAGCCTGTGTCTAGCCTGTGCTTAGCCAGTGTCTAGTCTGTGTCTAGCCTGTGTCTAGCCTGTGTCTAGCCTGTGTCTAGCCTGTGTCTAGCCTGTGCCTAGCCAGTGTCTAGCCTGTGCCCAGCCAGTGTCTAGCCTGTGTCTAGCCTGTGCCTAGCCAGTTTCTAGCCTGTGTCTTGCCTATCCTTAGCCAGTGTCTAGTCTGTTCCAAGCCAGTGTCTAGTCTGTGCCAAGCCAGTGTCTAGCCTGTGCCTAGCCAGTGTCTAGCCTGTGTCTAGCCTGTGCCTTGCCTGAGACTGGCATGTGCATAGCCTGTGCCTAGCCAATGTCTAGCCTGTGTCTAGCCTGTGCCTTGCCTGAGACAGGCATGTGCATAGCGTGTGCCTAGCCAGTGTCTAGCCAGTGCCTAGCCAGTGTCTAGCCAGTGCCTAGCCAGTGTCTAGCCAGTGCCTAGCCAGTGTCTAGCCAGTGCCTAGCCTGTGCCTAGCCAGTGTCTAGCCTGTGCATAGCCTGTGTCTAGCCTGTGCATAGCCTGTGTCTAGCCAGTGCCTAGCCAGTGTGTAGCCTCTGTCTAGCCTGTGTCTAGACTGTGTCTTGACGGTGTCTAGCCGGTGTCTAGCCTGTGCCTTGCCTGTGACTGGCATGTGCATAGCCTGTGCCTAGCCAATGTCTAGCCTGTGTCTAGCCTGTGCCTTGCCTGAGACAGGCATGTGCATAGCGTGTGCCTAGCCAGTGTCTAGCCAGTGTCTAGCCAGTGCCTAGCCAGTGTCTAGCCAGTGCCTAGCCAGTGTCAAGCCAGTGCCTAGCCTGTGCCTAGCCAGTGTCTAGCCTTTGTCTAGCCTGTGCATAGCCAGATTCTAGCCTGTGCCTAGCCCGTGTATAGCCTCTGTCTAGCCTGTGTCAAGCCTGTGTCTAGCCCGTGTCTAGCATGTGTTTAGCCTGTGTCTAGCCTGTGCTTAGCCTGTGTTTAGCCCGTGCCTTGCCTGAGACAGGCATGTGCATAGCGTGTTCCTAGCCAGAGTCTAGCCAGTGCCTAGCCAGTGTGTAGCCTCTGTCTAGCCTGTGTCTAGACTGTGTCTTGACGGTGTCTAGCCGGTGTCTAGCCTGTGCCTTGCCTGTGACTGGCATGTGCATAGCCTGTGCCTAGCCAATGTCTAGCCTGTGTCTAGCCTGTGCCTTGCCTGAGACAGGCATGTGCATAGCGTGTGCCTAGCCAGTGTCTAGCCAGTGCCTAGCCAGTGTCTAGCCAGTGCCTAGCCAGTGTCTAGCCAGTGCCTAGCCAGTGTCTAGCCAGTGCCTAGCCAGTGTCTAGCCAGTGCCTAGCCTGTGCCTAGCCTGTGCCTAGCCTGTGCCTAGCCTGTGCCTAGCCTGTGCCTAGCCTGTGCCTAGCCTGTGCCTAGCCTGTGACAAGCTTGTGCCTAGCCAGTGCCTAGCCTGTGTCTAGCCTGTGTCTAGCCTGTATCTAGCCTGCGTCTAGCCTGTGTCTAGCCTGTGTCTAGCCTGTGTCTAGCCTGTGTCTAGCCTGTGTCTAGCCTGTGCCTAGCCAGTGTCTAGCCTGTGCCCAGCCAGTGTCTAGCCTGTGTCTAGCCTGTGCTTAGCCAGTGTCTAGTCTGTGTCTAGCCTGTGTCTAGCCTGTGTCTAGCCTGTGTCTAACCTGTGTCTAGCCTGTGCCTAGCCAGTGTCTAGCCTGTGCCCAGCCAGTGTCTAGCCTGTGTCTAGCCTGTGCCTAGCCAGTTTCTAGCCTGTGTCTTGCCTATCCTTAGCCAGTGTCTAGTCTGTTCCAAGCCAGTGTCTAGTCTGTGCCAAGCCAGTGTCTAGCCTGTGCCTAGCCAGTGTCTAGCCTGTGTCTAGCCTGTGCCTTGCCTGAGACTGGCATGTGCACAGCGTGTGCCTTGCCAGTGTCTAGTTAGTGCCTAGCCAGTGTCTAGTTAGTGCCTAGCCAGTGTCTAGCCTTTGTCTAGCCTGTGCATAGCCAGAGTCTAGCCTGTGCCTAGCCAGTGTGTAGCCTCTGTCTAGCCTGTGTCTAGACTGTGTCTTGACGGTGTCTAGACGGTGTCTAGCCTGTGCCTTGCCTGTGACTGGCATGTGCATAGCCTGTGCCTAGCCAATGTCTAGCCTGTGTCTAGCCTGTGCCTTGCCTGAGACTGGCATGTGCATAGCGTGTGCCTAGCCAGTGTCAAGCCAGTGCCTAGCCTGTGCCTAGCCAGTGTCTAGCCTTTGTCTAGCCTGTGCATAGCCAGATTCTAGCCTGTGCCTAGCCCGTGTATAGCCTCTGTCTAGCCTGTGTCAAGCCTGTGTCTAGCCCGTGTCTAGCATGTGTTTAGCCTGTGTCTAGCCTGTGCTTAGCCTGTGTTTAGCCCGTGCCTTTCCTGAGACAGGCATGTGCATAGCGTGTTCCTAGCCAGAGTCTAGCCAGTGCCTAGCCTGTGCCTAGCCAGTGTCTAGCCTTTGTCTAGCCTGTCCATAGCCTGTGTCTAGCCTGTGCCTAGCCAGTGTATAGCCTGTTCCTAGCCAGTGTCTAGCCTGTGCCCAGCCAGTGTCTAGCCTGTGTCTACCCTGTGCCTAGCCAGTTTCTAGCCTGTGTCTAGCCTGTACTTAGCCAGTGTCTAGTCTGTGCCAAGCCAGTGTCTAGCCTGTGCCTAGCCAGTGTCTAGCCTGTGTCTAGCCTGTGCCTTGCCTGTGACTGGCATGTGCATAGCCTGTGCCTACCCAGTGTATAGCCTGTGTCTAGCCTGTGCCTTGTCTGAGACTGGCATGTGCATAGCCTGTGCCTAGCCAGTGTCTAGCCTGTGTCTAGCCTGTGCCTTGCCTGAGACTGGCATGTGCATAGCCTGTGCCTAGCCAGTGTCTAGCCTGTGTCTAGCCTGTGCCTTGCCTGAGACTGACATGTGCATAGCGTGTGCCTAGCCAGTGTCTAGCCAGTGCCTAGCCTGTGCCTAGCCTGTGCCTAGCCTGTGCCTAGCCTGTGTCTAGCCAGTTTCTAGCCTGTGTCTAGCCTGTGTCTAGCCTGTGTCTAGCCTGTGTCTAGCCTGCGTCTAGCCTGTGCCTTGCCTGAGACAGGCATGTGCATAGCGTGTGCCTAGCCAGTGTCTAGTTAGTGCCTAGCCAGTGTCTAGTTAGTGCCTAGCCAGTGTCTAGCCTTTGTCTAGCCTGTGCATAGCCAGAGTCTAGCCTGTGCCTAGCCAGTGTGTAGCCTCTGTCTAGCCTGTGTCTAGACCGTGTCTTGACGGTGTCTAGCCGGTGTCTAGCCTGTGCCTTGCCTGTGACTGGCATGTGCATAGCCTGTGCCTAGCCAATGTCTAGCCTGTGTCTAGCCTGTGCCTTGCCTGAGACTGGCATGTGCATAGCCAGATTCTAGCCTGTGCCTAGCCAGTGTATAGCCTCTGTCTAGCCTGTGTCAAGCCTGTGTCTAGCCCGTGTCTAGCATGTGTTTAGCCTGTGTCTAGCCGTGTTTAGCCTGTGTTTAGCCCGTGCCTTGCCTGAGACAGGCATGTGCATAGCGTGTTCCTAGCCAGAGTCTAGCCAGTGCCTAGCCTGTGCCTAGCCAGTGTCTAGCCTTTGTCTAGCCTGTGCATAGCCTGTGTCTAGCCTGTGCCTAGCCAGTGTATAGCCTGTTCCGAGCCAATGTCTAGCCTGTGCTCAGCCAGTGTCTAGCCTGTGTCTACCCTGTGCCTAGCCAGTTTCTAGCCTGTGTCTAGCCTGTGCTTAGCCAGTGTCTAGTCTGTGCCAAGCCAGTGTCTAGCCTGTGCCTAGCCAGTGTCAAGCCTGTGTCTAGCCTGTGCCTTGCCTGTGACTGGCATGTGCATAGCCTGTGCCTTCCCAGTGTCTAGCCTGTGTCTAGCCTGTGCCTTGCCTGAGACTGGCATGTGCATTGCCTGTGCCTAGCCAGTGTCTAGCCTGCGTCTAGCCTGTGCCTTGCCTGAGACTGGCATGTACATAGCGTGTGCCTAGCCTGTGTCTAGCCTGTGTCAAGCCTGTGTCTAGCCTGTGTCTAGCCTGTGTCTAGCCTGTGTCTAGCCTGTGTCTAGCCTGTGTCTAGCCTGTGTCTAGCCTGTGTCTAGCCTGTGTCTAGCCTGTGTCTAGCCTGTGTCTAGCCTGTGTCTAGCCTATGTCTAACCTGTGCCTAGCCAGTGTCTAACCTGTGCCCAGCCAGTGCCCAGCCAGTGTCTAGCCAGTGTCTAGCCTGTGTCTAGCCTGTGCCTAGCCAGTTTCTAGCCTGTGTCTAGCCTGTGCCTTGCCTGAGACTGGCATGTGCATAGCGTGTGCCTAGCCAGTGTATAGCCTGTGCCTAGCCAGTGTGTAGCCTCTGTCTAGCCTGTGTCTAGACCGTGTCTTGACGGTGTCTAGCCGGTGTCTAGCCTGTGCCTTGCCTGTGACTGGCATGTGCATAGCCTGTGCCTAGCCAATGTCTAGCCTGTGTCTAGCCTGTGCCTTGCCTGAGACTGGCATGTGCATAGCCAGATTCTAGCCTGTGCCTAGCCAGTGTATAGCCTCTGTCTAGCCTGTGTCAAGCCTGTGTCTAGCCCGTGTCTAGCATGTGTTTAGCCTGTGTCTAGCCGTGTTTAGCCTGTGTTTAGCCCGTGCCTTGCCTGAGACAGGCATGTGCATAGCGTGTTCCTAGCCAGAGTCTAGCCAGTGCCTAGCCTGGGCCTAGCCAGTGTCTAGCCTTTGTCTAGCCTGTGCATAGCCTGTGTCTAGCCTGTGCCTAGCCAGTGTATAGCCTGTTCCTAGCCAATGTCTAGCCTGTGCTCAGCCAGTGTCTAGCCTGTGTCTACCCTGTGCCTAGCCAGTTTCTAGCCTGTGTCTAGCCTGTGCTTAGCCAGTGTCTAGTCTGTGCCAAGCCAGTGTCTAGCCTGTGCCTAGCCAGTGTCAAGCCTGTGTCTAGCCTGTGCCTTGCCTGTGACTGGCATGTGCATAGCCTGTGCCTTCCCAGTGTCTAGCCTGTGTCTAGCCTGTGCCTTGCCTGAGACTGGCATGTGCATTGCCTGTGCCTAGCCAGTGTCTAGCCTGCGACTAGCCTGTGCCTTGCCTGAGACTGGCATGTACAATGCGTGTGCCTAGCCTGTGTCTAGCCTGTGTCAAGCCTGTGTCTAGCCTGTGTCTAGCCTGTGTCTAGCCTGTGTCAAGCCTGTGTCTAGCCTGTGCCTAGCCAGTGTCAAGCCTGTGTCTAGCCTGTGCCTTGCCTGTGACTGGCATGTGCATAGCCTGTGCCTTCCCAGTGTCTAGCCTGTGTCTAGCCTGTGCCTTGCCTGAGACTGGCATGTGCATTGCCTGTGCCTAGCCAGTGTCTAGCCTGTGTCTAGCCTGTGTCTAGCCTGTGTCTAGCCTGTGTCTAGCCTGTGTCTAGCCTGTGTCTAGCCTGTGTCTAGCCTGTGTCTAGCCTGTGTCTAGCCTATGTCTAACCTGTGCCTAGCCAGTGTCTAACCTGTGCCCAGCCAGTGCCCAGCCAGTGTCTAGCCAGTGTCTAGCCTGTGTCTAGCCTGTGCCTAGCCAGTTTCTAGCCTGTGTCTAGCCTGTGCCTTGCCTGAGACTGGCATGTGCATAGCGTGTGCCTAGCCAGTGTCTAGCCTGGGTCTAGCCTGTGCCTTGCCTGAGACATGCATGTTCATAGCGTGTGCCTAGCCAGTGTCTAGCCAGTGCCTAGCCTGTGCCTAGCCTTTGCCTAGCCTGTGTCTAGCCTGTGTATAGCCTGTGCCTTGCCTGAGACTGGCATGTGCATAGCGTGTGCCTAGCCAGTGCCTAGCCAGTGTCTAGCCAGTGCCTAGCCTGTGCCTAGCCAGTGTCCAGCCTTTGTCTAGCCTGTTTCTAGCCTGTGCCTAGCCTGTGTCTAGCCTGTGTCTAGCCTGTGTCTAGCCTGTGTCTAGCCTGTGTCTAGCCTGTGTCTAGCCTGTGTCTAGCCTATGTCTAACCTGTGCCTAGCCAGTGTCTAACCTGTGCCCAGCCAGTGCCCAGCCAGTGTCTAGCCAGTGTCTAGCCTGTGTCTAGCCTGAGCCTAGCCAGTTTCTAGCCTGTGTCTAGCCTGTGCCTTGCCTGAGACTGGCATGTGCATAGCGTGTGCCTAGCCAGTGTATAGCCTGTGCCTAGCCAGTGTGTAGCCTCTGTCTAGCCTGTGTCTAGACCGTGTCTTGACGGTGTCTAGCCGGTGTCTAGCCTGTGCCTTGCCTGTGACTGGCATGTGCATAGCCTGTGCCTAGCCAATGTCTAGCCTGTGTCTAGCCTGTGCCTTGCCTGAGACTGGCATGTGCATAGCCAGATTCTAGCCTGTGCCTAGCCAGTGTATAGCCTCTGTCTAGCCTGTGTCAAGCCTGTGTCTAGCCCGTGTCTAGCATGTGTTTAGCCTGTGTCTAGCCGTGTTTAGCCTGTGTTTAGCCCGTGCCTTGCCTGAGACAGGCATGTGCATAGCGTGTTCCTAGCCAGAGTCTAGCCAGTGCCTAGCCTGTGCCTAGCCAGTGTCTAGCCTTTGTCTAGCCTGTGCATAGCCTGTGTCTAGCCTGTGCCTAGCCAGTGTATAGCCTGTTCCTAGCCAATGTCTAGCCTGTGCTCAGCCAGTGTCTAGCCTGTGTCTACCCTGTGCCTAGCCAGTTTCTAGCCTGTGTCTAGCCTGTGCTTAGCCAGTGTCTAGTCTGTGCCAAGCCAGTGTCTAGCCTGTGCCTAGCCAGTGTCAAGCCTGTGTCTAGCCTGTGCCTTGCCTGTGACTGGCATGTGCATAGCCTGTGCCTTCCCAGTGTCTAGCCTGTGTCTAGCCTGTGCCTTGCCTGAGACTGGCATGTGCATTGCCTGTGCCTAGCCAGTGTCTAGCCTGCGTCTAGCCTGTGCCTTGCCTGAGACTGGCATGTACATAGCGTGTGCCTAGCCTGTGTCTAGCCTGTGCCTAGCCTGTGTCTAGCCTGTGTCAAGCCTGTGTCTAGCCTGTGTCTAGCCTGTGTCTAGCCTGTGTCTAGCCTGTGTCTAGCCTGTGTCTAGCCTGTGTCTAGCCTGTGTCTAGCCTGTGTCTAGCCTGTGTCTAGCCTGTGTCTAACCTATGCCTAACCGCCAGTGTCTAACCTGTGCCCAGCCAGTGCCCAGCCAGTGTCTAGCCAGTGTCTAGCCTGTGTCTAGCCTGTGCCTAGCCAGTTTCTAGCCTGTGTCTAGCCTGTGCCTTGCCTGAGACTGGCATGTGCATAGCGTGTGCCTAGCCAGTGTCTAGCCTGGGTCTAGCCTGTGCCTTGCCTGAGACTGGCATGTTCATAGCGTGTGCCTAGCCAGTGTCTAGCCAGTGCCTAGCCTGTGCCTAGCCTTTGCCTAGCCTGTGTCTAGCCTGTGTATAGCCTGTGCCTTGCCTGAGACTGGCATGTGCATAGCGTGTGCCTAGCCAGTGCCTAGCCAGTGTCTAGCCAGTGCCTAGCCTGTGCCTAGCCAGTGTCTAGCCTTTGCCCAGCCAGTGTCTAGCCTGTGTCTAGCCTGTGCCTAGCCAGTGTCTAGCCAGTGCCTAGCTTGTGCCTAGCCAGTGTCTAGCCTTTGTCTAGCCTGTGCATAGCCAGATTCTAGCCTGTGCCTAGCCCGTGTATAGCCTCTGTCTAGCCTGTGTCAAGGCTGTGTCTAGCCTGTGTCAAGCCTGTGTCTAGCCTGTGTCTAGCATGTGTCTAGCCTGTGTCTAGCCTGTGTCTAGCCTGTGTTTAGCCCGTGCCTTGTCTGAGACAGGCATGTGCATAAAGTGTGCCTAGCCAGAGTCTAGCCAGTGCCTAGCCTGTGTCTAGCCAGTGTCTAGCCTTTGTCTAGCCTGTATCTAGCCTGTGCCTAGCCAGTGTCTAGCCTGTGCCTAGCCAGTGTATAGCCTGTGCCTAGCCAGTGTCTAGCCTGTGCCCAGCCAGTGTCTAGCCTGTGTCTAGCCTGTGCCTAGCCTGTGCCTAGCCTGTGCCTAGCCTGTGCTTAGCCAGTGTCTAGCCTGTGCCTTGCCAGTACCTTGCCTGTGCCTAGCCAGTGTCTAGCCTGTGTCTAGCCTGTGCCTTGCCTGTGACTGGCATGTGCATAGCCTGTGCCTACCCAGTGTCTAGCCTATGTCTAGCCTGTGTCTTGCCTGAGACTGGCATGTGCATAGCGTGTGCCTAGCCTGTGCCTAGCCTGTGTCTAGCCTGTGCCTAGCCTGTGTCTAGCCTGTGTCTAGCCTGTGTCTAGCCTGTGTCTAGCCTGTGTCTAGCCTGTGTCTAGCCTGTGTCTAACCTGTGTCTAGCCAGTGTCTAGCCTGTGCCCAGCCAGTGTCTAGCCTGTCTCTAGCCTGTGCCTAGCCAGTTTCTAGCCTGTGTCTAGCCTGTGCCTTGCCTGAGACTGGCATGTGCATAGCGTGTGCCTAGCCAGTGTCTAGCATGGGTCTAGCTTGTGCCTTGCCTGAGACTGGCATGTGCATAGCATGCGCCTAGCCAGTGTCTAGCCAGTGCCTAGCCTGTGCCTAGCCTGTGTCTAGCCAGTGCCTAGCCTGTGCCTGGCCAGTGTCCAGCCTTTGTCTAGCCTGTGTCTAGCCTGTGCCTAGCCAGCGTATAGCCTGTGCCTAGCCAGTGTCTAGCCTGTGTGTAGCCTGTGCCTAGCCAGTTTCTAGCTTGTGTCTAGCCTGTGCTTAGCCAGTGTCTAGTCTGTGAAAATCCAGTGTCTAGCCTGTGCCTAGCCAGTGTCTAGCCTGTGTCTAGCCTGTGCAAAACCTGTGTCTAGCCTGTGCCTAGCCTGTGCCTAGCCAGTGTATAGCCTCTGTCTAGCCGGTGTCTAGCCTGTGTCTAGCCTGTGCCTAGCCTGTGCCTAGCCTGTGACTGGCCTGTGCCTAGCCAGTGTCTAGCCTGTGTCTAGCCTGTGCCTTGCCTGTGACTGGCATGTGCATAGCCTGTGCCTAGCCAGTGTCTAGCCTGTGTCTAGCCTGTGCCTTGCCTGAGACAGGCATGTGCATAGCGTGTACCTAGCCAGTGTCTAGCCAGTGCCTAGCCTGTGCCTAGCCTGTGCCTAGCCAGTGTCTAGCTTTTGTCTAGCCTGTGGATAGCCTGTGTTTAGCCTGTGCCTAGCCAGTGTAAAGCCTCTGTCTAGCCTGTGTCTAGTCTGTGTCTAGCCGGTGTCTAGCCGGTGTCTAGCCTGTGCCTAGCCTGTGCTTAGCCAGTGTCTAGTCTGTGCCAATCCAGTGTCTAGCCTTTGTCTAGCCTGTGCAAAGCCTGTGTCTAGCCTGTGCCTAGCCAGTGTATAGCCTCTGTCTAGCCGGTGTCTAGCCTGTGTCTAGCCTGTGCCTAGCCTGTGCCTAGCCTGTGACTGGCCTGTGCCTAGCCAGTGTCTAGCCTGTGTCTAGCCTGTGCCTTGCCTGTGACTGGCATGTGCATAGCCTGTGCCTAGCCAGTGTCTAGCCTGTGTCTAGCCTGTGCCTTGCCTGAGACAGGCATGTGCATAGCGTGTGCCTAGCCAGTGTCTAGCCAGTGCCTAGCCTGTGCCTAGCCTGTGCCTAGCCAGTGTCTAGCTTTTGTCTAACCTGTGCATAGCCTGTGTTTAGCCTGTGCCAAGCCAGTGTAAAGCCTCTGTCTAGCCTGTGTCTAGTCTGTGTCTAGCCGGTGTCTAGCCGGTGTCTAGCCTGTGCCTAGCCTGTGCTTAGCCAGTGTCTAGTCTGTGCCAATCCAGGGTCTAGCCTGTGCCTAGCCAGTGTCTAGCCTGTGTCTAGCCTGTGCCTTGCCAGTGACTGACATGTGCATAGCCTGTGCCTAGCCAGTGTCTAGCCTTTGTCTAGCCTGTGCATAGCCAGTGCCTAGCCTGTGCCTGGCCAGTGTCCAGCCTTTGTCTAGCCTGTGTCTAGCCTGTGCCTAGCCAGCGTATAGCCTGTGCCTAGCCAGTGTCTAGCCTGTGCCCAGCCAGTGTCTAGCGTGTGTGTAGCCTGTGCCTAGCCAGTTTCTAGCTTGAGTCTAGCCTGTGCTTAGCCAGTGTCTAGTCTGTGCCAATCTAGTGTCTAGCCTGTGCCTAGCCAGTGTCTAGCCTGTGTCTAGCCTGTGCCTTGCCAGTGTCTGGCATGTGCATAGCCTGTGCCTAGCCAGTGTCTAGCCTTTGTCTAGCCTGTGCATAGCCTGTGTCTAGCCTGTGCCTAGCCAGTGTATAGCCTCTGTCTAGCCGGTGTCTAGCCTGTGTCTAGCCTGTGCCTAGCCTGTGCCTAGCCTGTGACTGGCCTCTGCCTAGCCAGTGTCTAGCCTGTGTCTAGCCTGTGTCTAGCCTGTGCCTTGCCTGTGACTGGCATGTGCATAGCCTGTGCCTAGCCTGTGTCTAGCCTGTGTCTAGCCTGTGCCTTGCCTGAGACAGGCATGTGCATAGCGTGTGCCTAGCCAGTGTCTAGCCAGTGCCTAGCCTGTGCCTAGCCAGTGTCTAGCCTTTGTCTAGCCTGTGCATAGCCTGTGTCTAGCCTGTGCCTAGCCAGTGTAAAGCCTCTGTCTAGCCTGTGTCTAGTCTGTGTCTAGCCGGTGTCTAGCCCGTGCCTAGCCTGTGCCTAGTCTGTGACTGGCCTGTGCCTAGCCTGTGACTGACCTGTGCCTAGCCAGTGTCTAGCCAGTGCCTAGCCAGTGCCTAGCCTGTGCCTAGCCTGTGCCTAGCCTGTGTCTAGCCTGTGTCTAGCCTGTGCCTTGCCTGTGACTGGCATGTGCATAGCCTGTGCCTAGCCAGTGTCTAGCCTGTGTCTAGCCTGTGCCTAGCCTGTGTCTTGCCTGTGTCTAGCCTGTGCCTTGCCTGTGAATGGCATGTGTTTAGCCAGTGCCTAGCCTGTACCTAGCCAGTGTCTAGCCTTTGTCTAGCCTGTGACTAGCCTGTGTCTAGCCTGTGCCTTGCCTGTGACTGGCATGTGCACAGCGTGTGCCTAGCCAGTGTCTAGCCAGTGCCTAGCTTGTGCCTGGCCAGTGTCCAGCCTTTGTCTAGCCTGTGTCTGGCCTGTGCCTAGCCAGCGTATAGCCTGTGCCTAGCCAGTGTCTAGCTTGTGCCCAGCCAGTGTCTTGCCTGTGTCTAGCCTGTGCCTAGCCAGTTTCTAGCTTGTGTCTAGCCTGTGCTTAGCCAGTGTCTAGCCTGTGTCTAGCCTGTGCCTTGCCTGTGACTGGCATGTGCATAGCCTGTGTCTAGCCTGTGTCTAGCATGTGTCTAGCCTGTGTCTAGTCTGTGTCTAGCCTGTGTTTAGCCCGTGCCTTGTCTGAGACAGGCATCTGCATAAAGTGTGCCTAGCCAGAGTCTAGCCAGTGCCTAGCCTGTGCCTAGCCAGTGTCTAGCCTGTGTCTAGCCTGTGTCTAGCCTGTGTTTAGCCCGTGCCTTGTCTGAGACAGGCATGTGCATAAAGTGTGCCTAGCCAGAGTCTAGCCAGTGCCTAGCCTGTGCCCAGCCAGTGTCTAGCCTTTGTCTAGCCTGTGCATAGCCTGTGTCTAGCCTGTGTCTAGCCTGTGCCTAGCCAGTGTCTAGCCTTTGTCTAGCCTGTGCATAGCCTGTGTCTAGCCTGTGTCTAGCCTGTGCCTAGCCAGTGTCTAGCCTGTGCCTAGCCAGTGTATAGCCTGTGCCAAGCTTGTGCCTAGCCTGTGCTTAGCCAGTGTCTAGCCTGTGTCTAGCCTGTGCCTTGCCTGTGACTGGCATGTGCATAGCCTGTGCCTACCCAGTGTCTAGCCTATGTCTAGCCTGTGTCTTGCCTGAGACTGGCATGTGCATAGCCTGTGCCTAGCCAGTGTCTAGCCTGTGTCTAGCCTGTGCCTTGTCTGAGACTGGCATGTGCATAGCGTGTGCCTAGCCTGTGTCTAGCCTGTGTCTAGCCTGTGTCTAGCCTGCGTCTAGCCTGTGTCTAGCCTGTGTCTAGCCTGTGTCTAGCCTGTGTCTAACCTGTGTCTAGCCAGTGTCTAGCCTGTGCCCAGCCAGTGTCTAGCCTGTGTCTAGCCTGTGTCTAGCCTGTGCCTTGCCTGAGACTGGCATGTGCATAGCGTGTGCCTAGCCAGTGTCCAGCCTGGGTCTAGCCTGTGCCTTGCCTGAGACTGGCATGTGCATAGCATGCGCCTAGCCAGTGTCTAGCCTGTGCCTAGCCTGTGTCTAGCCAGTGCCTAGCCTGTGCCTGGCCAGTGTCCAGCCTTTGTCTAGCCTGTGTCTAGCCTGTGCCTAGCCAGCGTATAGCCTGTGCCTAGCCAGTGTCTAGCCTGTGCCCAGCCAGTGTCTAGCCTGTGTGTAGCCTGTGCCTAGCCAGTTTCTAGCTTGTGTCTAGCCTGTGCTTAGCCAGTGTCTAGTCTGTGAAAATCCAGTGTCTAGCCTGTGCCTAGCCAGTGTCTAGCCTGTGTCTAGCCTGTGCCTTGCCAGTGACTGGCATGTGCATAGCCTGTGCCTAGCAAGTGTCTAGCCTGTGTCTAGCCTGTGCCTAGCCTGTGCCTAGCCTGTGCTTACCCAGTGTCTAGTCTGTGCCAATCCAGTGTCTAGCCTGTGCCTAGCCAGTGTCTAGCCTGTGTCTAGCCTGTGCCTTGCCAGTGACTGGCATGTGCATAGCCTGTGCCTAGCCAGTGTCTAGCCTTCGTCTAGCCTGTGCATAGCCTGTGTCTAGCCTGTGCCTAGCCAGTGTATAGCCTCTGTCTAGCCGGTGTCTAGCCTGTGTCTAGCCTGTGCCTAGCCTGTGTCTTGCCTGTGTCTAGCCTGTGCCTTGCCTGTGAATGGCATGTGTCTAGCCAGTGCCTAGCCTGTACCTAGCCAGTGTCTAGCCTTTGTCTAGCCTGTGACTAGCCTGTGTCTAGCCTGTGCCTTGCCTGTGTCTGGCATGTGCACAGCGTGTGCCTAGCAAGTGTCTAGCCTGTGTCTAGCCTGTGCCTAGCCTGTGCCTAGCCTGTGCTTAGCCAGTGTCTAGTCTGTGCCAATCCAGTGTCTAGCCTGTGCCTAGCCAGTGTCTAGCCTGTGTCTAGCCTGTGCCTTGCCAGTGACTGGCATGTGCATAGCCTGTGCCTAGCCAGTGTCTAGCCTTCGTCTAGCCTGTGCATAGCCTGTGTCTAGCCTGTGCCTAGCCAGTGTATAGCCTCTGTCTAGCCTGTGCCTAGCCAGTGTCTAGCCTGTGTCTAGCCTGTGTCTAGCCTGTGTTTAGCCCGTGCCTTGTCTGAGACAGGCATGTGCATAAAGTGTGCCTAGCCAGAGTCTAGCCAGTGCCTAGCCTGTGCCCAGCCAGTGTCTAGCCTTTGTCTAGCCTGTGCATAGCCTGTGTCTAGCCTGTGTCTAGCCTGTGCCTAGCCAGTGTCTAGCCTGTGCCTAGCCAGTGTATAGCCTGTGCCTAGCCAGTGTCTAGCCTGTGCCCAGCCAGTGTCTAGCCTGTGTCTAGCCTGTGCCTAGCCTGTGCCAAGCCTGTGCCTAGCCTGTGCTTAGCCAGTGTCTAGCCTGTGCCTTGCCTGTGCCTTGCCTGTGCCTAGCCAGTGTCTAGCCTGTGTCTAGCCTGTGCCTTGCCTGTGACTGGCATGTGCATAGCCTGTGCCTACCCAGTGTCTAGCCTATGTCTAGCCTGTGTCTTGCCTGAGACTGGCATGTGCATAGCCTGTGCCTAGCCAGTGTCTAGCCTGTGTCTAGCCTGTGCCTTGTCTGAGACTGGCATGTGCATAGCGTGTGCCTAGCCAGTGTCTAGCCTGTGTCTAGCCTGTGCCTTGTCTGTGTCTAGCCTGTGTCTAGCCTGTGTCTAGCCTGTGTCTAGCCTGTGTCTAGCCTGTGTCTAACCTGTGTCTATCCAGTGTCTAGCCTGTGCCCAGCCAGTGTCTAGCCTGTGTCTAGCCTGTGCCTAGCCAGTTTCTAGCCTGTGTCTAGCCTGTGCCTTGCCTGAGACTGGCATGTGCATAGCGTGTGCCTAGCCAGTGTCCAGCCTGGGTCTAGCCTGTGCCTTGCCTGAGACTGGCATGAGCATAGCATGCGCCTAGCCAGTGTCTAGCCAGTGCCTAGCCTGTGCCTAGCCTGTGTCTAGCCAGTGCCTAGCCTGTGCCTGGCCAGTGTCCAGCCTTTGTCTAGCCTGTGTCTAGCCCGTGCCTAGCCAGCATATAGCCTGTGCCTAGCCAGTGTCTAGCCTGTGCCCAGCCAGTGTCTAGCCTGTGTGTAGCCTGTGCCTAGCCAGTTTCTAGCTTGTGTCTAGCCTGTGCTTAGCCAGTGTCTAGTCTGTGAAAATCCAGTGTCTAGCCTGTGCCTAGCCAGTGTCTAGCCTGTGTCTAGCCTGTGCCTTGCCAGTGACTGGCATGTGCATAGCCTGTGCCTAGCAAGTGTCTAGCCTGTGTCTAGCCTGTGCCTAGCCTGTGCCTAGCCTGTGCTTAGCCAGTGTCTAGTCTGTGCCAATCCAGTGTCTAGCCTGTGCCTAGCCAGTGTCTAGCCTGTGTCTAGCCTGTGTCTAGCCTGTGCCTTGCCAGTGACTGGCATGTGCATAGCCTGTGCCTAGCCAGTGTCTAGCCTTCGTCTAGCCTGTGCATAGCCTGTGTCTAGCCTGTGCCTAGCCAGTGTATAGCCTCTGTCTAGCCGGTGTCTAGCCTGTGTTTAGCCTGTGCCTAGCCTGTGGCTAGCCTGTGACTGGCCTGTCCCCAGCCAGTGTCTAGCCTGTGTCTAGCCTGTGCCTTGCCTGTGACTGGCATGTGCATAGCCTGTGCCTAGCCAGTGTCTAGCCTGTGTCTAGCCTGTGCCTTGCCTTAGACAGGCATGTGCATAGCGTGTGCCTAGCCAGTGTCTAGCCAGTGCCTAGCCTGTGCCTAGCCTGTGCCTAGCCAGTGTCTAGCTTTTGTCTAGCCTGTGCATAGCCTGTGTTTAGCCTGTGCCTAGCCAGTGTAAAGCCTCTGTCTAGCCTGTGTCTAGTCTGTGTCTAGCCGGTGTCTAGCCGGTGTCTAGCCTGTGCCTAGCCTGTGCTTAGCCAGTGTCTAGTCTGTGCCAATCCAGTGTCTAGCCTGTGCCTAGCCAGTGTCTAGCCTGTGTCTAGCCTGTGCCTAGCCTGTGCCTGGCCAGTGTCCAGCCTTTGTCTAGCCTGTGTCTAGCCTGTGCCTAGCCAGCGTATAGCCTGTGCCTAGCCAGTGTCTAGCCTGTGCCCATCCAGTGTCTAGCCTGTGTGTAGCCTGTGCCTAGCCAGTTTCTAGCTTGTGTCTAGCCTGTGCTTAGCCAGTGTCTAGTCTGTGCCAATCTAGTGTCTAGCCTGTGCCTAGCCAGTGTCTAGCCTGTGTCTAGCCTGTGCCTTGCCAGTGTCTGGCATGTGCATAGCCTGTGCCTAGCCAGTGTCTAGCCTTTGTCTAGCCTGTGTCTAGCCTGTGCCTAGCCAGTTTCTAGCTTGTGTCTATCCTGTGCTTAGCCAGTGTCTAGCCTGTGTCTAGCCTGTGCCTTGCCTGTGACTGGCATATGCATAGCCAGTGCCTACCCAGTGTCTAGCCTGTGTCTAGCCTGTGCCTTGCCTGAGACTGGCATGTGCATAGCCTGTGTCTAGCCTGTGCCTAGCCTGTGCCTAGCCTGTGACTAGCCTGTGTCTAGCCTGTGCCTAGCCTGTGCCTAGCCTGTGCCTAGCCAGTGTTTAGCCTGTGTCTAGCCTGTGCCTTGCCTGAGACTGGCATGTGCATAGCGTGTGCCTAGCCAGTGTCTAGCCTGTGCCTTGCCTGTGACTGGCATGTGCATAGCCTGTGCCTAGCCTGTGTCTAGCCTGTGTCTAGCCTGTGCCTTGCCTGAGACAGGCATGTGCATAGCATGTGCCTAGCCAGTGTCTAGCCAGTGCCTAGCCTGTGCCTAGCCAGTGTCTAGCCTTTGTCTAGCCTGTGCATAGCCTGTGTCTAGCCTGTGCCTAGCCAGTGTATAGCCTCTTTCTAGCCTGTGTCTAGTCTGTGTCTAGCCGGTGTCCAGCCGGTGTCTAGCCTGTGCCTAGCCTGTGCCTAGCCTGTGACTGGCCTGTGCCTAGCCTGTGCCTAGCTTGTGCCTTGCCTGTGCCTAGCCTGTGCCTAGCCTATGCCTAGCCTGTGCCTAGCGTGTGCCTAGCCTGTGCCTAGCCTGTGGCTAGCCTGTGCCTAGCCTATACCTAGCCTGTGTCTAGCCTGTGTCTAGCCTGTGTCTAGCCTGTGTCTAGCCTGTGTCTAGCCTGTGTCTAGCCTGTGTCTAGCCTGTGTCTAGCCTGTGCCTAGCCTGTGCCTAGCCTGTGTCTAGCCTGTGCCTAGCCTGTGCCTAGCCTGTGCCTAGCCTGTGTCTAGCCTGTGCCTTGCCTGAGACTGGCATGTGCATAGCCTGTGCCTAGCCAGTGTTTAGCCTGTGTCTAGCCTGTGCCTTGCCTGAGACTGGCATGTGCATAGCGTGTGCCTAGCCAGTGTCTAGCCTGTGCCTTGTCTGTGACTGGCATGTGCATAGCCTGTGCCTAGCCAGTGTCTAGCCTGTGTCTATCCTGTGCCTTGCCTGAGACTGGCATGTGCATAGCGTGTGCCTAGCCAGTGCCTAGCCAGTGTCTAGCCAGTGCCTAGCCTGTGCCTAGCCAGTGTCCAGCCTTTGTCTAGCCTGTGTCTAGCCTGTGCCTTGCCAGCGTATAGACTGTGCATAGCCAGTGTCTAGCCTGTGCCCAGCCAGTGTCTAGCCTGTGTCTAGCCTGTGTCTAGCCTGTGTCTAGCCTGTGTCTAGCCTGTGTCTAGCCTGTGTCTAGCCTGTGTCTAGCCTGTGTCTAGCCTGTGTCTAGCCAGTGTCTAGCCTGTGTCTAACCTGTTCCTAGCCAGTGTCTAGCCTGTGCCCAGCCAGTGCCCAGCCAGTGTCTAGCCTGTGTCTAGCCTGTGCCTAGCCAGTTTCTAGCCTGTGTCTAGCCTTTGTCTTGCCTGAGACTGGCATGTGCATAGCGTGTGCCTAGCCAGTGTCTAGCCTGGGTCTAGCCTGTGCCTTGCCTGAGACTGTCATGTTCATAGCGTGTGCCTAGCCAGTGTCTAGCCAGTGCCTAGCCTGTGCCTAGCCTGTGCCTAGCCTGTGTCTAGCCTGTGTATAGCCTGTGTCTAGCTTGTGCCTTGCCTGAGACTGGCATGTGCATAGCGTGTGTCTAGCCAGTGCCTAGCCTGTGCCTAGCCAGTGTCCAGCCTTTGTCTAGCCTGTGTCTAGCCTGTGCCTTGCCAGCGTATAGACTGTGCATAGCCAGTGTCTAGCCTGTGCCCAGCCAGTGTCTAGCCTGTGTCTAGCCTGTGCCTAGCCTGTGCCTAGCCAGTGTCTAGCCAGTGCCTAGCTTGTGCCTAGCCAGTGTCTAGCCTTTGTCTAGCCTGTGCATAGCCAGATTCTAGCCTGTGCCTAGCCCGTGTATAGCCTCTGTCTAGCCTGTGTCAAGCCTGTGTCTAGCCTGTGTCAAGCCTGTGTCTAGCCTGTGTCTAGCATGTGCCTAGCCAGTTTCTAGCTTGTGTCTAGCCTGTGCTTAGCCAGTGTCTAGTCTGTGAAAATCCAGTGTCTAGCCTGTGCCTAGCCAGTGTCTAGCCTGTGTCTAGCCTGTGCCTTGCCAGTGACTGGCATGTGCATAGCCTGTGCCTAGCCAGTGTCTAGCCAGTGTCTAGCCTGTGCCTAGCCTGTGCTTAGCCAGTGTCTAGTCTGTGCCAATCCAGTGTCTAGCCTGTGCCTAGCCAGTGTCTAGCCTGTGTCTAGCCTGTGCCTTGCCTGTGACTGGCATGTGCATAGCCTGTGCCTAGCCAGTGTCTAGCCTGTGTCTAGCCTGTGTCTAGCCTGTGCCTAGCCTGTGTCTAGCCTGTGTCTAGCCTGTGTCTAGCCTGTGCCTTGCCTGTGAATGGCATGTGTCTAGCCAGTGCCTAGCCTGTACCTAGCCAGTGTCTAGCCTTTGTCTAGCCTGTGACTAGCCTGTGTCTAGCCTGTGCCTTGCCTGTGACTGGCATGTGCACAGCGTGTGCCTAGCCAGTGTCTAGCCAGTGCCTAGCTTGTGCCTGGCCAGTGTCCAGCCTTTGTCTAGCCTGTGTCTGGCCTGTGCCTAGCCAGCGTATAGCCTGTGCCTAGCCGGTGTCTAGCCTGTGCCCAGCCAGTGTCTTGCCTGTGTCTAGCCTGTGCCTAGCCAGTTTCTAGCTTGTGTCTAGCCTGTGCTTAGCCAGTGTATAGCCTGTGTCTAGCCTGTGCCTTGCCTGTGACTGGCATGTGCATAGCCTGTGCCTACCCAGTGTCTAGCCTGTGTCTAGCCTGTGCCTTGCCTGAGACTGGCATGTGCATAGCGTGTGCCTAGCCAGTGCCTAGCCTGTGCCTAGCCTGTGCCTAGTCTGTGTCTAGCCTGTGCCTAGCCTGTGCCTAGCCTGTGCCTAGCCTGTGCCTAGCCTGTGCCTAGCCTGTGCCTAGCCTGTGTCTAGCCTGTGCCTTGCCTGAGACTGGCATGTGCATAGCCTGTGCCTAGCCAGTGTTTAGCCTGTGTCTATCCTGTGCCTTGCCTAAGACTGGCATGTGCATAGCGTGTGCCTAGCCAGTGTCTAGCCTGTGCCTTGCCTGTGACTGGCATGTGCATAGCCTGTGCCTAGCCTGTGTCTAGCCTGTGTCTAGCCTGTGCCTTGCCTGAGACAGGCATGTGCATAGCGTGTGCCTAGCCAGTGTCTAGCCAGTGCCTAGCCTGTGCCTAGCCAGTGTCTAGCCTTTGTCTAGCCTGTGCATAGCCTGTGTCTAGCCTGTGCCTAGCCAGTGTATAGCCTCTGTCTAGCCTGTGTCTAGTCTGTGTCTAGCCGGTGTCCAGCCGGTGTCTAGCCTGTGCCTAGCCTGTGCCTAGCCAGTAACTGGCCTGTGCCTAGCCTGCGCCTAGCTTGTGCCTTGCCTGTGCCTAGCCTGTGCCTAGCCTGTGCCTAGCCCGTGCCTAGCCTGTGTCAAGCCTGTGTCTAGCCTGTGTCAAGCCTGTGTCTAGCCTGTGTCTAGCATGTGTCTAGCCTGTGTCTAGCCTGTGTCTAGCCTGTGTTTAGCCCGTGCCTTGTCTGAGACAGGCATGTGCATAGAGTGTGCCTAGCCAGAGTCTAGCCAGTGCCTAGCCTGTGCCTAGCCTGTGTCTAGCCTTTGTCTAGCCTGTGCATAGCCTGTGTCTAGCCAGTGCCTAGCCAGTGTCTAGCCTGTGCCTAGCCAGTGTATAGCCTGTGCCTAGCCAGTGTCTAGCCTGTGCCCAGCCAGTGTCTAGCCTTTGTCTAGCCTGTGCCTAGCCTGTGCCTAGCCTGTGCTTAGCTTGTGTCTAGCCTGTGCCTTACCTGTGCCTAGCCAGTGTCTAGCCTGTGTCTAGCCTGTGCCTTGCCTGTGACTGGCATGTGCATAGACTGTGCCTACCCAGTGTCTAGCCTATGTATAGCCTGTGCCTTGCCTGAGACTGGCATGTGCATAGCCTGTGCCTAGCCAGTGTCTAGCCTGTGTCTAGCCTGTGCCATGCCTGAGACTGGCATGTGCATAGCGTGTGCCTAGCCTGTGTCTTGCCTGTGTCTAGCCTGTGTCTAGCCTGTGTCTAGCCTGTGTCTAGCCTGTGTCTAGCCTGTGTCTAGCCTGTGTCTAGCCTGTGTCTAGCCTGTGTCTAGCCTGTGTCTAGCCTGTGTCTAGCCTGTGTCTAACCTGTGTCTAGCCAGTGTCTAGCCTGTGCCCAGCCAGTGTCTAGCCTGTGTCTAGCCTGTGCCTAGCCAGTTTCTAGCCTGTGTCTAGCCTGTGCCTTGCCTTAGACTGGCATGTGCATAGCGTGTGCCTAGCCAGTGTCTAGCCTGGGTCTAGCCTGTGCCTTGCCTGAGACTGGCATGTGCATAGCATGCGCCTAGCCAGTGTCTAGCCAGTGCCTAGCCTGTGCCTAGCCTGTGTCTAGCCAGTGCCTAGCCTGTGCCTGGCCAGTGTCCAGCCTTTGTCTAGCCTGTGTCTAGCCTTTGCCTAGCCAGCGTATAGCCTGTGCCTAGCCAGTGTCTAGCCTGTGCCCAGCCAGTGTCTAGCCTGTGTGTAGCCTGTGCCTAGCCAGTTTCTAGCTTGTGTCTAGCCTGTGCTTAGCCAGTGTCTAGTCTGTGAAAATCCAGTGTCTAGCCTGTGCCTAGCCAGTGTCTAGCCTGTGTCTAGCCTGTGCCTTGCCAGTGACTGGCATGTGCATAGCCTGTGCCTAGCCAGTGTCTAGCCTGTGTCTAGCCTGTGCCTAGCCTGTGCCAAGCCTGTGCTTAGCCAGTGTCTAGTCTGTGCCAATCCAGTGTCTAGCCTGTGCCTAGCCAGTGTCTAGCCTGTGTCTAGCCTGTGCCTTGCCAGTGACTGGCATGTGCATAGCCTGTGCCTAGCCAGTGTCTAGCCTGTATCTAGCCTGTGCCTAGCCTGTGTCTAGCCTGTGCTTAGCCAGTGTCTAGTCTGTGCCAATCCAGTGTCTAGCCTGTGCCTAGCCAGTTTCTAGCCTGTGTCTAGCCTGTGCCTTGCCAGTGACTGGCATGTGCATAGCCTGTGCCTAGCCAGTGTCTAGCCTTTGTCTAGCCTGTGCAAAGCCTGTGTCTAGCCTGTGCCTAGCCAGTGTATAGCCTCTGTCTAGCCGGTGTCTAGCCTGTGTCTAGCCTGTGCCTAGCCTGTGCCTAGCCTGTGACTGGCCTGTGCCTAGCCAGTGTCTAGCCTGTGTCTAGCCTGTGACTTGCCTGTGACTGGCATGTGCATAGCCTGTGCGTAGCCTGTGCCTAGCCAGTGTCTAGCCTGTGCATAGCCAGTGCCTAGCCTGTGCCTGGCCAGTGTCCAGCCTTTGTCTAGCCTGTGTCTAGCCTGTGCCTAGCCAGCGTATAGCCTGTGCCTAGCCAGTGTCTAGCCTGTGCCCAGCCAGTGTCTAGCCTGTGTGTAGCCTGTGCCTAGCCAGTTTCTAGCTTGTGTCTAGCCTGTGCTTAGCCAGTGTTTAGTCTGTGCCAATCTAGTGTCTAGCGTGTGCCTAGCTAGTGTCTAGCCTGTGTCTAGCCTGTGCTTTGCCAGTGTCTGGCATGTGCATAGCCTGTGCCTAGCCAGTGTCTAGCCTTTGTCTAGCCTGTGCATAGCCTGTGTCTAGCCTGTGCCTAGCCAGTGTATAGCCTCTATCTAGCCGGTGTCTAGCCTGTGTCTAGCCTGTGCCTAGCCTGTGCCTAGTCTGTGACTGGCCTGTGCCTAGCCAGTGTCTAGCCTGTGTCTAGCCTGTGATTTGCCTGTGACTGGCATGTGCATAGCCTGTGCCTAGCCTGTGCCTAGCCAGTGTCTAGCCTGTGCATAGCCAGTGCCTAGCCTGTGCCTGGCCAGTGTCCAGCCTTTGTCTAGCCTGTGTCTAGCCTGTGCCTAGCCAGCGTATAGCCTGTGCCTAGCCAGTGTCTAGCCTGTGCCCAGCCAGTGTCTAGCCTGTGTGTAGCCTGTGCCTAGCCAGTTTCTAGCTTGTGTCTAGCCTGTGCTTAGCCAGTGTTTAGTCTGTGCCAATCTAGTGTCTAGCCTGTGTCTAGCCTGTGCTTTGCCAGTGTCTGGCATGTGCATAGCCTGTGCCTAGCCAGTGTAAAGCCTCTGTCTAGCCTGTGTCTAGTCTGTGTCTAGCCGGTGTCTAGCCGGTGTCTAGCCTGTGCCTAGCCTGTGCTTAGCCAGTGTCTAGTCTGTGCCAATCCAGTGTCTAGCCTGTGCCTAGCCAGTGTCTAGCCTGTGTCTATCCTGTGCCTTGCCTAAGACTGGCATGTGCATAGCGTGTGCCTAGCCAGTGTCTAGCCTGTGCCTTGCCTGTGACTGGCATGTGCATAGCCTGTGCCTAGCCTGTGTCTAGCCTGTGTCAAGCCTGTGCCTTGCCTGAGACAGGCATGTGCATAGCGTGTGCCTAGCCAGTGTCTAGCCAGTGCCTAGCCTGTGCCTAGCCAGTGTCTAGCCTGTGCCTTGCCTGAGACTGGCATGTGCATAGCCTGTGCCTAGCCAGTGTCTAGCCTGTGTCTAGCCTGTGCCTTGCCAGTGACTGGCATGTGCATAGCCTGTGCCTAGCCAGTGTCTAGCCTTTGTCTAGCCTGTGCAAAGCCTGTGTCTAGCCTGTGCCTAGCCAGTGTATAGCCTCTGTCTAGCCGGTGTCTAGCCTGTGTCTAGCCTGTGCCTAGCCTGTGCCTAGCCTGTGACTGGCCTGTGCCTAGCCAGTGTCTAGCCTGTGTCTAGCCTGTGACTTGCCTGTGACTGGCATGTGCATAGCCTGTGCGTAGCCTGTGCCTAGCCAGTGTCTAGCCTGTGCATAGCCAGTGCCTAGCCTGTGCCTGGCCAGTGTCCAGCCTTTGTCTAGCCTGTGCCCAGCCAGTGTCTAGCCTGTGTGTAGCCTGTGCCTACCCAGTTTCTAGCTTGTGTCTAGCCTGTGCTTAGCCAGTGTTTAGTCTGTGCCAATCTAGTGTCTAGCCTGTGCCTAGCTAGTGTCTAGCCTGTGTCTAGCCTGTGCTTTGCCAGTGTCTGGCATGTGCATAGCCTGTGCCTAGCCAGTGTCTAGCCTTTGTCTAGCCTGTGCATAGCCTGTGTCTAGCCTGTGCCTAGCCAGTGTATAGCCTCTGTCTAGCCGGTGTCTAGCCTGTGTCTAGCCTGTGCCTAGCCTGTGCCTAGTCTGTGACTGGCCTGTGCCTAGCCAGTGTCTAGCCTGTGTCTAGCCTGTGATTTGCCTGTGACTGGCATGTGCATAGCCTGTGCCTAGCCTGTGCCTAGCCAGTGTCTAGCCTGTGCATAGCCAGTGCCTAGCCTGTGCCTGGCCAGTGTCCAGCCTTTGTCTAGCCTGTGTCTAGCCTGTGCCTAGCCAGCGTATAGCCTGTGCCTAGCCAGTGTCTAGCCTGTGCCCAGCCAGTGTCTAGCCTCTGTGTAGCCTGTGCCTAGCCAGTTTCTAGCTTGTGTCTAGCCTGTGCTTAGCCAGTGTTTAGTCTGTGCCAATCTAGTGTCTAGCCTGTGCCTAGCTAGTGTCTAGCCTGTGTCTAGCCTGTGCTTTGCCAGTGTCTGGCATGTGCATAGCCTGTGCCTAGCCAGTGTAAAGCCTCTGTCTAGCCTGTGTCTAGTCTGTGTCTAGCCGGTGTCTAGCCGGTGTCTAGCCTGTGCCTAGCCTGTGCTTAGCCAGTGTCTAGTCTGTGCCAATCCAGTGTCTAGCCTGTGCCTAGCCAGTGTCTAGCCTGTGTCTATCCTGTGCCTTGCCTAAGACTGGCATGTGCATAGCGTGTGCCTAGCCAGTGTCTAGCCTGTGCCTTGCCTGTGACTGGCATGTGCATAGCCTGTGCCTAGCCTGTGTCTAGCCTGTGTCTAGCCTGTGCCTTGCCTGAGACAGGCATGTGCATAGCGTGTGCCTAGCCAGTGTCTAGCCAGTGCCTAGCCTGTGCCTAGCCAGTGTCTAGCCTTTGTCTAGCCTGTGCATAGCCTGTGTCTAGCCTGTGCCTTGCCAGTGTATAGCCTCTGTCTAGCCTGTGTCTAGTCTGTGTCTAGCCGGTGTCCAGCCGGTGTCTAGCCTGTGCCTAGCCTGTGCCTAGCTTGTGCCTTGCCTGTGCCTAGCCTGTGCCTAGCCTGTGCCTAGCCCGTGCCTAGCCTGTGCCTAGCCTTTGCCTAGCCTGTGGCTAGCCTGTGCCTAGCCTATACCTAGCCTGTGTCTAGCCTGTGTCTAGCCTGTGTCTAGCCTGTGTCTAGCCTGTGTCTAGCCTGTGTCTAGCCTGTGTCTAGCCTGGGCCTAGCCTGTGGCTAGCCTGTGCCTAGCCTGTGCCTAGCCTGTGCCTAGCCTGTGCCTAGCCTGTGCCTAGCCTGTGTCTAGCCTGTGCCTTGCCTGAGACTGGCATGTGCATAGCCTGTGCCTAGCCATTGTCTAGCCTGTGTCTAGCCTGTGCCTTGCCTGAGACTGGCATGTGCATAGCGTGTGCCTAGCCTGTGCCTAGCCTGTGTCTAGCCTGTGTCAAGCCTGTGTCTAGCCTGTGTCTAGCCTGTGTCTAGCCTGTGTCTAGCCTGTGTCTAGCCTGTGTCTAGCCTGTGTCTAGCCTGTGTCTAGCCTGTGCCCAGCCAGTGCCCAGCCAGTGTCTAGCCTGTGTCTAGCCTGTGCCTAGCCAGTTTCTAGCCTGTGTCTAGCCTTTGCCTTGCCTGAGACTGGCATGTGCATAGCGAGTGCCTAGCCAGTGTCTAGCCTGGGTCTAGCCTGTGCCTTGCCTGAGACTGGCATGTTCATAGCGTGTGCCTAGCCAGTAACTAGCCAGTGCCTAGCCTGTGCCTAGCCTGTGCCTAGCCTGTGTCTAGCCTGTGTATAGCCTGTGTCTTGCCAGCGTATAGACTTTGCATAGCCAGTGTCTAGCCTGTGCGCAGCCAGTGTCTAGCCTGTGTCTAGCCTGTGACTAGCCAGTGTCTAGCCAGTACCTAGCTTGTGCCTAGCCAGTGTCTATCCTTTGTCTAGCCTGTGCATAGCCAGATTCTAGCCTGTGCCTAGCCCGTGTATAGCCTCTGTCTAGCCTGTGTCAAGCCTGTGTCTAGCCTGTGTCAAGCCTGTGTCTAGCCTGTGTCTAGCATGTGTCTAGCCTGTGTCTAGCCTGTGTCTAGCCTGTGTTTAGCCCGTGCCTTGTCTGAGACAGGCATGTGCATAGAGTGTGCCTAGCCAGAGTCTAGCCAGTGCCTAGCCTGTGTCTAGCCTTTGTCTAGCCTGTGCATAGCCTGTGTCTAGCCAGTGCCTAGCCAGTGTCTAGCCTGTGCCTAGCCAGTGTATAGCCTGTGCCTAGCCAGTGTCTAGCCTGTGCCCAGCCAGTGTCTAGCCTTTGTCTAGCCTGTGCCTAGCCTGTGCCTAGCCTGTGCTTAGCTTGTGTCTAGCCTGTGCCTTACCTGTGCCTAGCCAGTGTCTAGCCTGTGTCTAGCCTGTGCCTTGCCTGTGACTGGCATGTGCATAGACTGTGCCTACCCAGTGTCTAGCCTATGTCTAGCCTGTGCCTTGCCTGAGACTGGCATGTGCATAGCCTGTGCCTAGCCAGTGTCTAGCCTGTGTCTAGCCTGTGCCATGCCTGAGACTGGCATGTGCATAGCGTGTGCCTAGCCTGTGTCTTGCCTGTGTCTAGCCTGTGTCTAGCCTGTGTCTAGCCTGTGTCTAACCTGTGTCCAGCCTGTGTCTAGCCTGTGTCTAGCCTGTGTCTAGCCTGTGTCTAGCCTGTGTCTAGCCTGTGTCTAGCCTGTGTCTAACCTGTGTCTAGCCAGTGTCTAGCCTGTGCCCAGCCAGTGTCTAGCCTGTGTCTAGCCTGTGCCTAGCCAGTTTCTAGCCTGTGTCTAGCCTGTGCCTTGCCTTAGACTGGCATGTGCATAGCGTGTGCCTAGCCAGTGTCTAGCCTGGGTCTAGCCTGTGCCTTGCCTGAGACTGGCATGTGCATAGCATGCGCCTAGCCAGTGTCTAGCCAGTGCCTAGCCTGTGCCTAGCCTGTGTCTAGCCAGTGCCTAGCCTGTGCCTGGCCAGTGTCCAGCCTTTGTCTAGCCTGTGTCTAGCCTTTGCCTAGCCAGCGTATAGCCTGTGCCTAGCCAGTGTCTAGCCTGTGCCCAGCCAGTGTCTAGCCTGTGTGTAGCCTGTGCCTAGCCAGTTTCTAGCTTGTGTCTAGCCTGTGCTTAGCCAGTGTCTAGTCTGTGAAAATCCAGTGTCTAGCCTGTGCCTAGCCAGTGTCTAGCCTGTGTCTAGCCTGTGCCTTGCCAGTGACTGGCATGTGCATAGCCTGTGCCTAGCCAGTGTCTAGCCTGTGTCTAGCCTGTGCCTAGCCTGTGCCAAGCCTGTGCTTAGCCAGTGTCTAGTCTGTGCCAATCCAGTGTCTAGCCTGTGCCTAGCCAGTGTCTAGCCTGTGTCTATCCTGTGCCTTGCCTAAGACTGGCATGTGCATAGCCTGTGCCTAGCCAGTTTCTAGCCTTTGTCTAGCCTGTGCAAAGCCTGTGTCTAGCCTGTGCCTAGCCAGTGTATAGCCTCTGTCTAGCCGGTGTCTAGCCTGTGTCTAGCCTGTGCCTAGCCTGTGCCTAGCCTGTGACTGGCCTGTGCCTAGCCAGTGTCTAGCCTGTCTAGCCTGTGACTTGCCTGTGACTGGCATGTGCATAGCCTGTGCGTAGCCTGTGCCTAGCCAGTGTCTAGCCTGTGCATAGCCAGTGCCTAGCCTGTGCCTGGCCAGTGTCCAGCCTTTGTCTAGCCTGTGTCTAGCCTGTGCCTAGCCAGTGTATAGCCTGTGCCTAGCCAGTGTCTAGCCTGTGCCCAGCCAGTGTCTAGCCTGTGTGTAGCCTGTGCCTAGCCAGTTTCTAGCTTGTGTCTAGCCTGTGCTTAGCCAGTGTTTAGTCTGTGCCAATCTAGTGTCTAGCCTGTGCCTAGCTAGTGTCTAGCCTGTGTCAAGCCTGTGCTTTGCCAGTGTCTGGCATGTGCATAGCCTGTGCCTAGCCAGTGTCTAGCCTTTGTCTAGCCTGCGCATAGCCTGTGTCTAGCCTGTGCCTAGCCAGTGTATAGCCTCTGTCTAGCCGGTGTTTAGCCTGTGTCTAGCCTGTGCCTAGCCTGTGCCTAGTCTGTGACTGGCCTGTGCCTAGCCAGTGTCTAGCCTGTGTCTAGCCTGTGATTTGCCTGTGACTGGCATGTGCATAGCCTGTGCCTAGCCTGTGCCTAGGCAGTGTCTAGCCTGTGCATAGCCAGTGCCTAGCCTGTGCCTGGCCAGTGTCCAGCCTTTGTCTAGCCTGTGTTCAGCCTGTGCCTAGCCAGCGTATAGCCTGTGCCTAGCCAGTGTCTAGCCTGTGCCCAGCCAGTGTCTAGCCTGTGTGTAGCCTGTGCCTAGCCAGTTTCTAGCTTGTGTCTAGCCTGTGCTTAGCCAGTGTTTAGTCTGTGCCAATCTAGTGTCTAGCCTGTGCCTAGCTAGTGTCTAGCCTGTGTCTAGCCTGTGCTTTGCCAGTGTCTGGCATGTGCATAGCCTGTGCCTAGCCAGTGTAAAGCCTCTGTCTAGCCTGTGTCTAGTCTGTGTCTAGCAGGTGTCTAGCCGGTGTCTAGCCTGTGCCTAGCCTGTGCTTAGCCAGTGTCTAGTCTGTGCCAATCCAGTGTCTAGCCTGTGCCTAGCCAGTGTCTAGCCTGTGTCTAGCCTGTGCCTTGCCAGTGACTGACATGTGCATAGCCTGTGCCTAGCCAGTGTCTAGCCTTCGTCTAGCCTGTGCATAGCCAGTGCCTAGCCTGTGCCTGGCCAGTGTCCAGCCTTTGTCTTGCCTGTGTCTAGCCTGTGCCTAGCCAGCGTATAGCCTGTGCCTAGCCAGTGTCTAGCCTGTGCCCAGCCAGTGTCTAGCCTGTGTGTAGCCTGTGCCTAGCTAGTTTCTAGCTTGTGTCTAGCCTGTGCTTAGCCAGTGTTTAGTCTGTGCCAATCTAGTGTCTAGCCTGTGCCTAGCTAGTGTCTAGCCTGTGTCTAGCCTGTGCTTTGCCAGTGTCTGGCATGTGCATAGCCTGTGCCTAGCCAGTGTCTAGCCTTTGTCTAGCCTGTGCATAGCCTGTGTCTAGCCTGTGCCTAGCCAGTGTATAGCCTCTGTCTAGCCGGTGTCTAGCCTGTGTCTAGCCTGTGCCTAGCCTGTGCCTAGCCTGTGACTGGCCTGTGCCTAGCCAGTGTCTAGCCTGTGTCTAGCCTGTGCCTTGCCTGTGACTGGCATGTGCATAGCCTGTGCCTAGCCAGTGTCTAGCCTGTGTCTAGCCTGTGCCTTGCCTGAGACAGGCATGTGCATAGCGTGTGCCTAGCCAGTGTCTAGCCAGTGCCTAGCCTGTGCCTAGCCGGTGTCTAGCCTTTGTCTAGCCTGTGCATAGCCTGTGTCTAGCCTGTGCCTAGCCAGTGTAAAGCCTCTGTCTAGCCTCTGTCTAGTCTGTGTCTAGCCGGTGTCTAGCCGGTGTCTAGCCTGTGCCTAGCCTGTGCCTAGCCTGTGACTGGCCTGTGACTGGCCTGTGCCTAGCCTGTGACTGACCTGTGCCTAGCCAGTGTCTAGCCAGTGCCTAGCCTGTGCCTAGCCTGTGCCTTGCCTGTGTCTAGCCTGTGTCTAGCCTGTGTCTAGCCTGTGCCTTGCCTGTGACTGGCATGTGCATAACCTGTGCCTAGCCAGTGTCTAGCCTGTGTCTAGCCTGTGCCTAGCCTGTGTCTAGCCTGTGTCTAGCCTGTGCCTTGCCTGTGAATGCCATGTGTCTAGCCAGTGCCTAGCCTGTACCTAGCCAGTGTCTAGCCTGTGTCTAGCCTGTGCCTTGCCTGTGACTGGCATGTGCACAGCGTGTGCCTAGCCAGTGTCTAGCCAGTGCCTAGCTTGTGCCTGGCCAGTGTCCAGCCTTTGTCTAGCCAGTGTCTGGCCTGTGCCTAGCCAGCGTATAGCCTGTGCCTAGCCAGTGTCTAGCCTGTGCCCAGCCAGTGTCTTGCCTGTGTCTAGCCTGTGCCTAGCCAGTTTCTAGCTTGTGTCTAGCCTGCGCTTAGCCAGTGTCTAGCCTGTGTCTAGCCTGTGCCTTGCCTGTGACTGGCATGTGCCTAGCCTGTGCCTGGCCAGTGTCCAGCCTTTGTCTAGCCTGTGTCTGGCCTGTGCCTAGCCAGCGTATAGCCTGTGCCTAGCCAGTGTCTAGCCTGTGCCCAGCCAGTGTCTTGCCTGTGTCTAGCCTGTGCCTACCCAGTGTCTAGCCTGTGTCTAGCCTGTGCCTTGCCTGAGACTGGCATGTGCATAGCCTGTGTCTAGCCTGTGCCTAGCCTGTGCCTAGCCTTTGCCTAGCCTGTGCCTAGCCTGTGCCTAGCCTGTGCCTAGCCTGTGCCTAGCCTGTGTCTAGCCTGTGCCTTGCCTGAGACTGGCATGTGCATAGCCTGTGCCTAGCCAGTGTTTAGCCTGTGTCTAGCCTGTGCCTTGCCTGAGACTGGCATCTGCATAGCGTGTGCCTAGCCAGTGTCTAGCCTGTGCCTTGCCTGTGACTGGCATGTGCATAGCCTGTGCCTAGCCTGTGTCTAGCCTGTGTCTAGCCTGTGCCTTGCCTGAGACAGGCATGCGCATAGCGTGTGCCTAGCCAGTGTCTAGCCAGTGCCTAGCCTGTGCCTAGCCAGTGTCTAGCCTTTGTCTAGCCTGTGCATAGCCTGTGTCTAGCCTGTGCCTAGCCAGTGTATAGCCTCTGTCTAGCCTGTGTCTAGTCTGTGTCTAGCCGGTGTCCAGCCGGTGTCTAGCCTGTGCCTAGCCTGTGCCTAGCCTGTGACTGGCCTGTGCCTAGCTTGTGCCTTGCCTGTGCCTAGCCTGTGCCTAGCCTGTGCCTAGCCTGTGCCTAGCCTGTGCCTAGCCTGTGCCTAGCCTATACCTAGCCTATACCTAGCCTGTGTCTAGCCTGTGTCTAGCCTGTGTCTAGCCTGTGCCTAGCCTGTGCCTGGCCAGTGTCCAGCCTTTGTCTAGCCTGTGTCTGGCCTGTGCCTAGCCAGCGTATAGCCTGTGCCTAGCCAGTGTCTAGCCTGTGCCCAGCCAGTGTCTTGCCTGTGTCTAGCCTGTGCCTAGCCAGTTTCTAGCTTGTGTCTAGCCTGCGCTTAGCCAGTGTCTAGCCTGTGTCTAGCCTGTGCCTTGCCTGTGACTGGCATGTGCATAGCCTGTGCCTACCCAGTGTCTAGCCTGTGTCTAGCCTGTGCCTTGCCTGAGACTGGCATGTGCATAGCCTGTGTCTAGCCTGTGCCTAGCCTGTGCCTAGCCTTTGCCTAGCCTGTGCCTAGCCTGTGCCTAGCCTGTGCCTAGCCTGTGCCTAGCCTGTGTCTAGCCTGTGCCTTGCCTGAGACTGGCATGTGCATAGCCTGTGCCTAGCCAGTGTTTAGCCTGTGTCTAGCCTGTGCCTTGCCTGAGACTGGCATCTGCATAGCGTGTGCCTAGCCAGTGTCTAGCCTGTGCCTTGCCTGTGACTGGCATGTGCATAGCCTGTGCCTAGCCTGTGTCTAGCCTGTGTCTAGCCTGTGCCTTGCCTGAGACAGGCATGCGCATAGCGTGTGCCTAGCCAGTGTCTAGCCAGTGCCTAGCCTGTGCCTAGCCAGTGTCTAGCCTTTGTCTAGCCTGTGCATAGCCTGTGTCTAGCCTGTGCCTAGCCAGTGTATAGCCTCTGTCTAGCCTGTGTCTAGTCTGTGTCTAGCCGGTGTCCAGCCGGTGTCTAGCCTGTGCCTAGCCTGTGCCTAGCCTGTGACTGGCCTGTGCCTAGCTTGTGCCTTGCCTGTGCCTAGCCTGTGCCTAGCCTGTGCCTAGCCTGTGCCTAGCCTGTGCCTAGCCTATACCTAGCCTATACCTAGCCTGTGTCTAGCCTGTGTCTAGCCTGTGTCTAGCCTGTGCCTAGCCTGTGCCTAGCCTGTGCCTAGCCTGTGCCTAGCCTGTGTCTAGCCTGTGCCTAGCCTGTGCCTAGCCTGTGCCTAGCCTGTGCCTAGCCTGTGCCTAGCCTGTGCCTAGCCTGTGCCTAGCCTGTGTCTAGCCTGTGCCTAGCTTGTGCCTAGCCTGTGCCTAGCCTGTGCCTAGCCTGTGCCTAGCCTATACCTAGCCTGTGTCTAGCCTGTGTCTAGCCTGTGTCTAGCCTGTGTCTAGCCTGTGCCTAGCCTGTGTCTAGCCTGTGTCTAGCCTGTGCCTTGCCTGTGACTGGCATGTGCATAGCCTGTGCCTAGCCTGTGCCTTTTTTTTTTTTCCAGTTTGTAGCTTTTATTTGTTGAATCTTTTCAATACCGAAAACTAACAACAAGTTAACAAATCTTACGTGTAAATACTAATTATCAGTACATTTCTTGAACTGAATTATAAGAGCGGCCCTAAAAGAAAAATTACTGCTGGGTTGGCAAGTCGTTTCGACGTAGGCGTGATCGGCTGCTTAGCCTAGTTAGCCTCCTCGCAAGCTGGTTAGGGTGCGTTGATAGCTTGTTAAGGTACTTTTCCTTTTTTTCCGCAATTTCGTCTTTTACAGGTGGCACGTTTAGATCTTTGTGAATGTTGGCGTTTCGAACATACCACGGTGCCCCGGTGATAGTTCTCAAAATCTTCGTCTGGGCTCTCTGAATGATATCGATGTTGCTGTTGCTGGCATTACCCCATAGCTGGCAGCCGTAAGTCCAGATTGGTTTTAGCGCTGAGTTGTAGAGTAGCACCTTGAGGTCCAAACTGAGTGGTGAGCGGGAGTTGATAAGCCAATGAAGGCTGTTGGCCTTCAGTTTTAAGTGAGTTCTCTTGGCTTCGATGTGTCGGCGCCAAGTTAGTCTTCTATCGAGGTGTACTCCCAGGTACGTCACTTCGTTAGCTGTTGGAAGTGCGACGTTGTTCAGCGTGAGGGGTGGACAATCTTGCCTGTTAAGGGTGAAAGTTACTTGCTTGCATTTTTGTTCGTTTACCTTTATACGCCAGTCGGATAACCACTTTTCCACGTCGACCAGGTAGATGGCTAGCTGAGATGATGCTTTGATTGGGCATCTGGAGCGGCTGAGAATAGCTGTGTCATCCGCAAATGTTGAAACTGTCAGGTTGCTACTTGTAGGGATGTCTGCTGTGAATAGGACGTATAGTGTTGGGCCTAGTACGCTGCCTTGTGGGACACCGGCTTCAATACTGTGTTCGTCGGATATCGCAGTGTTGCACCTAACTACAAACTTCCTGTTGTAGAGGTACGACTCTAGCAGTTTGTGAGTGTTGTTTGGAAGTGTTGTTTTGATTTTATACATCAGACCGTCCAGCCAAACTCTGTCGAATGCCTGCGAAACATCAAGAAATATTGCAGAGCAGTATTCCCGTTTTTCAAATGCGTTTCGTATTTCTGATGTTATGCGGTTAACTTGCTCAATAGTTCCGTGTTTTTCACGAAAGCCAAATTGGTGAGCTGGTATTGTGTTGTGCGTGTTCAGGAATGGAGTAATAGTCAGAGACAGTAGGCATTTTTCAAAAAGTTTAGATAAGCAGGATAGAAGGCTTATGGGTCTGTACGACGATGGAACAGTGTGATCTTTTCCCGGCTTAGGTATCATTATTATTATTGACTTTTTCCATCTACCTGGAAAGTAGCCAAGTTTGTTGATGGCATTGAAGAGCTGGGTAATGCTGCATACGGCACAGTAAGGCAGCTCAATAATCATCTTAGGGGTAATTAGGTCGCATCCTGCAGATTTTTTCGGTTTCAGATGTTCTTTGATGATTTTTGAGATGTCGTTTGAGCGAAACACAACTGGAGCGTGATGAAGCTGGGAGTCGTCTGTTGCGGGCGGAATTTCGAACGTGTTTGTTGCAGAATTCGGTTGGAAGACTTTTTGGAGATGAGTGGCAAATGTACTGGCTCTATTTTTGTCGCTACGGGCCCAGCCACCTGTGTGGTTTCTAATTGGGACCACTGGTACTGTGGGTGAACCAAGAGTTGGGTGAGCTTTCCACAGTGAGTTTTTTGTACTGGATGTTGATAATTTTTCAATATAAGTACGTTGGGCAAGCTCTTCTTCTTGCTTTAAAGCTTTTGTAAGTTTGAGTGTGGCGTCTTTTAACTTTTGTTTCGCCGACGGTGATCTGGAGGACTGCCATTCTCGCCGTAGGCGCCGTTTTTCGAGAACAAGTTGTTCGATTTGCAGGTTGGTTTTTTTGTGATTTTTAATTTTGCTTACTGTTTGCGGCGTTGAGCAGCGAGCTGCAGCAACGATGATTGACTCCAGTGAGTTAACAAAACTATCAATGTCAGCTTCAGCTTCAAGAGGTGGGTTGAGCTCAATATGTGAGCTTATGTATTTTTTGTAGATGAGCCAGTTGGTTTTATCTGAAGTCAACTTGTAAGAGTGGTTTGCTGGTTCTGGGTGTCGGAGCAGATTTATTAGGAGGGGCGAGTGGTCAGATGATAGGTCTGGGAGGCACTCGGCGCTTATCAGATTACGGGGAATGTTTTTGGTGACTGCGAAATCAATTAGATCAGGTAGTTTTTTGGGGTCAGTTGGCCAGTATGTAGGTGTGCCAGGAGAAACGTGGTCAAGCTTGTTGTTTGCTTTTATAATGGCGTTGTAGAGCTGTTTTCCTTTTGGATTCACGAGTCGAGACCCCCAGTGTGTGTGCTTGGCATTGTAGTCCCCGGCTGCTATAAAATGTTCTCCAAGTGAGTTGAAGAATTCCATAAATTGGTCTTCTGATAAAGTGAAACGAGGTGGGCAGTAAACAGCGGCTAAGGTAAGCTGGTTACCATTATCCAAATGAATTTTTATTGATGTTGCTTGTAGATAGTTTTTGCCAGTCTCAATATGACAGTGGTGCTTAAGACGGCTTCTTATCAAAATCCCGGTCCCGCCGTGGGCCTTACCATCAGGGTGATTGGTTCCGTAGAAAATATATCCTTTTATGTTGAAGTTATATTTGTTTGTGAGGTGTGTTTCCGAAAGTAGCATTACGTCGATGTGCTTTTCGAGAAGGAATTGAGCTAGCTCAAGTTTGTGCTGTGAAACGCCGTTGGCGTTCCACGTAGAGATTCTTAGCGAGGCCAAGAAGATGATTATTTTGAATGTTGTGATACAAGCAATTGTATCAACATGTTTTGATTACGCATTAGATCTTGCATGGTTGTCCGCATAAACGCCATAAACTCCGCCATGCTCTGCTGCAGGGTTAGTATCATTTCTTCGAATTTGTTTTGTTGTTGTTCCGTTGGCTTTTTGTCTTGTACCGGATTGAAGTCCACATATTTGGATTGTGAGCATGGCGCATTGGAGGCTGGGGGCTCTAGACCTGATCTTAGAGCGCTTGCATATGACGCGTTTTTGGTAACGAATCCTGTACCAAGTGAGGATCTGGCTGCGGTAGAGAAGAAAACTTCTGGGTTGTGTTTGGAGGGTATTTTTGTGATCGGTGCGTTTTGCGAGCGTACAATGGCTACGCGCTGGTTAATGCGGCTTTTGAGCTCTTTGTATACTGGGCAGCCTCTGTAGTTGGCTGTGTGATTGCCTCCACAGTTGCCGCACCTTTTTCCGCTTGAGTCTTTTTTGGGTGCACTGCAGCTGGCTTTGTCATGGAGCTCGCCACAGACTACGCACACTGGGCGCAGCTTACAGTAAGACTTTGTGTGGCCGTATTCTTGGCAGTTCATACATTGTACCAGATTGTTGCGTTTGTGAGGTTCTTCTACGGTGATTCTACGATGTAGTAAGAATTGCAGTTTGTAGATTGGATGCACGTCGTTTCTTTTTGGCATCTTTGCTTCAGGTGCAAGTTCCACCTTGAAGAGTGGTTGCGGCTGTCTATTTTTGTTTAAGATGTTGAAGACTGATTTTGCGGTAAATCCTTTATCCTGTAGCGCCAGCTTTATTTCGTCTGGTGTTACATCAGGCTCTATGCCCTTTAGTACGACTTGCAGACCCTTGCTGCTTTTTAGCTGGTATGTGTAATAGCTTTTTTCCCCTTCATCTAAGTACTTGGTTAAGGCTCTGAAGTGTTGTTCAGACTTGGTTTGAACTTTAGTTTCGTGGATGTTGCCCCTAACTAAGGGAATTATGTGGAAATTTGCGTCACCTATGAGCTTTATTACATTGTTTACAAATGTACTAGAGCTTTTCTCACGTACAAAAATTGGTGGTGGCTTTGGCCTATTTTTGTCGCTTCCATCAGCTTCAACGGGCAGGTCTTCAGTAGTGTCTGCCAAAATGTCAAACCTGTTGGCATTGTTCGGTACTACGCCTAAAGTTGTGTTGGCGTTGGCGCGTGTGATTTTTGGTTTGTTTACATTTCTTTTGGGGGCTTAGCTTACGTTTGATTTGGATGTAGCGATCCATTCCAGTCTGTATGGCCGGCTTTGCGTTTTCGTTTTCGTTTGTTGCGGTTTGTTTTGCTGACTGCGCAGCTTTCGTTGTGTTCGTGTGTGTTGAGCGGGCAGACGGCATCGGTGTTGTTTTAGTTATTGAGGTTGTCGCGACAATTGAAGAGTTTGTGCTTGCTGTTACAGCTAAGTTCTGTTCTCTTTGCTTGGTGTGAGCAGATTTTGTTGGTAAGGGAGAGGGAGACAAAGAGCAAGATCGTTCTTTGACGTTCGCTGTAAGCAGGTGTTCGTTTAGAGGGTCGGGAGTTGCCGATCGCGGGCGGTCGGATTGCGTCGACCCGATAGATAGTAGCGACGGCGACGGGGAGCAAGAGCGTTCACTGTCGCGTGTTAAGAGAGAAAGATCAGCTGTCAGGTTGGGGGTGATTGACCGCCCTCGGTTCGGTTCCGCAGAGACGACGGAAAAGTAAGCGTTGTTGCGTTGCGAAGAGAGCCGTCGCTCATCTTGCTGACGTTGACGCTGCGCGCGAGCTTCGTTTTCACTCATTGTTTGTGGTTAGTTTATTTAAATTTGTAATTAGTTAATTGTTGATTGATAACTTATAGATTTGTCAGAAAATCTATATGTGCAGGCATTGCACTGAGCGTCTTTTCGCTTATGATTTTGTGTTTGGTTCACTTCACTGCTTCGATTTTTTGTTTAACTGGAGCACTGTTAAAAACACGTCCGCATGCGATGAGGTGCAATTGGCAATTCCTGTGTGGCAAGCCTGTGCCTAGCCTGTGCCTAGCCTGTGCCTAGCCTGTGCCTAGCCTGTGTCTACCCTGTGCCTAGCCTGTGCCTAGCCTGTGCCTAGCCTGTGCCTAGCCTGTGCCTAGCCTGTGCCTAGCCTGTGCCTAGCCTGTGCCAAGCCTGTGCCTAGCCTGTGCCTAGCCTGTGCCTAGCCTGTGCCTACCCTGTGTCTAGCCTGTGTCTAGCCTGTGTCTAGCCTGTGCCTTGCCTGTAACTGGCATGTGCATAGCCTGTGCCTAGCCAGTGTCTAGCCTGTGTCTAGCCTGTGCCTAGCCTGTGTCTAGCCTGTGTCTAGCCTGTGCCTTGCCTGTGACTGGCATGTGCGTAGCCTGTGCCTAGCCAGTATCTAGCCTGTGTCTAGCCTGTGCCTTGCCTTAGACTGGCATGTGCATAGCGTGTGCCTAGCCAGTGTCTAGCCAGTGCCTAGCCTGTCCCTAGCCAGTGTCTAGCCTGTGTCTAGCCTGTGTCTAGCCTGTGCCTTGCCTGTGACTGGCATGTGCACAGCCTGTGCCTAGCCAGTGTCTAGCCTGTGCCTTGCCAGTGACTGGCATGTGCATAGCCTGTGCCTAGCCAGTGTCTAGCCTTTGTCTAGTCTGTGCATAGCCTGTGTCTAGCCTGTGCCTAGCCAGTGTATAGCTTCTGTCTAGCCGGTGTCTAGCCTGTGTCTAGCCTGTGCCTAGCCTGTGCCTAGCCTGTGACTGGCCTGTGCCTAGCCAGTGTCTAGCCTGTGTCTAGCCTGTGCCTTGCCTGTGACTGGCATGTGTCTAGCCTGTGTCTAGCCTGTGCCTTGCCTGTGACTGGCATGTGCACAGCCTGTGCCTAGCCAGTGTCTAGCCTGTGCCTTGCCAATGACTGGCATGTGCATAGCCTGTGCCTAGCCAGTGTCTAGCCTTTGTCTAGTCTGTGCATAGCCTGTGTCTAGCCTGTGCCTAGCCAGTGTATAGCCTCTGTCTAGCCGGTGTCTAGCCTGTGTCTAGCCTGTGCCTAGCCTGTGCCAAGCCTGTGACTGGCTTGTGCCTAGCCAGTGTCTAGCCTGTGTCTAGCCTGTGCCTTGCCTGTGACTGGCATGTGCATAGCCTGTGCCTAGCCAGTGTCTAGCCTGTGCCTTGCCTGAGACAGGCATGTGCATAGCGTGTGCCTAGCCAGTATCTAGCCAGTGCCTAGCCTGTGCCAAGCCAGTGTCTAGCCTTTGTCTAGCCTGTGCATAGCCTGTGTCTAGCCTGTGCCTAGCCAGTGTAAAGACTCTGTCTAGCCTGTGTCTAGTCTGTGTCTAGCCGGTGTGTAGCCGTTGTCTAGCCTGTGCCTAGCCTGTGCCTAGCCTGTGACTGGCCTGTGCCTAGCCAGTGTCTAGCCAGTGCCTAGCCTGTGCCTAGCCTGTGCCCAGCCTGTGTCTAGCCTGTGCCTAGCCTGTGCCTTGCCTGTGAATGGCATGTGTCTAGCCAGTGCCTAGCCTGTGCCTAGCCAGTGTCTAGCCTGTGCCTAGCGAGTGTCTAGCCTGTGACTGGCATGTGCACAGCGTGTGCCTAGCCTGTGTCTAGGCAATGCCTAGCTTGTGCCTGGTCAGTGTCCAGCCTTTGTCTAGCCTGTGTCTAGCCTGTGCCTAGCCAGCGTATAGCCTGTGCCTAGCCAGTTTCTAGCTTGTGTCTAGCCTGTGCTTAGCCAGTGTCTAGTCTGTGCCAATCCAGTGTCTAGCCTGTGCCTAGCCAGTGTCTAGCCTGTGTCTAGCCTGTGCCTTGCCAGTGACTGGCATGTGCATAGCCTGTGGCTAGCCAGTGTCTAGCCTGTGTCTAGCCTGTGTCTAGCCTGTGCCTTGCCTGTGCCTTGCCTGTGACTGGCATGTGCATAGCCTGTGCCTAGCCAGTGTCTAGCCTGTGTCTAGCCTGTGCCTTGCCTTAGACTGGCATGTGCATAGCGTGTGCCTAGCCAGTGTCTAGCCAGTGCCTAGCCTGTGCCTAGCCAGTGTCTAGCCTTTGTCTAGCCAGTGCCTAGCCTGTGCCTTGCCTGTGCCTAGCCTGTGTCTAGCCTGTGTCTAGCCTGTGCCTTGCCTGTGACTGGCATGTGCATAGCCTATGCCTAGCCAGTGTCTAGCCTGTGTCTAGCCTGTGTCTAGCCTGTGCCTTGCCTGAGACAGCCATGTGCATAGCGTGTGCCTAGCCAGTGTCAAGCCAGTGCCTAGCCTGTGCCTAGCCAGTGTCTAGCCTTTGTCTAGCCAGTGCCTAGTTTGTGCCTTGCCTGTGCCTAGCCTGTGTCTAGCCTGTGCCTTGCCTGTGACTGGCATGTGCATAGCCTATGCCTAGCCAGTGTCTAGCCTTTGTCTAGCCTGTGCCTAGCCAGTGTCTAGCCTGTGTCTAGCCTGTGATTTGCCTGTGACTGGCATGTGCATAGCCTGTGCCTAGCCTGTGCCTAGCCAGTGTCTAGCCTGTGCATAGCCAGTGCCTAGCCTGTGCCTGGCCAGTGTCCAGCCTTTGTCTAGCCTGTGTCTAGCCTGTGCCTAGCCAGCGTATAGCCTGTGCCTAGCCAGTGTCTAGCCTGTGCCTAGCCTGTGGCTAGCCTGTGCCTAGCCTATGCCTAGCCTGTGTCTAGCCTGTGTCTAGCCTGTGCTTAGCCAGTGTTTAGTCTGTGCCAATCTAGTGTCTAGCCTGTGCCTAGCTAGTGTCTAGCCTGTGTCTAGCCTGTGCTTTGCCAGTGTCTGGCATGTGCATAGCCTGTGCCTAGCCAGTGTAAAGCCTCTGTCTAGCCTGTGTCTAGTCTGTGTCTAGCCGGTGTCTAGCCGGTGTCTAGCCTGTGCCTAGCCTGTGCTTAGCCAGTGTCTAGTCTGTGCCAATCCAGTGTCTAGCCTGTGCCTAGCCAGTGTCTAGCCTGTGTCTAGCCTGTGCCTTGCCAGTGACTGACATGTGCATAGCCTGTGCCTAGCCAGTGTCTAGCCTTCGTCTAGCCTGTGCATAGCCAGTGCCTAGCCTGTGCCTGGCCAGTGTCCAGCCTTTGTCTAGCCTGTGTCTAGCCTGTGCCTAGCCAGCGTATAGCCTGTGCCTAGCCAGTGTCTAGCCTGTGCCCAGCCAGTGTCTAGCCTGTGTGTAGCCTGTGCCTAGCCAGTTTCTAGCTTGTGTCTAGCCTGTGCTTAGCCAGTGTTTAGTCTGTGCCAATCTAGTGTCTAGCCTGTGCCTAGCTAGTGTCTAGCCTGTGTCTAGCCTGTGGTTTGCCAGTGTCTGGCATGTGCATAGCCTGTGCCTAGCCAGTGTCTAGCCTTTGTCTAGCCTGTGCATAGCCTGTGTCTAGCCTGTGCCTAGCCAGTGTATAGCCTCTGTCTAGCCGGTGTCTAGCCTGTGTCTAGCCTGTGCCTAGCCTGTGCCTAGCCTGTGACTGGCCTGTGCCTAGCCAGTGTCTAGCCTGTGTCTAGCCTGTGCCTTGCCTGTGACTGGCATGTGCATAGCCTGTGCCTAGCCAGTGTCTAGCCTGTGTCTAGCCTGTGCCTTGCCTGAGACAGGCATGTGCATAGCGTGTGCCTAGCCAGTGTCTAGCCAGTGCCTAGCCTGTGCCTAGCCAGTGTCTAGCCTTTGTCTAGCCAGTGCCTAGCCTGTGCCTTGCCTGTGCCTAGCCTGTGTCTAGCCAGTGCCTAGCCTGTGCCTAGCCGGTGTCTAGCCTTTGTCTAGCCTGTGCATAGCCTGTGTCTAGCCTGTGCCTAGCCAGTGTAAAGCCTCTGTCTAGCCTCTGTCTAGTCTGTGTCTAGCCGGTGTCTAGCCGGTGTCTAGCCTGTGCCTAGCCTGTGCCTAGCCTGTGACTGGCCTGTGACTGGCCTGTGCCTAGCCTGTGACTGACCTGTGCCTAGCCAGTGTCTAGCCAGTGCCTAGCCTGTGCCTAGCCTGTGCCTTGCCTGTGTCTAGCCTGTGTCTAGCCTGTGTCTAGCCTGTGCCTTGCCTGTGACTGGCATGTGCATAGCCTGTGCCTAGCCAGTGTCTAGCCTGTGTCTAGCCTGTGCCTAGCCTGTGTCTAGCCTGTGTCTAGCCTGTGCCTTGCCTGTGAATGCCATGTGTCTAGCCAGTGCCTAGCCTGTACCTAGCCAGTGTCTAGCCTGTGTCTAGCCTGTGCCTTGCCTGTGACTGGCATGTGCACAGCGTGTGCCTAGCCAGTGTCTAGCCAGTGCCTAGCTTGTGCCTGGCCAGTGTCCAGCCTTTGTCTAGCCTGTGTCTGGCCTGTGCCTAGCCAGCGTATAGCCTGTGCCTAGCCAGTGTCTAGCCTGTGCCCAGCCAGTGTCTTGCCTGTGTCTAGCCTGTGCCTAGCCAGTTTCTAGCTTGTGTCTAGCCTGCGCTTAGCCAGTGTCTAGCCTGTGTCTAGCCTGTGCCTTGCCTGTGACTGGCATGTGCATAGCCTGTGCCTACCCAGTGTCTAGCCTGTGTCTAGCCTGTGCCTTGCCTGAGACTGGCATGTGCATAGCCTGTGTCTAGCCTGTGCCTAGCCTGTGCCTAGCCTTTGCCTAGCCTGTGCCTAGCCTGTGCCTAGCCTGTGCCTAGCCTGTGCCTAGCCTGTGCCTAGCCTGTGTCTAGCCTGTGCCTTGCCTGAGACTGGCATGTGCATAGCCTGTGCCTAGCCAGTGTTTAGCCTGTGTCTAGCCTGTGCCTTGCCTGAGACTGGCATCTGCATAGCGTGTGCCTAGCCAGTGTCTAGCCTGTGCCTTGCCTGTGACTGGCATGTGCATAGCCTGTGCCTAGCCTGTGTCTAGCCTGTGTCTAGCCTGTGCCTTGCCTGAGACAGGCAGGCGCATAGCGTGTGCCTAGCCAGTGTCTAGCCAGTGCCTAGCCTGTGCCTAGCCAGTGTCTAGCCTTTGTCTAGCCTGTGCATAGCCTGTGTCTAGCCTGTGCCTAGCCAGTGTATAGCCTCTGTCTAGCCTGTGTCTAGTCTGTGTCTAGCCGGTGTCCAGCCGGTGTCTAGCCTGTGCCTAGCCTGTGCCTACCCTGTGACTGGCCTTTGCCTAGCTTGTGCCTTGCCTGTGCCTAGCCTGTGCCTAGCCTGTGCCTAGCCTGTGCCTAGCCTGTGCCTAGCCTGTGCCTAGCCTATACCTAGCCTATACCTAGCCTGTGTCTAGCCTGTGTCTAGCCTGTGTCTAGCCTGTGCCTAGCCTGTGCCTAGCCTGTGCCTAGCCTGTGCCTAGCCTGTGTCTAGCCTGTGCCTAGCCTGTGCCCTGCCTGTGCCTAGCCTGTGCCTAGCCTGTGCCTAGCCTGTGCCTAGCCTGTGCCTAGCCTGTGCCTAGCCTGTGCCTAGCCTGTGCCTAGCCTGTGTCTAGCCTGTGCCTAGCTTGTGCCTAGCCTGTGCCTAGCCTGTGCCTAGCCTGTGCCTAGCCTATACCTAGCCTATACCTAGCCTGTGTCTAGCCTGTGTCTAGCCTGTGTCTAGCCTGTGTCTAGCCTGTGCCTAGCCTGTGTCTAGCCTGTGTCTAGCCTGTGCCTTGCCTGTGACTGGCATGTGCATAGCCTGTGCCTAGCCTGTGCCTAGCCTGTGCCTAGCCTGTGCCTAGCCTGTGCCTAGCCTGTGTCTAGCCTGTGCCTAGCCTGTGCCTAGCCTGTGCCTAGCCTGTGCCTAGCCTGTGCCTAGCCTGTGCCTAGCCTGTGCCTAGCCTGTGCCTAGCCTGTGCCTAGCCTGTGCCTACCCTGTGTCTAGCCTGTGTCTAGCCTGTGTCTAGCCTGTGCCTTGCCTGTGACTGGCATGTGCATAGCCTGTGCCTAGCCAGTGTCTAGCCTGTGTCTAGCCTGTGCCTAGCCTGTGTCTAGCCTATGTCTAGCCTGTGCCTTGCCTGTGACTGGCATGTGCGTAGCCTGTGCCTAGCCAGTGTCTAGCCTGTGTCTAGCCTGTGCCTTGCCTTAGACTGGCATGTGCATAGCGTGTGCCTAGCCAGTGTCTAGCCAGTGCCTAGCCTGTCCCTAGCCAGTGTCTAGCCTGTGTCTAGCCTGTGTCTAGCCTGTGCCTTGCCTGTGACTGGCATGTGCACAGCCTGTGCCTAGCCAGTGTCTAGCCTGTGCCTTGCCAGTGACTGGCATGTGCATAGCCTGTGCCTAGCCAGTGTCTAGCCTTTGTCTAGTCTGTGCATAGCCTGTGCCTAGCCTGTGCCTAGCCAGTGTATAGCTTCTGTCTAGCCGGTGTCTAGCCTGTGTCTAGCCTGTGCCTAGCCTGTGCCTAGCCTGTGACTGGCCTGTGCCTAGCCAGTGTCTAGCCTGTGTCTAGCCTGTGCCTTGCCTGTGACTGGCATGTGTCTAGCCTGTGTCTAGCCTGTGCCTTGCCTGTGACTGGCATGTGCACAGCCTGTGCCTAGCCAGTGTCTAGCCTGTGCCTTGCCAATGACTGGCATGTGCATAGCCTGTGCCTAGCCAGTGTCTAGCCTTTGTCTAGTCTGTGCATAGCCTGTGTCTAGCCTGTGCCTAGCCAGTGTATAGCCTCTGTCTAGCCGGTGTCTAGCCTGTGTCTAGCCTGTGCCTAGCCTGTGCCAAGCCTGTGACTGGCTTGTGCCTAGCCAGTGTCTAGCCTGTGTCTAGCCTGTGCCTTGCCTGTGACTGGCATGTGCATAGCCTGTGCCTAGCCAGTGTCTAGCCTGTGCCTTGCCTGAGACAGGCATGTGCATAGCGTGTGCCTAGCCAGTGTCTAGCCAGTGCCTAGCCTGTGCCAAGCCAGTGTCTAGCCTTTGTCTAGCCTGTGCATAGCCTGTGTCTAGCCTGTGCCTAGCCAGTGTAAAGACTCTGTCTAGCCTGTGTCTAGTCTGTGTCTAGCCGGTGTGTAGCCGTTGTCTAGCCTGTGCCTAGCCTGTGCCTAGCCTGTGACTGGCCTGTGCCTAGCCAGTGTCTAGCCAGTGCCTAGCCTGTGCCTAGCCTGTGCCCAGCCTGTGTCTAGCCTGTGCCTAGCCTGTGCCTTGCCTGTGAATGGCATGTGTCTAGCCAGTGCCTAGCCTGTGCCTAGCCAGTGTCTAGCCTGTGCCTAGCGAGTGTCTAGCCTGTGACTGGCATGTGCACAGCGTGTGCCTAGCCTGTGTCTAGGCAATGCCTAGCTTGTGCCTGGCCAGTGTCCAGCCTTTGTCTAGCCTGTGTCTAGCCTGTGCCTAGCCAGCGTATAGCCTGTGCCTAGCCAGTTTCTAGCTTGTGTCTAGCCTGTGCTTAGCCAGTGTCTAGTCTGTGCCAATCCAGTGTCTAGCCTGTGCCTAGCCAGTGCCTAGCCTGTGTCTAGCCTGTGCCTTGCCAGTGACTGGCATGTGCATAGCCTGTGGCTAGCCAGTGTCTAGCCTGTGTCTAGCCTGTGTCTAGTCTGTGCCTTGCCTGTGCCTTGCCTGTGACTGGCATGTGCATAGCCTGTGCCTAGCCAGTGTCTAGCCTGTGTCTAGCCTGTGCCTTGCCTTAGACTGGCATGTGCATAGCGTGCGCCTAGCCAGTGTCTAGCCAGTGCCTAGCCTGTGCCTAGCCAGTGTCTAGCCTTTGTCTAGCCAGTGCCTAGCCTGTGCCTTGCCTGTGCCTAGCCTGTGTCTAGCCTGTGTCCAGCCTGTGCCTTGCCTGTGACTGGCATGTGCATAGCCTATGCCTAGCCAGTGTCTAGCCTGTGTCTAGCCTGTGTCTAGCCTGTGCCTTGCCTGAGACAGCCATGTGCATAGCGTGTGCCTAGCCAGTGTCAAGCCAGTGCCTAGCCTGTGCCTAGCCAGTGTCTAGCCTTTGTCTAGCCAGTGCCTAGTTTGTGCCTTGCCTGTGCCTAGCCTGTGTCTAGCCTGTGCCTTGCCTGTGACTGGCATGTGCATAGCCTATGCCTAGCCAGTGTCTAGCCTTTGTCTAGCCTGTGCATAGCCTGTGTCTGGCCTGTGCCTAGCCAGTGTATAGCCTCTGTCTAGCCTGTGTCTAGTCAGTGTCTAGCCGGTGTCTAGACGGTGTCTAGCCTGTGCCTAGCCTGTGCCTAGCCTGTGCCTAGCCTGTGACTGGCCTGTGCCTAGCCTGTGACTAGCTTGTGCCTAGCCAGTGCCTAGCCTGTGCCTAGCCTGTGCCTAGCCTGTGCCTAGCCTGTGCCTAGCCTGTGGCTAACCTGTGCCTAGCCTATGCCTAGCCTGTGTCTAGCCTGTGTCTAGCCTGTGTCTAGCCTGTGTCTAGCCTGTGTCTAGCCTGTGTCCAGCCTGTGTCTAGCCTGTGTCTAGCCTGTGTCTAGCCTGTGTCCAGCCTGTGTCTAGCCTGTGTCTAGCCTGTGTCTAGCCTGTGTCTAGCTTGTGTCTAGCCTGTGTCTAGCCTGTGTCTAGCCTGTGCCTAGCCTGAGTCTAGCCTGTGATTATCCTGTGTCTAGCCTGTGTCTAGCCTGTGTCTAGCCTGTGTCTAGCCTGTGTCTAGCCTGTGTCTAGCCTGTGTCTAGCCTGTGTCTAGCCTGTGTCTAGCCTGTGTCTAGCCTGTGTCTAGCCTGTGCCTAGCCAGTGTCTAGCCTGTGTCTAGCCTGTGCCTTGCCTGTGACTGGCATATGACTGGCATGTGCATAGCCTGTGACTAGCCAGTGTCTAGCCTGTGTCTAGCCTGTGCCTTGCCTGAGACTGGCATGTGCATAGCGTGTGCCTAGCCAGTGTCTAGCCTGTGTCTAGCCTGTGCCTTGCCAGAGACTGGCGTGTGCATAGCCTGTGCCTAGCCAGTGTCTAGCCTGTGTCTAGCCTGTGCCTTGCCTGAGACAGGCATGTGCATAGCGTGTGCCTAGCCTGTGTCTAGCCAGTGCCTAGCCTGTGCCTAGCCTGTGTCTAGCCTGTGTCTAGCCTGTGCGTTGCCTGTGACTGGCATGTGCATAGCTGTGTCTAGCCTGAGCCTTGCCTGAGACTGGCATGTGCATAGCGTGTGCCTAGCCAGTGTCTAGCCAGTGCCTAGCCTGTGCCTAGCCAGTGTCTTGCCTTTGTCTAGCCAGTGCCTTGTCTGTGCCTAGCCTGTGCCTAGCCTATGCCTAGCCAGTGTCTAGCCTGTGTCTAGCCTGTGCCTTGCCTGAGACAGGCATGTGCATAGCGTGTGCCTAGGCAGTGTCTAGCCATTGTCTGGCCGGTGTCTAGCCGGTGTCTAGCCTGTGCCTAGCCTGTGCCTAGCCTGTGACTGGCCTGTGCCTAGCCTGTGACTAGCTTGTGCCTAGCCAGTGCCTAGCCTGTGCCTAGCCTGTGCCTAGCCTGTGGCTAGCCAGTGCCTAGCCTATGCCTAGCCTGTGTCTAGCCTGTGTCTAGCCTGTGTCCAGCCTGTGTCTAGCCTGTGTCTAGCCTGTGTCTAGCCTGTGTCCAGCCTGTGTCTAGCCTGTGTCTAGCCTGTGTCTAGCCTGTGTCTAGCCTTTGTCTAGCCTGTGCCTAGCCTGTGTCTAGCCTGTGTCTAGCCTGTGTCTAGCCTGTGCCTAGCCAGTGTTTAGCCTGTGTCTAGCCTGTGCCTTGCCTGAGACTGGCATGTGCATAGCGTGTGCCTAGCCAGTGTCTAACCTGTGCCTTGCCTGAGATAGGCATGTGCATAGCGTGTGCCTAGCCAGTGTCTAGCCAGTGCCTAGCCTGTGTCTAGCCAGTGCCTAGCCTGTGCCTAGCCAGTGTCTAGCCTTTGTCTAGCCTGTGCATAGCCTGTGTCTAGCCTGTGCCCAGCCAGTGTATAGCCTCTGTCTAGCCTGTGCATAGCCTGTGTCTAGCCTGTGCCCAGCCGGTGTCTAGCCTGTGCCTAGCCTGTGCCCAGCCGGTGTCTAGCCTGTGCCTAGCCTGTGCCTAGCCTGTGCCTAGCATGTGGCTAGCCTGTGCCTAGCCTATACCTAGCCAGTGTCTAGCCTGTGTCTAGCCTGTGTCTAGCCTGTGTCTAGCCTGTGTCTAGCCTGTGCCTAGCCTGTGTCTAGCCTGTGTCTAGCCTGTGCCTTGCCTGTGACTGGCATGTGCATAGCCTGTGCCTAGCCTGTGCCTAGCCTGTGCCTAGCCTGTGCCTAGCCTGTGCCTAGCCTGTGCCTAGCCTGTGCCTAGCCTGTGCCTAGCCTGTGCCTAGCCTGTGCCTAGCCTGTGCCTAGCCTGTGCCTAGCCTGTGCCTAGCCTGTGCCTAGCCTGTGCCTAGCCTGTGCCTAGCCTGTGTCTAGCCTGTGTCTAGCCTGTGCCTTGCCTGTGACTGGCATGTGCATAGCCTGTGCCTACCCAGTGTCTAGCCTGTGTCTAGCCTGTGCCTAGCCTGTATCTAGCCTGTGTCTAGCCTGTGCCTTGCCTGCGACTGGCATGTGCATAGCCTGTGCCTAGCCTGTGCCTAGCCTGTGCCTAGCCTGTGCCTAGCCTGTGCCTAGCCTGTGCCTAGCCTGTGCCTAGCCTGTGCCTAGCCTGTGCCTAGCCTGTGCCTAGCCTGTGCCTAGCCTGTGCCTAGCCTGTGCCTAGCCTGTGCCTAGCCTGTGCCTAGCCTGTGCCTAGCCTGTGTCTAGCCTGTGTCTAGCCTGTGCCTTGCCTGTGACTGGCATGTGCATAGCCTGTGCCTACCCAGTGTCTAGCCTGTGTCTAGCCTGTGCCTAGCCTGTATCTAGCCTTTGTCTAGCCTGTGCATAGCCTGTGTCTAGCCTGTGCCCAGCCAGTGTATAGCCTCTGTCTAGCCTGTGTCTAGTCTGTGTCTAGCCGGTGTCCAGCCGGTGTCTAGCCTGTGCCTAGCCTGTGCCTAGCCTGTGACTGGCCTGTGCCTAGCCTGTGCCTAGCTTGTGCCTAGCCTGTGCCTAGCCTGTGCCTCGCCTGTGCCTAGCCTGTGACTAGCCTGTGCCTAGCCTATACCTAGCCAGTGTCTAGCCTGTGTCTAGCCTGTGTCTAGCCTGTGTCTAGCCTGTGTCTAGCCTGTGCCTAGCCTGTGTCTAGCCTGTGTCTAGCCTGTGCCTTGCCTGTGACTGGCATGTGCATAGCGTGTGCCTAGCCAGTGTCCAGCCAGTGCCTAGCCTGTGCCTAGCCAGTGTCTAGCCTTTGTCTAGCCAGTGCCTAGCCTGTGCCTTGCCTGTGCCTAGCCTGTGTCTAGCCTGTGTCTAGCCTGTGCCTTGCCTGTGACTGGCATGTGCATAGCCTATGCCTAGCAAGTGTCTAGCCTGTGTCTAGCCTGTGCATAGCCTGTGTCTGGCCTGTGCCTAGCCAGTGTAAAGCCTCTGTCTAGCCTGTGTCTAGCCTGTGTCTAGCCTGTGCATAGCCTGTGTCTGGCCTGTGCCTAGCCAGTGTATAGCCTCTGTCTAGCCTGTGTCTAGTCAGTGTCTAGCCGGTGTCTAGCCGGTGTCTAGCCTGTGCCTAGGCTGTGCCTAGCCTGTGCCTAGCCTGTGACTGGCCTGTGCCTAGCCTGTGACTAGCTTGTGCCTAGCCAGTGCCTAGCCTGTGCCTAGCCTGTGCCTAGCCTGTGCCTAGCCTGTGCCTAGCCTGTGCCTAGCCTGTGCCTAGCCTGTGCCTAGCCTGTGCCTAGCCTGTGCCTAGCCTGTGCCTAGCCTGTGCCTAGCCTGTGCCTAGCCTGTGCCTAGCCTGTGCCTAGCCTGTGTCTAGCCTGTGTCCAGCCTGTGTCTAGCCTGTGTCTAGCCTGTGTCTAGCCTGTGTCCAGTTTGTGTCTAGCCTGTGTAGAGCCTGTGTCTAGCCTGTGTCTAGCCTTTGTCTAGCCTGTGTCTAGCCTGTGTCTAGCCTGTGTCTAGCCTGTGTCTAGCCTGTGTCTAGCCTGTGTCTAGCCTGTATCTAGCCTGTTTCTAGCCTGTGTCTAGCCTGTGTCTAGCCTGTGTCTAGCTTGTGTCTAGCCTGTGTCTAGCCTGTGTCTAGCCTGTGCCCAGCTTGAGTCTAGCCTGTGTCTAGCCTGTGTTTAGCCTGTGCCTAGCCAGTGTCTAGCCTGTGTCTAGCCTGTGCCTTGCCTGTGACTGGCATGTGACTGGCATGTGCATAGCCTGTGCCTAGCCAGTGTCTAGCCTGTGTCTAGCCTGTGCCTAGCCTGAGACTGGCATGTGCATAGCGTGTGCCTAGCCAGTGTCTAGCCTGTGCCATGCCAGAGACTGGCATGTGCATAGCGTGTTCCTAGCCAGTGTCTAGCCTGTGTCTAGCCTGGGCCTTGCCTGAGACAGGCATGTGCATAGCGTGTGCCTAGCCTGTGTCTAGCCAGTGCCTAGCCTGTGCCTAGCCTGTGCCTAGCCTGTGCCTAGCCTGTGTCTAGCCTGTGTCTAGCTTGTGCGTTGCCTGTGACTGGCATGTACAGAGCGTGTGCCTAGCCAGTGTCTAGCCTGTGTCTAGCCTGTGCCTTGCCTGCGACAGGCATGTGCATAGCCTGGGCCTAGCCATTGTCTAGCCTGTGCCTTGCCTGTGACTGGCATGTGCATAGCCTGTGCCTAGCCAGTGTCTAGCCTGTGTCTAGCCTGTGCCTTGCCTGAGACTGGCATGTGCATTGCGTGTGCCTAGCCAGTGTCTAGCCAGTGCCTAGCCTGTGCCTAGCCAGTGTCTAGCCTTTGTCTAGCCAGTGCCTTGTCTGTGCCTAGCCTGTGCCTAGCCTGTGTCTAGCCTGTGTCTAGCCTGTGCCTTGCCTGAGACTGGCATGTGCATAGCGTGTGCCTAGCCAGTGTCTAGCCTGTGTCTAGCCTGTGCCTTGCCAGAGACTGGCATGTACAGAGCGTGTGCCTAGCCAGTGTCTAGCCTGTGTCTAGCCTGTGCCTTGCCTGAGACAGGCATGTGCATAGCCTGTGCCTAGCCATTGTCTAGCCTGTGTCTAGCCTGTGCCTTGCCTGTGACTGGCATGTGACTGGCATGTGCATAGCCTGTGCCTAGCCAGTGTCTAGCCTGTGTCTAGCCTGTGCCTTGCCTGAGACTGGCATGTGCATAGCGTGTGCCTAGCCAGTGTCTAGCCTGTGTCTAGCCTGTGCCTTGCCAGAGACTGGCATGTGCATAGCGTGTGCCTAGCCAGTGTCTAGCCTGTGTCTAGCCTGTGCCTTGCCTGAGACAGGCATGTGCATAGCGTGTGCTTAGCCTGTGCCTTGCCTGTGACTGGCATGTGCATAGCCTATGCCTAGCCAGTGTCTAGCCTGTGTCTAGCCTGTGCCTTGCCTGAGACAGGCATGTGCATAGCGTGTGCCTAGGCAGTGTCTAGCCAGTGCCTAGCCTGTGCCTAGCCAGTGTCTAGCCTTTGTCTAGCCTGTGCATAGCCTGTGTCTAGCCTGTGCCTAGCCAGTGTATAGCCTCTGTCTAGCCTGTGTCTAGTCAGTGTCTAGCCGGTGTCTAGCCGGTGTCTAGCCTGTGCCTAGCCTGTGCCTAGTCTGTGACTGGCCTGTGCCTAGCCTGTGACTAGCTTGTGCCTAGCCAGTGCCTAGCCTGTGCCTAGCCAGTGTCTAGCCTTTGTCTAGCCAGTGCCTTGTCTGTGCCTAGCCTGTGCCTAGCCTGTGTCTAGCCTGTGTCTAGCCTGTGCCTAGCCTGTGCCTAGCCTGTGTCTAGCCTGTGCCTTGCCTGAGACTGGCATGTGCATAGCGTGTGCCTAGCCAGTGTCTAGCCTGTGTCTAGCCTGTGCCTTGCCAGAGACTGGCATGTGCATAGCGTGTGCCTAGCCAGTGTCTAGCCTGTGTCTAGCCTGTGCCTTGCCTGAGACAGGCATGTGCATAGCGTGTGCTTAGCCTGTGCCTTGCCTGTGACTGGCATGTGCATAGCCTATGCCTAGCCAGTGTCTAGCCTGTGTCTAGCCTGTGCCTTGCCTGAGACAGGCATGTGCATAGCGTGTGCCTAGGCAGTGTCTAGCCAGTGCCTAGCCTGTGCCTAGCCAGTGTCTAGCCTTTGTCTAGCCTGTGTCTAGCCTGTGTCAAGCCTTTGTCTAGCCTGTGCCTAGCCTGTGTCTAGCCTGTGTCTAGCCTGTGTCTAGCCTGTGTCTAGCCTGTGTCTAGCCTGTGTCTAGCCTGTTTCTAGCCTGTGTCTAGCCTGTGTCTAGCCTGTGTCTAGCCTGTGTCTAGCCTCTGTCTAGCCTGTGCCTAGCCTGTGTCTAGCCTGTGTCTAGCCTGTGTCTAGCCTGTGTCTAGCCTGTGTCTAGCCTGTGTCTAGCCTGTGTCTAGCCTGTGTCTATCCTGTGTCTAGCCTGTGTCTATCCTGTGTCTAGCCTGTGCCTAGCCAGAGTCTAGCCTGTGTCTAGCCTGTGCCTTGCCTGTGACTGGCATGTGACTGGCATGTGCATAGCCTGTGCCTAGCCAGTGTCTAGCCTGTGTCTAGCCTGTGCCTTGCCTGAGACTGGCATGTGCAAAGCGTTTGCCTGGCCAGTGTCTAGCCTGTGTCTAGCCTGTGCCTTGCCAGAGACTGGCATGTGCATAGCGTGTGCCTGGCCAGTGTCTAGCCAGTGGCTAGCCTGTGCCTAGCCTGTGTCTAGCCTGTGCCTTGCCTGTGACTGGGATGTGCATAGCCTGTGCCTAGCCTGTGCCTAGCCTGTGTCTAGCCTGTGCCTTGCCTGTGACTGGGATGTGCATAGCCTGTGCCTAGCCAGTGTCTAGCCAGTGCCTAGCCTGTGCCTAGCCTGTGCCTAGCCTGTGCCTAGCCTGTGTCTAGCCAGTGTCTAGCCAGTGCCTTGCCTGTGACTTGCATGTGCATAGCCTGTGCCTAGCCTGTGTCTAGCCTGTGTCTAGCCTGTGCCTTACCTGAGACAGGCATGTGCATAGCGTGTGCCTAGCCAGTGTCTAGCCAGTGCGTAGCCTGTGCCTAGCCAGTGTCTAGCCTTTGTCTAGCCTGTGCATAGCCTGTGTCTAGCCTGTGCCTAGCCAGTGTATAGCCTCTGTCTAGCCTGTGTCTAGTCTGTGTCTAGCCGGTGTCCAGCCTGTGCCTAGCCTGTGACTGGCCTGTGCCTAGCCTGTGCCTAGCCTGTGCCTAGCCTGTGCCTAGCCTGTGCCTAGCCTGTGCCTAGCCTGTGCCTAGCCTGTGCCTAGCCTGTGCCTAGCCTGTGCCTAGCCTGTGGCTAGCCTGTGCCTAGCCTACACCTAGCCTGTGTCTAGCCTGTGTCTAGCCTGTGTCTAGCCTGTGTCTAGCCTGTGTCTAGCCTGTGTTAAGCCTGTGTCTAGCCTGTGTCTAGTCTGTGCCTTGCTTGTGACTGGCATGTGCATAGCCTGTGCCTAGCCAGTGTCTAGCCTCTGTCTAGCCTGTTCCTTGCCTGAGACAGGCATGTGCATAGCGTGTGCCTAGCCAGTGTCTAGCCAGTGCCTAGCCTGTGCCTAGCCTGTGCCTAGCCTGTGTCTAGCCTGTGTCTAGCCTGTGCCTTGCCTGTGACTGGCATGTGCATAGCCTGTGCCTAGCCTGTGTCTAGCCTATGTCTAGCCTGTGCCTTGCCTGAGACAGGCATGTGCATAGCGTGTGCCTAGCCAGTGTCTAGCCAGTGCCTAGCCTGTGCCTAGCCAGTGTCTTGCCTCTGTCTAGCCTCTGGCTAGCCTGTGTCTAGTCAGTCGCTAGCCGGTGTCTAGCCGGTGTCTAGCCTGTGCCTGGCCTGTGCCTAGCCTGTGCCTAGCTTGTGCCTAGCCTGTGGCTAGCCTGTGCCTAGCCTGTGCCTAGCCTGTGGCTAGCCTGTGCCTAGCCTGTGTCTAGCCTGTGTCTAGCCTGTGTCTAGCCTGTGTCTAGCCTGTGTCTAGCCTGTGCCTAGCCTGTGTCTAGCCTGTGTCTAGCCTGTGCCTTGCCTGTGACTGGCATGTGGATAGGCTGTGCCTAGCCAGTGTCTAGCCTGTGTCTAGCCTGTGCCTTGCCTGAGACTGGCATGTGCATAGCGTGTGCCTAGCCAGTGTCTAGCCAGTGCCTAGCCTGTGCCTAGCCAGTGTCTAGCCTTTGTCTAGCCTGTCTCTAGCCTGTGTCTAGCCTGTGCCTTGCCTGTGACTGGCATGTGCACAGCGTGTGCCTAGCCAGTATCTAGCCAGTGCCTAGCTTGTGCCTGGCCAGTGTCCAGCCTTTGTCTAGCCTGTGTCTAGCCTGTTCCTAGCCAGCGTATAGCCTGTGCCTAGCCAGTGTCTAGCCTGTGCCCAGCCAGTGTCTAGCCTGTGTCTAGCCTGTGCCTAGCCAGTTTCTAGCTTGTGTCTAGCCTGTGCTTAGCCAGTGTCTAGTCTGTGCCAATCCAGTGTCTAGCCTGTGCCTAACCAGTGTCTAGCCTGAGTCTAGCCTGTGCCTTGCCAGTGACTGGCATGTGCATAGCCTGTGCCTAGCCAGTGTCTAACCTGTGTCTAGCCTGTGCCTAGCCTGTGCCTAGCCTGTGCCTAGCCTGTGCCTAGCCTGTGCCTAGCCTGTGCCTAGCCTGTGCCTAGCCTGTGCTTAGCCTGTGCCTAGCCTGTGCCTAGCCTGTGCCTAGCCTGTGCCTAGCCTGTGCCTAGCCTGTGCCTAGCCTGTGCCTAGCCTGTGCCTAGCCTGTGCCTAGCCTGTGCCTAGCCTGTGCCTAGCCTGTGCCTAGCCTGTGCCTAGCCTGTGCCTAGCCTGTGTCTAGCCTGTGTCTAGCCTGTGCCTTGCCTGAGACTGGCATGTGCATAGCCTGTGCCTAGCCAATGTTTAGCCTGTGTCTAGCCTGTGCCTTGCCTGAGACTGGCATGTGCATAGCGTGTGCCTAGCCAGTGTCTAGCCTGTGCCTTGCCTGTGACTGGCATGTGCATAGCCTGTGCGTAGCCTGTGTCTAGCCTGTGCCTTGCCTGAGACAGGCATGTGCATAGCGTGTGCCTAGCCAGTGTCTAGCCAGTGCCTAGCCTGTGCCTAGCCAGTGTCTAGCCTTTGTCTAGCCTGTGCATAGCCTGTGTTTAGCCTGTGCCTAGCCAGTGTATAGCCTCTGTCTAGCCTGTGTCTAGTCTGTGTCTAGCCGGTGTCCAGCCGGTGTCTAGCCTGTGCCTAGCCTGTGCCTAGCCTGTGACTGGCCTGTGCCTAGCCTGTGCCTAGCCTGTGCCTAGCCTGTGCCTAGCCTGTGCCTAGCCTGTGCCTAGCCTGTGCCTAGCCTGTGCCTAGCCTGTGCCTAGCCTGTGGCTAGCCTGTGCCTAGCCTATACCTAGCCTGTGTCTAGCCTGTGTCCAGCCTGTGTCTAGCCTGTGTCTAGCCTGTGTCTAGCCTGTGTCTAGCCTTTGTCTAGCCTGTGTCTAGCCTGTGTCTAGCCTGTGTCTAGCCTGAGTCTAACCTGTGTCTAGGCTGTGTCTAGCCTGTGTCTAGCCTGTTTCTAGCCTGTGTCTAGCCTGTGTCTAGCCTGTGTCTAGCTTGTGCCTAGCCTGTGTCTAGCCTGTGTCTAGCCTGTGCCTAGCCTGAGTCTAGCCTGTGTCTAGCCTGTGTCTAGCCTGTGTCTAGCCTGTGTCTAGCCTGTGTCTAGCCTGTGTCTAGCCTGTGTCTAGCCTGTGTCTAGCCTGTGTCTAGCCTGTGTCTAGCCTGTGCCTAGCCAGTGTCTAGCCTGTGTCTAGCCTGTGCCTTGCCTGTGACTGGCATGTGCCTAGCCAGTGTCTAGCCTGTGTCTAGCCTGTGCCTTGCCTGAGACAGGCATGTGCATAGCGTGTACCTAGGCAGTGTCTAGCCAGTGCCTAGACTGTGCCTAGCCAGTGTCTAGCCTTTGTCTAGCCTGTGCATAGCCTGTGTCTAGCCTGTGCCTAGCCAGTGTATAGCCTCTGTCTAGCCTCTGTCTAGCCTGTGTCTAGCCTGTGCCTAGCCTGTGTCTAGTCTGTGTCTAGCCTGTGCCTTGCCTGTGACTGGCATGTGCATAGCCTGTGCCTAGCCAGTGTCTAGCCTGTGTCTAGCCTGTGCCTTGCCTGAGACTGGCATGTGCATAGCGTGTGCCTAGCCTGTGTCTAGCCTGTGTCAAGCCTGTGTCTAGCCAGTGTCTAGCCTTTGTCTAGCCTGTGTCTAGCCAGTGTCTAGCCTTTGTCTAGCCAGTGCCTTGTCTGTGCCTAGCATGTGTCTAGCCTGTGTCTAGCCTGTGCCTTGCCTGTGACTGGCATGTGCATAGTCTGTGCCTAGCCAGTGTCTAGCCTGTGTCTAGCCTGTGCCTTGCCTGAGACAGGCATGTGCATAGCGTGTGCCTAGGCAGTGTCTAGCCAGTGCCTAGACTGTGCCTAGCCAGTGTCAAGCCTTTGTCTAGCCTGTGCATAGCCTGTGTCTAGCCTGTGCCTAGCCAGTGTATAGCCTCTGTCTAGCCTCTGTCTAGCCTGTGTCTAGCCTGTGCCTAGCCTGTGTCTAGCCTGTGTCTAGCCTGTGTCTAGCCTGTGCCTTGCCTGTGACTGGCATGTGCATAGCCTGTGCCTAGCCAGTGTCTAGCCTGTGTCTAGCCTGTGCCTAGCCAGTGTCTAGCCTTTGTCTAGCCTGTGTCTAGCCTGTGTCTAGCCTGTGCCTTGCCTGTGGCTGGCATGTGCACAGCGTGTGCCTAGCCAGTGTCTAGCCAGTGCCTAGCTTGTGCCTGGCCAGTGTCCAGCCTTTGTCTAGCCTGTGTCTAGCCTGTTCCTAGCCAGCGTATAGCCTGTGCCTAGCCAGTGTCTAGCCTTTGTCTAGCCTGTGCATAGCCTGTGTCTAGCCTGTGCCTAGCCAGTGTATAGCCTCTGTCTAGCCTGTGTCTAGTCTGTGTCTAGCCGGTGTCCAGCCGGTGTCTAGCCTGTGCCTAGCCTGTGCCTAGCCTGTGACTGGCCTGTGCCTAGCCTGTGCCTAGCTTGTGCCTAGCCTGTGCCTAGCCTGTGCCTAGCCTGTGCCTAGCCTGTGCCTAGCCTGTGCCTAGCCTGTGCCTAGCCTGTGGCTAGCCTGTGCCTAGCCTATACCTAGCCTGTGTCTAGCCTGTGTCTAGCCTGTGTGTAGCCTGTGTCCAGCCTGTGTCTAGCCTGTGTCTAGCCTGTGTCTAGCCTGTGTCTAGCCTGTGTCTAGCCTGTGCCTAGCCTGTGTCTAGCCTGTGTCTAGCCTGTGTCTAGCCTGTGTCTAGTCTGTGTCTAGCCTGTTTCTAGCCTGTGTCTAGCCTGTGTCTAGCCTGTGTCTAGCTTGTGTCTAGCCTGTGTCTAGCCTGTGTCTAGCCTGTGTCTAGCCTGTGTCTAGCCTGTGTCTAGCCTGTGTCTAGCCTGTGTCTAGCCTGTGTCTAGCCTGTGTCTAGCCTGTGTCTAGCCTGTGTCTAGCCTGTGTCTAGCCTGTGCCTAGCCAGTGTCTAGCCTGTGTCTAGCCTGTGCCTTGCCTGTGACTGGCATGTGACTGGCATGTGCATAGCCTGTGCCTAGCCAGTGTCTAGCCTGTGTCTAGCCTGTGCCTTGCCTGAGACTGGCATGTGCACAGCGTGTGCCTAGCCCGTGTCTAGCCTGTGTCTAGCCTGTGCCTTGCCAGAGACTGGCATGTGCATAGCGTGTGCCTAGTTAGTGTCTAGCCTGTGTCTAGCCTGTGCCTTGCCTGAGACAGGCATGTGCATAGCGTGTGCCTAGCCTGTGTCTAGCCAGTGCCTAGCCTGTGCCTAGCCTGTGCCTAGCCTGTGTCTAGCCTGTGTCTAGCCTGTGCGTTGCCTGTGACTGGCATGTGCATAGCCTGTGCCTAGCCTGTGTCTAGCCTGTGTCTAGCCTGTGCCTAGCCTGTGTCTAGCCTGTGTCTAGCCTGTGCCTTGCCTGTGACTGGCATGTGCATAGCCTGTGCCTAGCCAGTGTCTAGCCTGTGTCTAGCCTGTGCCTTGCCTGAGACTAACATGTGCATAGCGTGTGCCTAGCCAGTGTCTAGCCAGTGCCTAGCCTGTGTCTAACCAGTGTCTAGCCTTTGTCTAGCCAGTGCCTTGTCTGTGCCTAGCCTGTGCCTAGCCTGTGTGTAGCCTGTGTCTAGCCTGTTCCTTGCCTGTGACTGGCATGTGCATAGCCTATGCCTAGCCAGTGTCTAGCCTGTGTCTAGCCTGTGCCTTGCCTGAGACAGGCATGTGCATAGCGTGTGCCTAGGCAGTGTCTAGCCAGTGCCCAGACTGTGCCTAGCCAGTGTCTAGCCTTTGTCTAGCCTGTGCATAGCCTGTGTCTAGCCTGTGCCTAGCCAGTGTATAGCCTCTGTCTAGCCTCTGTCTTGCCTGTGTCTAGTCAGTGTCTAGCTGAAATCTAGCCGGTGTCTAGCCTGTGCCTAGCCTGTGCCTAGCCTGTGACTGGCCTGTGCCTAGCCTGTGACTAGCTTGTGCCTAGCCAGTGCCTAGCCTATGCCTAGCCTGTGCCTAGCCTGTGGCTAGCCTGTGCCTAGCCTATGCCTAGCCTGTGTCTAGCCTGTGTCTAGCCTGTGTCTAGCCTGTGTCCAGCCTGTGTCTAGCCTTTGTCTAGCCTGTGCCTAGCCTGTGTCTAGCCTGTGTCTAGCCTGTGTCAAGCCTGTGTCTAGCCTGTGTCTAGCCTGTTTCTAGCCTGTGTCTAGCCTGTGTCTAGCCTGTGTCTAGCTTGTGTCTAGCCTGTGCCTAGCCTGTGACTGGCCTGTGCCTAGCCTGTGCCTAGCTTGTGCCTAGCCTGTGCCTAGCCTGTGCCTAGGCTGTGCCTAGCCTGTGCCTAGGCTGTGCCTAGCCTGTGCCTAGCCTGTGGCTAGCCTGTGCCTAGCCTGTGTCTAGCCTGTGTCTAGCCTGTGCGTTGCCTGTGTCTAGCCTGTGTCTAGCCTGTGCCTAGCCTGTGTCTAGCCTGTGTCTAGCCTGTGCCTTGCCTGTGACTGGCATGTGCATAGCCTGTGCCTAGCCAGTGTCTAGCCTGTGTCTAGCCTGTGCCTTGCCTGAGACTAACATGTGCATAGCGTGTGCCTAGCCAGTGTCTAGCCAGTGCCTAGCCTGTGCCTAGCCAGTGTCTAGCCTTTGTCTAGCCAGTGCCTTGTCTGTGCCTAGCCTGTGCCTAGCCTGTGCCTAGCCTGTGTCTAGCCTGTGTCTAGCCTGTGCCTTGCCTGAGACTGGCATGTGCATAGCGTGTGCCTATCCAGTTTCTAGCCTGTGTCTAGCCTGTGCCTTGCCAGCTACTGGCATGTACAGAGCGTGTGCCTAGCCAGTGTCTAGCCTGTGTCTAGCCTGAGCCTTGCCTGAGACAGGCATGTCCATAGCCTGTGCCTAGCCATTGTCTAGCCTGTGTCTAGCCTGTGCCTTGCCTGTGACTGCCATGTGACTGGCATGTGCATAGCCTGTGCCTAGCCAGTGCCTAGCCTGTGTCTAGCCTGTGCCTTGCCTGAGACTCATGTGCATAGCGTGTGCCTAGCCAGTGTCTAGCCTGTGTCTAGCCTGTGCCTTGCCAGAGACTGGCATGTGCATAGCGTGTGCCTAGCCAGTGTCTAGCCTGTGTCTAGCCTGTGCCTTGCCTGAGACAGGCATGTGCATAGCGTGTGCCTAGCCTGTGCCTTGCCTTTGACTGGCATGTGCATAGCCTATGCCTAGCCAGTGTCTAGCCTGTGTCTAGCCTGTGCCTTGCCTGAGACAGGCATGTGCATAGCGTGTGCCTAGGCAGTGTCTAGCCAGTGCCTAGCCTGTGCCTAGCCAGTGTGTTAGCCTTTGTCTAGCCTGTGCATAGCCTGTGTCTAGCCTGTGCCTAGCCAGTGTATAGCCTCTGTCTAGCCTGTGTCTAGTCAGTGTCTAGCCGGTGTCTAGCCTGTGCCTAGCCTGTGCCTAGTCTGTGACTGGCCTGTGCCTAGCCTGTGACTAGCTTGTGCCTAGCCAGTGCCTAGCCTATGCCTAGCCTGTGCTCAGCCTATGCCTAGCCTGTGTCTAGCCTGTGTCTAGCCTGTGTCTAGCCTGTGTCTAGCCTGTGTCTAGCCTGTGTCTAGCCTGTGTCCAGCCTGTGTCTAGCCTGTGTCTAGCCTGTGTCTAGCCTGTGTCCAGCCTGTGTCTAGCCTGTGTCTAGCCTGTGTCTAGCCTGTGTCTAGCCTTTGTGTCTAGCCTGTGCCTAGCCTGTGTCTAGCCTGTGTCTAGCCTGTGTCTAGCCTGTGTCTAGCCTGTGTCTAGTCTGTGTCTAGCCTGTTTCTAGCCTGTTTCTAGCCTGTGTCTAGCCTGTGTCTAGCTTGTGTCTAGCCTGTGTCTAGCCTGTGTTTAGCCTGTGCCTAGCCTGTGTCTAGCCTGTGTCTAGCCTGTGTCTAGCCTGTGTCTAGCCTGTGTCTATCCTGTGTCTAGCCTGTGCCTAGCCAGAGTCTAGCCTGTGTCTAGCCTGTGCCTTGCCTGTGACTGGCATGTGACTGGCATGTGCATAGCCTGTGCCTAGCCAGTGTCTAGCCTGTGTCTAGCCTGTGCCTTGCCTGAGACTGGCATGTGCATAGCGTTTGCCTAGCCAGTGTCTAGCCTGTGTCTAGCCTGTGCCTTGCCAGAGACTGGCATGTGCATAGCGTGTGCCTGGCCAGTGTCTAGCCAGTGCCTAGCCTGTGCCTAGCCTGTGCCTAGCCTGTGCCTAGCCTGTGCCTAGCCTGTGGCTAGCCTGTGGCTAGCCTGTGCCTAGCCTGTGCCTAGCCTGTGCCTAGCCTGTGTCTAGCCTGTGTCTAGCCTGTGTCTAGCCTGTGTCTAGCCTGTGTGTAGCCTGTGTCCAGCCTGTGTCTAGCCTGTGTCTAGCCTGTGTCTAGCCTGTGTCTAGCCTGTGTCTAGCCTGTGTCTAGCCTGTGTCTAGCCTGTGTCTAGCCTGTGTCTAGCCTGTGTCTAGCCTGTGCCTAGCCAGTGTCTAGCCTGTGTCTAGCCTGTGCCTTGCCTGTGACTGGCATGTGCATAGCCTGTGCCTAGCCTGTGTCTAGCCTGTGTCTAGCCTGTGCCTTGCCTGAGACTGGCATGTGCACAGCGTGTGCCTAGCCCGTGTCTAGCCTGTGTCTAGCCTGTGCCTTGCCAGAGACTGGCATGTGCATAGCGTGTGCCTAGCCAGTGTCTAGCCTGTGTCTAGCCTGTGCCTTGCCTGAGACAGGCATGTGCATAGCGTGTGCCTAGCCTGTGTCTAGCCAGTGCCTAGCCTGTGCCTAGCCTGTGCCTAGCCTGTGCCTAGCCTGTGTCTAGCCTGTGTCTAGCCTGTGCGTTGCCTGTGACTGGCATGTGCATAGCCTGTGCCTGGCCTGTGACTGGCATGTGCATAGCCTGTGCCTAGCCTGTGACTGGCATGTGCATAGCCTGTGCCTAGCCAGTGTCTAGCCTGTGTCTAGCCTGTGCCTTGCCTGAGACTAACATGTGCATAGCGTGTGCCTAGCCAGTGTCTAGCCAGTGCCTAGCCTGTGTCTAGCCAGTGTCTAGCCTTTGTCTAGCCAGTGCCTTGTCTGTGCCTAGCCTGTGCCTAGCCTGTGTGTAGCCTGTGTCTAGCCTGTTCCTTGCCTGTGACTGGCATGTGCATAGCCTATGCCTAGCCAGTGTCTAGCCTGTGTCTAGCCTGTGCCTTGCCTGAGACAGGCATGTGCATAGCGTGTGCCTAGGCAGTGTCTAGCCAGTGCCCAGACTGTGCCTAGCCAGTGTCTAGCCTTTGTCTAGCCTGTGCATAGCCTGTGTCTAGCCTGTGCCTAGCCAGTGTATAGCCTCTGTCTAGCCTCTGTCTAGCCTGTGTCTAGTCAGTGTCTAGCCGAAGTCTAGCCGGTGTCTAGCCTGTGCCTAGCCTGTGCCTAGCCTGTGACTGGCCTGTGCCTAGCCTGTGACTAGCTTGTGCCTAGCCAGTGCCTAGCCTATGCCTAGTCTGTGCCTAGCCTGTGGCTAGCCTGTGCCTAGCCTATGCCTAGCCTGTGTCTAGCCAGTGCCCAGACTGTGCCTAGCAAGTGTCTAGCCTTTGTCTAGCCTGTGCATAGCCTGTGTCTAGCCTGTGCCTAGCCAGTGTATAGCCTCTGTCTAGCCTCTGTCTAGCCTGTGTCTAGTCAGTGTCTAGCCGAAGTCTAGCCGGTGTCTAGCCTGTGCATAGCCTGTGTCTAGCCTGTGTCTAGCCTGTGCCTAGCCAGTGTATAGCCTCTGTCTAGCCTCTGTCTAGCCTGTGTCTAGTCAGTGTCTAGCCGAAGTCTAGCCGGTGTCTAGCCTGTGCCTAGCCTGTGCCTAGCCTGTGACTGGCCTGTGCCTAGCCTGTGACTAGCTTGTGCCTAGCCAGTGCCTAGCCTATGCCTAGCCTGTGCCTAGCCTGTGGCTAGCCTGTGCTCAGCCTATGCCTAGCCTGTGTCTAGCCTGTGTCTAGCCTGTGTCTAGCCTGTGTCCAGCCTGTGTCTAGCCTGTGTCTAGCCTGTGTCTAGCCTGTGTCCAGCCTGTGTCTAGCCTGTGTCTAGCCTGTGTCTAGCCTGTGTCTAGCCTGTGTCTAGCCTGTGCCTAGCCTGTGTCTAGCCTGTGTCTAGCCTGTGTCTAGCCTGTGTCTAGCCTGTGTCTAGCCTGTGTCTAGCCTGTGTCTAGCCTGTTTCTAGCCTGTGTCTAGCCTGTGTCTAGCCTGTGTCTAGCTTGTGTCTAGCCTGTGCCTAGCCTGTGACTGGCCTGTGCCTAGCCTGTGCCTAGCTTGTGCCTAGCCTGTGCCTAGCCTGTGCCTAGCCTGTGCCTAGGCTGTGCCTAGGCTGTGCCTAGCCTGTGGGTAGCCTGTGCCTAGCCTGTTCTAGCCTGTGCGTTGCCTGTGTCTAGCCTGTGTCTAGCCTGTGCCTAGCCTGTGTCTAGCCTGTGTCTAGCCTGTGCCTTGCCTGTGACTGGCATGTGCATAGCCTGTGCCTAGCCAGTGTCTAGCCTGTGTCTAGCCTGTGCCTTGCCTGAGACTGGCATGTGCATAGCGTGTGCCTAGCCAGTGTCTAGCCAGTGCCTAGCCTGTGCCTAGCCTGTGTCTAGCCTGTGTCTAGCCTGTGCCTTGCCTGTGACTGGCATGTGACTGGCATGTGCATAGCCTGTGCCTAGCCAGTGTCTAGCCTGTGTCTAGCCTGTGCCTTGCCTGAGACTGGCATGTGCATAGCGTGTGCCTAGCCAGTGTCTAGCCTGTGTCTAGCATGTGCCTTGCCAGAGACTGGCATGTGCATAGCGTGTGCCTAGCCAGTGTCTAGCCTGTGTCTAGCCTGTGCCTTGCCTGAGACAGGCATGTGCATAGCGTGTGCCTAGCCTGTGCCTTGCCTTTGACTGGCATGTGCATAGCGTATGCCTAGCCAGTGTCTAGCCTGTGTCTAGCCTGTGCCTTGCCTGAGACAGGCATGTGCATAGCGTGTGCCTAGGCAGTGTCTAGCCAGTGCCTAGCCTGTGCCTAGCCAGTGTGTTAGCCTTTGTCTAGCCTGTGCATAGCCTGTGTCTAGCCTGTGCCTAGCCAGTGTATAGCCTCTGTCTAGCCTGTGTCTAGTCAGTATCTAGCCGGTGTCTAGCCGGTGTCTAGCCTGTGCCTAGCCTGTGCCTAGTCTGTGACTGGCCTGTGCCTAGCCTGTGACTAGCTTGTGCCTAGCCAGTGCCTAGCCTATGCCTAGCCTGTGCCTAGCCTGTGGCTAGCCTGTGCTCAGCCTATGCCTAGCCTGTGTCTAGCCTGTGTCTAGCCTGTGTCTAGCCTGTGTCTAGCCTGTGTCCAGCCTGTGTCTAGCCTGTGTCTAGCCTGTGTCTAGCCTGTGTCCAGCCTGTGTCTAGCCTGTGTCTAGCCTGTGTCTAGCCTGTGTCTAGCCTTTGTCTGTAGCCTGTGCCTCAGCCTGTGTCTAGCCTGTGTCTAGCCTGTGTCTCAGCCTGTGTCTAGCCTGTGTCTAGCCTGTTTCTAGCCTGTGTCTAGCCTGTGTCTAGCCTGTGTCTAGCCTGTGTCTAGCTTGTGTCTAGCCTGTGTCTAGCCTGTGTTTAGCCTGTGCCTAGCCTGTGTCTAGCCTGTGTCTAGCCTGTGTCTAGCCTGTGTCTAGCCTGTGTCTATCCTGTGTCTAGCCTGTGCCTAGCCAGTGTCTAGCCTGTGTCTAGCCTGTGCCTTGCCTGTGACTGGCATGTACCTTGCCTGTGACTGGCATTTGACTGGCATGTGCATAGCCTGTGCCTAGCCAGTGTCTAGCCTGTGTCTAGCCTGTGCCTTGCCAGAGACTGGCATGTGCATAGCGTGTGCCTGGCCAGTGTCTAGCCAGTGCCTAGCCTGTGCCTAGCCGGTGCCTAGCCTGTGTCTAGCCTGTGCCTTGCCTGTGACTGGCATGTGCATAGCCTGTGCCTAGCCAGTGTCTAGCCTGTGTCTAGCCTGTGCCTTGCCTGAGACAGGCATGTGCATAGCGTGTGCCTAGCCAGTGTCTAGCCAGTGCCTAGCCTGTGCCTAGCCTGTGCCTAGCCTGTGTCTAGCCTGTGTCTAGCCTGTGCCTTGCCTGTGACTTGCATGTGCATAGCCTGTGCCTAGCCTGTCTCAAGCCTGTGTCTAGCCTGTGCCTTGCCTGAGACAGGCATGTGCATAGCGTGTGCCTAGCCAGTGTCTAGCCAGTGCGTAGCCTGTGCGTAGCCAGTGTCTAGCCTTTGTCTAGCCTGTGCATAGCCTGTGTCTAGCCTGTGCCTAGCCAGTGTATAGCCTCTGTCTAGCCTGTGTCTAGTCTGTGTCTAGCCGGTGTCCAGCCGGTGTCTAGCCTGTGTCTAGCCTGTGCCTAGCCTGTGCCTAGCCTGTGACTGGCCTGTGCCTAGCCTGTGACTGGCCTGTGCCTAGCCTGTGCCTAGCCTGTGCCTAGCCTGTGCCTAGCCTGTGGCTAGCCTGTGGCTAGCCTGTGCCTAGCCTACACCTAGCCTGTGTCTAGCCTGTGTCTAGCCTGTGTCTAGCCTTTGCCTAGCCTGTGTCTAGCCTGTGTCTAGTCTGTGCCTTGCTTGTGACTGGCATGTGCATAGCATGTGCCTAGCCAGTGTCTAGCCTCTGTCTAGCCTGTGCCTTGCCTGAGACAGGCATGTGCATAGCGTGTGCCTAGCCAGTGTCTAGCCAGTGCCTAGCCTGTGCCTATCCTGTGCCTAGCCTGTGTCTAGCCTGTGCCTTGCCTGTGACTGGCATGTGCATAGCCTGTGCCTAGCCTGTGTCTAGCCTATGTCTAGCCTGTGCCTTGCCTGAGACAGGCATGTGCATAGCGTGTGCCTAGCCAGTGTCTAGCCAGTGCCTAGCCTGTGCCTAGCCAGTGTCTAGCCTCTGTCTAGCCTCTGTCTAGCCTGTGTCTAGTCAGTGGCTAGCCGGTGTCTAGCCGGTGTCTAGCCTGTGCCTGGCCTGTGCCTAGCCTGTGACTGGCCTGTGCCTAGCCTGTGACTGGCCTGTGCCTAGCCTGTGCCTAGCTTGTGCCTAGCCTGTGCCTAGCCTGTGCCTAGCCTGTGCCTAGCCTGTGCCTGTGCCTAGCCTGTGCCTAGCCTGTGCCTAGCCTGTGCCTAGCCTGTGCCTAGCCTGTGCCTAGCCTGTGGCTAGCCTGTGCCTAGCCTACACCTAGCCTGTGTCTAGCCTGTGTCTAGCCTGTGTCTAGCCTGTGCCTAGCGTGTGTCTAGCCTGTGTCTAGCCTGTGCCTTGCCTGTGACTGGCATGTGCATAGCCTGTGCCTAGCCAGTGTCTAGCCTGTGTCTAGCCTGTGCCTTGCCTGAGACTAGCATGTGCATAGCGTGTGCCTAGCCAGTGTCTAGCCTTTGTCTAGCCTGTGTCTAGCCTGTGTCTAGCCTTTGCCTTGCCTGTGACTGGCATGTGCACAGCGTGTGCCTAGCCAGTGTCTAGCCAGTGCCTAGCTTGTGCCTGGCCAGTGTCCAGCCTTTGTCTAGCCTATGTCTAGCCAGTTTCTAGCTTGTGTCTAGCCTGTGCTTAGCCAGTGTCTAGTCTGTGCCAATCCAGTGTCTAGCCTGTGCCTAGCCAGTGTCTAGCCTGAGTCTAGCCTGTGCCTTGCCAGTGACTGGCATGTGCATAGCCTGTGCCTAGCCAGTGTCTAGCCTGTGTCTAGCCTGTGTCTAGCCTGTGCCTAGCCTGTGCCTAGCCTGTGCCTAGCCTGTGCCTAGCCTGTGCCTAGCCTGTGCCTAGCCTGTGCCTAGCCTGTGCCTAGCCTGTGCCTAGCCTGTGCCTAGCCTGTGCCTAGCCTGTGCCTAGCCTGTGCCTAGCCTGTGCCAAGCCTGTGCCTGGCCTGTGCCTAGCCTGTGCCTAGCCTGTGCTTAGCCTGTGCCTAGCCTGTGCCTAGCCTGTGTCTAGCCTTTGCCTTGCCTGAGACTGACATGTGCATAGCCTGTGCCTAGCCAGTGTTTAGCCTGTGTCTAGCCTGTGCCTTGCCTGAGACTGGCATGTGCATAGCGTGTGCCTAGCCAGTGTCTAGCCTGTGCCTTGCCTGTGACTGGCATGTGCATAGCCTGTGCCTAGCCTGTGTCTAGCCTGTGTCTAGCCTGTGCCTTGCCTGAGACAGGCATGTGCATAGCGTGTGCCTAGTCAGTGTCTAGCCAGTGCCTAGCCTGTGCCTAGCCAGTGTCTAGCCTTTGTCTAGCCTGTGCATAGCCTGTGTCTAGCCTGTGCCTAGCCAGTGTATAGCCTCTGTCTAGCCTGTGTCTAGTCTGTGTCTAGCCGGTGTCCAGCCGGTGTCTAGCCTGTGCCTAGCCTGTGCCTAGCCTGTGACTGGCCTGTGCCTAGCGTGTGCCTAGCCAGTGTCTAGCCTGTGTCTAGCCTGTGCCTAGCCTGTGCCTAGCCTGTGCCTAGCCTGTGCCTAGCCTGTGGCTAGCCTGTGCCTAGCCTATACCTAGCCTGTGTCTAGCCTGTGTCTAGGCTGTGTCTAGCCTGTGTCTATCCTGTGGCCAGCCTGTGTCTAGCCTGTGTCTAGCCTGTGTCTAGCCTGTGTCTAGCCTTTGTCTAGCCTGTGCCTAGCCTGTGTCTAGCCTGTGTCTAGCCTGTGTCTAGCCTGTGTCTAGCCTGTGTCTAGCCTGTGTCTAGCCTGTGTCTAGCCTGTGTCTAGCCTGTGTCTAGCCTGTGTCTAGCCTGTGTCTAGCCTGTGTCTAGCCTGTGTCTAGCCTGTGTCTAGCCTGTGTCTATCCTGTGTCTAGCCTGTGTCTAGCCTGTGCCTAGCCAGTGTCTAGCCTGTGTCTAGCCTGTGCCTTGCCTGTGACTGGCATGTGACTGGCATGTGCATAGCCTGTGCCTAGCCAGTGTCTAGCCTGTGTCTAGCCTGTGCCTTGCCTGAGACTGGCATGTGCACAGCGTGTGCCTAGCCAGTGTCTAGCCTGTGTCTAGCCTGTGCCTTGCCAGAGACTGGCATGTGCATAGCGTGTGCCTAGCCAGTGTCTAGCCTGTGTCTAGCCTGTGCCTTGCCTGAGACAGGCATGTGCATAGCGTGTGCCTAGCCTGTGTCTAGCCAGTGCCTAGCCTGTGCCTAGCCTGTGGCTAGCCTGTGTCTAGCCTGTGTCTAGCCTGTGCGTTTTTTGTGACTGGCATGTGCATAGCCTGTGCCTAGCCTGTGTCTAGCCTGTGTCTAGCGTGTGCCTAGCCAGTGTCTAGCCAGTGCCAAGCCTGTGCCTAGCCAGTGCCTAGCCAGTGTCTAGCCTTTGTCTAGCCTGTGCATAGCCTGTGTCTAGCCTGTGCCTGGCCAGTGTATAGCCTCTGTCTAGCCTGTGTCTAGTCTGTGTCTAGCCGGTGTCCAGCCGGTGTCTAGCCTGTGCCTAGCCTGTGACTGGCCTGTGCCTAGCCTGTGCCTAGCTTGTGCCTAGCCTGTGCCTAGCCTGTGCCTAGCCTGTGCCTAGCCTGTGCCTAGCCTGTGGCTAGCCTGTGCCTAGCCTACACCTAGCCTGTGTCAAGCCTGTGTCTAGCCTGTGTCTAGCTTGTGCCTAGCCTGTGTCTAGCCTGTGTCTAGCCTGTGCCTTGCCGGTGACTGGCATGTGCATAGCCTGTGCCTAGCCAGTGTCTAGCCTGTGTCTAGCCTGTGCCTTGCCTGTGACTGGCATGTGCATAGCGTGTGCCTAGCCAGTGTCTAGCCAGTGCCTAGCTTGTGCCTGGCCAGTGTCCAGCCTTTGTCTAGCCTGTGTCTAGCCTGTTCCTAGCCAGCGTATAGCCTGTGCCTAGCCAGTGTCTAGCCTGTGCCCAGCCAGTGTCTAGCCTGTGCCTAGCCTGTGCCTAGCCTGTGCCTAGCCTGTGTCTAGCCTGTGTCTAGCCTGTGCGTTTTTTGTGACTGGCATGTGCATAGCCTGTGCCTAGCCTGTGTCTAGCCTGTGTCTAGCCTGTGCTTAGCCTGTGTCTAGCCTGTGTCTAGCCTGTGTCTAGCCTGTGCCTTGCCTGTGACTGCCATGTGCATAGCCTGTGCCTAGCCAGTGTCTAGCCTGTGCCTAGCCAGTGTCTAGCCTGTGCCTTGCCTGAGACTAACATGTGCATAGCGTGTGCCTAGCCAGTGTCTAGCCAGTGCCTAGCCTGTGCCTAGCCAGTGTCTAGCCTTTGTCTAGCCAGTGCCTTGTCTGTGCCTAGCATGTGCCTAGCCTGTGTGTAGCCTGTGTCTAGCCTGTTCCTTGCCTGTGACTGGCATGTGCATAGCCTATGCCTAGCCAGTGTCTAGCCTGTGTCTAGCCTGTGCCTTGCCTGAGACAGGCATGTGCATAGCGTGTGCCTAGGCAGTGTCTAGCCAGTGCCTAGCCTGTGCCTAGCCAGTGTCTAGCCTTTGTCTAGCCTGTGCATAGCCTGTGTCTAGCCTGTGCCTAGCCAGTGTATGGCCTCTGTCTAGCCTCTGTCTAGCCTCTGTCTAGCCTGTGTCTAGTCAGTGTCTAGCCGAAGTCTAGCCGGTGTCTAGCCTGTGCCTAGCCTGTGCCTAGCCTGTGCCTAGCCTGTGACTGGCCTGTGCCTAGCCTGTGACTAGCTTGTGCCTAGCCAGTGCCTAGCCTGTGCCTAGCCTGTGGCTAGCCTGTGCCTAGCCTATGCCTAGCCTGTGTCTAGCCTGTGTCTAGCCTGTGTCTAGCCTGTGTCCAGCCTGTGTCTAGCCTGTGTCTAGCCTGTGTCCAGCCTGTGTCTAGCGTGTGTCTAGCCTGTGTCTAGCCTGTGTCTAGCCTTTGTCTAGCCTGTGCCTAGCCTGTGTCTAGCCTGTGTCTAGCCTGTGTCTAGCCTGTGTCTAGCCTGTTTCTAGCCTGTGTCTAGCCTGTGTCTAGCCTGTTTCTAGCCTGTGGCCAGCCTGTATCTAGCCTGTGTCTAGCCTGTGTCTAGCCTGTGTCTAGCCTTTGTCTAGCCTGTGCCTAGCCTGTGTCTAGCCTGTGTCTAGCCTGTGTCTAGCCTGTGTCTAGCCTGTGTCTAGCCTGTGTCTAGCTTGTGTCTAGCCTGTGTCTAGCCTGTGTCTACCCTGTGCCTAGCCTGAGTCTAGCCTGTGTCTAGCCTGTGTCTAGCCTGTGTCTAGCCTGTGTCTAGCCTGTGTCTAGCCTGTGTCTAGCCTGTGTCTAGCCTGTGTCTAGCCTGTGTCTAGCCTGTGTCTAGCCTGTGTCTAGCCTGTGCCTAGCCAGTGTCTAGCCTGTGTCTAGCCTGTGCCTTGCCTGTGACTGTCATGTGACTGGCATGTGCATAGCCTGTGCCTAGCCAGTGTCTAGCCTGTGTCTAGCCTGTGCCTTGCCTGAGACTGGCATGTGCACAGCGTGTGCCTAGCCAGTGTCTAGCCTGTGTCTAGCCTGTGCCTTGCCAGAGACTGGCATGTGCATAGCGTGTGCCTAGCCAGTGTCTAGCCTGTGTCTAGCCTGTGTCTAGCCTGTGCCTTGCCTGAGACAGGCATGTGCATAGCGTGTGCCTAGCCTGTGTCTAGCCAGTGCCTAGCCTGTGCCTAGCCTGTGGCTAGCCTGTGTCTAGCCTGTGTCTAGCCTGTGCGTTTTTGTGACTGGCATGTGCATAGCCTGTGCCTAGCCTGTGTCTAGCCTGTGTCTAGCGTGTGCCTAGCCAGTGTCTAGCCAGTGCCAAGCCTGTGCCTAGCCAGTGCCTAGCCAGTGTCTAGCCTTTGTCTAGCCTGTGCATAGCCTGTGTCTAGCCTGTGCCTGGCCAGTGTATAGCCTCTGTCTAGCCTGTGTCTAGTCTGTGTCTAGCCGGTGTCCAGCCGGTGTCTAGCCTGTGCCTAGCCTGTGACTGGCCTGTGCCTAGCCTGTGCCTAGCTTGTGCCTAGCCTGTGCCTAGCCTGTGCCTAGCCTGTGCCTAGCCTGTGGCTAGCCTGTGCCTAGCCTACACCTAGCCTGTGTCAAGCCTGTGTCTAGCCTGTGTCTAGCTTGTGCCTAGCCTGTGTCTAGCCTGTGTCTAGCCTGTGCCTTGCCGGTGACTGGCATGTGCATAGCCTGTGCCTAGCCAGTGTCTAGCCTGTGTCTAGCCTGTGCCTTGCCTGTGACTGGCATGTGCATAGCGTGTGCCTAGCCAGTGTCTAGCCAGTGCCTAGCTTGTGCCTGGCCAGTGTCCAGCCTTTGTCTAGCCTGTGTCTAGCCTGTTCCTAGCCAGCGTATAGCCTGTGCCTAGCCAGTGTCTAGCCTGTGCCCAGCCAGTGTCTAGCCTGTGCCTAGCCTGTGCCTAGCCTGTGCCTAGCCTGTGTCTAGCCTGTGTCTAGCCTGTGCGTTTTTTGTGACTGGCATGTGCATAGCCTGTGCCTAGCCTGTGTCTAGCCTGTGTCTAGCCTGTGCTTAGCCTGTGTCTAGCCTGTGTCTAGCCTGTGCCTTGCCTGTGACTGCCATGTGCATAGCCTGTGCCTAGCCAGTGTCTAGCCTGTGTCTAGCCTGTGCCTTGCCTGAGACTAACATGTGCATAGCGTGTGCCTAGCCAGTGTCTAGCCAGTGCCTAGCCTGTGCCTAGCCAGTGTCTAGCCTTTGTCTAGCCAGTGCCTTGTCTGTGCCTAGCATGTGCCTAGCCTGTGTGTAGCCTGTGTCTAGCCTGTTCCTTGCCTGTGACTGGCATGTGCATAGCCTATGCCTAGCCAGTGTCTAGCCTGTGTCTAGCCTGTGCCTTGCCTGAGACAGGCATGTGCATAGCGTGTGCCCAGGCAGTGTCTAGCCAGTGCCTAGCCTGTGCCTAGCCAGTGTCTAGCCTTTGTCTAGCCTGTGCATAGCCTGTGTCTAGCCTGTGCCTAGCCAGTGTATAGCCTCTGTCTAGCCTCTGTCTAGCCTCTGTCTAGCCTGTGTCTAGTCAGTGTCTAGCCGAAGTCTAGCCGGTGTCTAGCCTGTGCCTAGCCTGTGCCTAGCCTGTGACTGGCCTGTGCCTAGCCTGTGACTAGCTTGTGCCTAGCCAGTGCCTAGCCTGTGCCTAGCCTGTGGCTAGCCTGTGCCTAGCCTGTGCCTAGCCTGTGTCTAGCCTGTGTCTAGCCTGTGTCTAGCCTGTGTCCAGCCTGTGTCTAGCCTGTGTCTAGCCTGTGTCCAGCCTGTGTCTAGCGTGTGTCTAGCCTGTGTCTAGCCTGTGTCTAGCCTTTGTCTAGCCTGTGCCTAGCCTGTGTCTAGCCTGTGTCTAGCCTGTGTCTAGCCTGTGTCTAGCCTGTTTCTAGCCTGTGTCTAGCCTGTGTCTAGCCTGTTTCTAGCTTGTGTCTAGCCTTTGTCTAGCCTGTGTCTAGCCTGTGCCTAGCCTGTGTCTAGCCTGTGTCTAGCCTGTGTCTAGCCAGTGTCTAGCCTGTTTCTAGCCTGTGTCTAGCCTGTTTCTAGCCTGTGTCTAGCCTGTGTCTAGCCTGTGCCTAGCCTGTGTCTAGCCTGTGTCTAGCCTGTGTCTAGCCAGTGTCTAGCCTGTGTCTAGCCTGTGTCTAGCCTATGTCTAGCCTGTGTCTAGCCTGTTTCTAGCCTGTGTCTAGCCTGTTTCTAGCTTGTGTCTAGCCTGTGTCTAGCCTGTGTCTAGCCTGTGTCTAGCCTGTGTCTAGCCTGTGCCTAGCCAGTGTCTAGCCTGTGTCTAGCCTGTGCCTTGCCTGAGACTGGCATGTTCATAGCGTGTGCCTAGCCAGTGTCTAGCCAGTGCCTAGCTTGTGCCTGGCCAGTGTCCAGCCTTTGTCTAGCCTGTGTCTAGCCTGTTCCTAGCCAGCGTATAGCCTGTGCCTAGCCAGTGTCTAGCCTGTGCCTAGCCAGTGTCTAGCCTGTGCCCAGCCAGTGTCTAGCCTGTGCCTAGCCTGTGCCTAGCCTGTGCCTAGCCTGTGCCTAGCCTGTGCCTAGCCTGTGTCTAGCCTGTGTCTAGCCTGTGCGTTGCCTGTGACTGGCATGTGCATAGCCTGTGCCTAGCCTGTGTCTAGCCTGTGTCTAGCCTGTGCCTAGCCTGTGTCTAGCCTGTGTCTAGCCTGTGCCTTGCCTGTGACTGGCATGTGCATAGCCTGTGCCTAGCCAGTGTCTAGCCTGTGTCTAGCCTGTGCCTTGCCTGAGACTAACATGTGCATAGCGTGTGCCTAGCCAGTGTCTAGCCAGTGCCTAGCCTGTGCCTAGCCAGTGTCTAGCCTTTGTCTAGCCAGTGCCTTGTCTGTGCCTAGCCTGTGCCTAGCCTGTGTGTAGCCTGTGTCTAGCCTGTTCCTTGCCTGAGACTGGCATGTGCATAGCCTATGCCTAGCCAGTGTCTAGCCTGTGTCTAGCCTGTGCCTTGCCTGAGACAGGCATGTGCATAGCGTGTGCCTAGGCAGTGTCTAGCCAGTGCCTAGCCTGTGCCTAGCCAGTGTCTAGCCTTTGTCTAGCCTGTGCATAGCCTGTGTCTAGCCTGTGCCTAGCCAGTGTATTGCCTCTGTCTAGCCTCTGCCTAGCCTCTGTCTAGCCTGTGTCTAGTCAGTGTCTAGCCGAAGTCTAGCCGGTGTCTAGCCTGTGCCTAGCCTGTGCCTAGCCTGTGACTGGCCTGTGCCTAGCCTGTGACTAGCTTGTGCCTAGCCAGTGCCTAGCCTGTGTCTAGCCAGTGCCTAGCCTGTGCCTAGCCTGTGTCTAGCCTGTGTCCAGCCTGCGTCTAGCCTGTGTCTAGCCTGTGTCCAGCCTGTGTCTAGCGTGTGTCTAGCCTGTGTCTAGCCTGTGTCTAGCCTGTGTCTAGCCTTTGTCTAGCCTGTGCCTAGCCTGTGTCTAGCCTGTGTCTAGCCTGTGTCTAGCCTGTGTCTAGCCTGTTTCTAGCCTGTGTCTAGCCTGTGTCTAGCCTGTTTCTAGCTTGTGTCTAGCCTGTGTCTAGCCTGTGTCTAGCCTGTGCCTAGCCTGTGTCTAGCCTGTGTCTAGCCTGTGTCTAGCCTGTGTCTAGCCTGTGTCTAGCCTGTGTCTAGCCTGTGTCTAGCCTGTGTCTAGCCTGTTTCTAGCCTGTGTCTAGCCTGTTTCTAGCTTGTGTCTAGCCTGTGTCTAGCCTGTGTCTAGCCTGTGCCTAGCCTGTGTCTAGCCTGTGTCTAGCCTGTGTCTAGCCTGTGTCTATCCTGTGTCTAGCCTTTGTCTAGCCTGTGTCTAGCCTGTGTCTAGCCTGTGTCTAGCCTGTGTCTAGCCTGTGTCTAGCCTGTGTCTAGCCTGTGCCTAGCCAGTGTCTAGCCTGTGTCTAGCCTGTGCCTTGCCTGTGACTGGCATGTGTCTAGCCAGTGTCTAGCCTGTGCCTTGCCTGTGACTGGCATGTGTCTAGCCAGTGTCTAGCCTGTGCCTTGCCTGAGACTGGCATGTGCATAGCGTGTGCCTGGCCAGTGTCTAGCCAGTGCCTAGCCTGTGCCTAGCCTGTGTCTAGCCTGTGCCTTGCCTGTGACTGGCATGTGCATAGCCTGTGCCTAGCCAGTGTCTAGCCTGTGTCTAGCCTGTGCCTTGCCTGAGACAGGTATGTGCATAGCGTGTGCCTAGCCAGTGTCTAGCCAGTGCCTAGCCTGTGCCTAGCCTGTGTCTAGCCTGTGTCTAGCCTGTGCCTTGCCTGTGACTGGCATGTGCATAGCCTGTGCCTAGCCTGTGTCTAGCCTGTGTCTAGCCTGTGCCTTGCCTGAGACAGGCATGTGCATAGCGTGTGCCTAGCCAGTGTCTAGCCAGTGCCTAGCCTGTGCATAGCCTGTGTCTAGCCTGTGCCTGGCCAGTGTGTAGCCTCTGTCTAGCCTGTGCCTAGTCTGTGTCTAGCCGGTGTCCAGCCGGTGTATAGCCTGTGCCTAGCCTGTGACTGGCCTGTGTCTAGCCTGTGCCTAGCTTGTGCCTAGCCTGTGCCTAGCCTGTGCCTAGCCTGTGCCTAGCCTGTGCCTAGCCTGTGCCTAGCCTGTGCCTAGCCTGTGGCTAGCCTGTGCCTAGCCTGCACCTAGCCTGTGTCAAGCCTGTGTCTAGCCTGTGTCTAGCTTGTGCCTAGCCTGTGCCTAGCCAGTGTCTAGCCTGTGTCTAGCCTGTGCCTTGCCTGAGACTGGCATGTGCATAGCGTGTGCCTAGCCAGTGTCTAGCCTGTGTCTAGCCTGTGCCTTGCCTGTGACTGGCATGTGCACAGCGTTTGCCTAGCCAGTGTCTAGCCAGTGCCTAGCTTGTGCCTGGCCAGTGTCCAGCCTTTGTCTAGCCTGTGTCTAGCCTGTTCCTAGCCAGCGTATAGCCTGTGCCTAGCCAGTGTCTAGCCTGTGCCCAGCCAGTGTCTAGCCTGTGTCTAGCCTGTGCCTAGCCAGTTTCTAGCTTGTGTCTAGCGTGTGCTTAGCCAGTGTCTAGTCTGTGCCAATCCAGTGTCTAGCCTGTGCCTAGCCAGTGTCTAGCCTGTGTCTAGCCTGTGCCTTGCCAGTGACTTGCATGTGCATAGCCTGTGCCTAGCCAGTGTCTAGACTGTGTCTAGCCTGTGCCTAGCCTGTGCCTAGCCTGTTCCTAGCCTGTGCCTAGCCTGTGCCTAGCCTGTGCCTAGCCTGTGCCTAGCTTGTGCCTAGCCTGTGCCTAGCCTGTGCCTAGCCTGTGCCTAGCCTGTGGCTAGCCTGTGCCTAGCCTAAACCTAGCCTGTATCTAGCCTGTGTCTAGCTTGTGCCTAGCCTGTGTCCAGCCTGTGCCTTGCCGGTGACTGGCATGTGCATTGCCTGTGCCTAGCCAATGTCTAGCCTGTGTCTAGCCTGTGCCTTGCCTGAGACTGGCATGTGCATAGCGTGTGCCTAGCCAGTGTCTAGCCAGTGCCTAGCCTGTGCCTAGCCAGTGTCTAGCCTTTGTCTAGCCTGTGTCTAGCCTGTGTCTAGCCTGTGCCTTGCCTGTGCCTTGCCTGTGACTGGCATCTGCACAGCGTGTGCCTAGCCAGTGTCTAGCCAGTGCCTAGCTTGTGCCTGGCCAGTGTCCAGCCTTTGTCTAGCCTGTGTCTAGCCTGTTCCTAGCCAGCGTATAGCCTGTGCCTAGCCAGTGTCTAGCCTGTGCCCAGCCAGTGTCTAGCCTGTGCCCAGCCAGTGTCTAGCCTGTGTCTAGCCTGTGCCTAGCCAGTTTCTAGCTTGTGTCTAGCGTGTGCTTAGCCAGTGTCTAGTCTGTGCCAATCCAGTGTCTAGCCTGTGCCTAGCCAGTGTCTAGCCTGTGTCTAGCCTGTGCTTGCCAGTGACTTGCATGTGCATAGCCTGTGCCTAGCCAGTGTCTAGACTGTGTCTAGCCTGTGCCTAGCCTGTGCCTAGCCTGTGCCTAGCCTGTGCCTAGCCTGTGCCTAGCCTGTGTCTAGCCTGTGCCTTGCCTGAGACTGGCATGTGCATAGCCTGTGCCTAGCCAGTGTTTAGCCTGTGTCTAGCCTGTGCCTTGCCTGAGACTGGCATGTGCATAGCGTGTGCCTAGGCAGTGTCTAGCTAGTGCCTAGCCTGTGCCTAGCCAGTGTCTAGCCTTTGTCTAGCCTGTGCATAGCCTGTGTCTAGCCTGTGCCTAGCCAGTGTATAGCCTCTGTCTAGCCTCTGTCTAGCCTGTGTCTAGTCAGTGTCTAGCCGAAGTCTAGCCGGTGTCTAGCCTGTGCCTAGCCTGTGCGTAGCCTGTGACTGGCCTGTGCCTAGCCTGTGACTAGCTTTTGCCTAGCCAGTGCCTAGCCTGTGCCTAGCCTGTGGCTAGCCTGTGCCTAGCCTATGCCTAGCCAGTGCCTAGCCTGTGTCTAGCCTGTGTCTAGCCTGTGTCCAGCCTGTGTCTAGCCTGTGTCTAGCCTGTGTCTAGCCTGTGTCCAGCCTGTGTCTAGCGTGTGTCTAGCCTATGTCTAGCCTGTGTCTAGCCTGTGTCTAGCCTTTGTCTAGCCTGTGCCTAGCCTGTGTCTAGCCTGTGTCTAGCCTGTGTCTAGCCTGTGTCTAGCCTGTGTCTAGCCTGTTTCTAGCCTGTGTCTAGCCTGTGTCTAGCCTGTGGCTAGCCTGTGCCTAGCCTATGCCTAGCCTATGCCTAGCCTGTGTCTAGCCTGTGTCTAGCCTGTGTCTAGCCTGTGTCTAGCCTGTGTCTAGCCTGTGTCTAGCCTGTGTCCAGCCTGTGTCTAGCGTGTGTCTAGCCTGTGTCTAGCCTGTGTCTAGCCTTTGTCTAGCCTGTGCCTAGCCTGTGTCTAGCCTGTGTCTAGCCTGTGTCTAGCCTGTTTCTAGCCTGTGTCTAGCCTGTGCCTTGCCTGAGACAGGCATGTGCATAGCGTGTGCCTAGGCAGTGTCTAGCCAGTGCCTAGCCTGTGCCTAGCCAGTGTCTAGCCTTTGTCTAGCCTGTGCATAGCCTGTGTCTAGCCTGTGCTTAGCCAGTGTATTGCCTCTGTCTAGCCTCTGCCTAGCCTCTGTCTAGCCTGTGTCTAGTCAGTGTCTAGCCGAAGTCTAGCCGGTGTCTAGCCTGTGCCTAGCCTGTGCCTAGCCTGTGACTGGCCTGTGCCTAGCCTGTGACTAGCTTGTGCCTAGCCAGTGCCTAGCCTGTGTCTAGCCAGTGCCTAGCCTGTGCCTAGCCTGTGTCTAGCCTGTGTCCAGCCTGCGTCTAGCCTGTGTCTAGCCTGTGTCCAGCCTGTGTCTAGCGTGTGTCTAGCCTGTGTCTAGCCTGTGTCTAGCCTGTGTCTAGCCTTTGTCTAGCCTGTGCCTAGCCTGTGTCTAGCCTGTGTCTAGCCTGTGTCTAGCCTGTGTCTAGCCTGTGTCTAGCCTGTGTCTAGCCTGTGTCTAGCCTGTGTCTAGCCTGTGTCTAGCCTGTGTCTAGCCTGTGTCTAGCCTGTGTCTAGCCTGTGTCTAGCCTGTGTCTAGCCTGTGTCTAGCCTGTGTCTAGCCTGTGCGTTTTTTGTGACTGGCATGTGCATAGCCTGTGCCTAGCCTGTGTCTAGCCTGTGTCTAGCCTGTGCCTAGCCAGTGTCTAGCCTGTGTCTAGCCTGTGCCTTGCCTGTGACTGGCATGTGTCTAGCCAGTGTCTAGCCTGTGCCTTGCCTGAGACTGGCATGTGCATAGCGTTTGCCTAGCCTGTGTCTAGCCTGTTTCTAGCCTGTGTCTAGCCTGTGTCTAGCCTGTTTCTAGCTTGTGTCTAGCCTTTGTCTAGCCTGTGTCTAGCCTGTGCCTAGCCTGTGTCTAGCCTGTGTCTAGCCTGTGTCTAGCCTTTGTCTAGCCTTTGTCTAGCCTGTGTCTAGCCTTTGTCTAGTCTGTGTCTAGCCTGTGTCTAGCCTGTGTCTAGCCTGTGTCTAGCCTATGTCTAGCCTGTGTCTAGCCAGTGTCTAGCCTGTGTCTAGCCAGTGCCTTGCCTGTGACTGGCATGTGTCTAGCCAGTGTCTAGCCTGTGCCTTGCCTGTGACTGGCATGTGTCTAGCCAGTGTCTAGACTGTGCCTTGCCTGAGACTGGCATGTGCATAGCGTGTGCCTGGCCAGTGTCTAGCCAGTGCCTAGCCTGTGCCTAGCCTGTGCCTAGCCTGTGCCTAGCCTGTGCCTAGCCTGTGCCTAGCCTGTGCCTAGCCTGTGCCTAGCCTGTGGCTAGCCTGTGCCTAGCCTGCACCTAGCCTGTGTCAAGCCTGTGTCTAGCCTGTGTCTAGCTTGTGCCTAGCCTGTGCCTAGCCAGTGTCTAGCCTGTGTCTAGCCTGTGCCTTGCCTGAGACTGGCATGTGCATAGCGTGTGCCTAGCCAGTGTCTAGCCTGTGTCTAGCCTGTGCCTTGCCTGTGACTGGCATGTGCACAGCGTTTGCCTAGCCAGTGTCTAGCCAGTGCCTAGCTTGTGCCTGGCCAGTGTCCAGCCTTTGTCTAGCCTGTGTCTAGCCTGTTCCTAGCCAGCGTATAGCCTGTGCCTAGCCAGTGTCTAGCCTGTGCCCAGCCAGTGTCTAGCCTGTGTCTAGCCTGTGCCTAGCCAGTTTCTAGCTTGTGTCTAGCGTGTGCTTAGCCAGTGTCTAGTCTGTGCCAATCCAGTGTCTAGCCTGTGCCTAGCCAGTGTCTAGCCTGTGTCTAGCCTGTGCCTTGCCAGTGACTTGCATGTGCATAGCCTGTGCCTAGCCAGTGTCTAGACTGTGTCTAGCCTGTGCCTAGCCTGTGCCTAGCCTGTTCCTAGCCTGTGCCTAGCCTGTGCCTAGCCTGTGCCTAGCCTGTGTCTAGCGTGTGTCTAGCCTGTGCCTAGCCTGTGCCTAGCCTGTGCCTAGCCTGTGTCTATCCTTTGCCTTGCCTGAGACTGGCATGTGCATAGCCTGTGCCTAGCCAGTGTTTAGCCTGTGTCTAGCCTGTGCCTTGCCTGAGACTGGCATGTGCATAGCGTGTGCCTAGCCAGTGTCTAGCCTGTGCCTTGCCTGTGACTGGCATGTGCATAGCCTGTGCCTAGCCTGTGTCTAGCCTGTGTCTAGCCTGTGCCTTGCCTTAGACAGGCATCTGCATAGCGTGTGCCTAGCCAGTGCCTAGCCAGTGCCTAGCCAGTGCCTAGCCTGTGCCTAGCCAGTGTCTAGCCTTTGTCTAGCCTGTGCATAGCCTGTGTCTAGCCTGTGCCTAGCCAGTGTATAGCCTCTGTCTAGCCTGTATCTAGTTTGTGTCTAGCCGGTGTCCAGCCGGTGTCTAGCCTGTGCCTAGCCTGTGCCTAGCCTGTGACTGGCCTGTGCCTAGCCTGTGACTGGCCTGTGCCTAGCCTGTGCCTAGCTTGTGCCTAGCCTGTGCCTAGCCTGTGCCTAGCCTGTGCCTAGCCTGTGCCTAGCCTGTGCCTAGCCTGTGGCTAGCCTGTGCCTAGCCTGTGCCTAGCCTGTGGCTAGCCTGTGCCTAGCCTATACCTAGCCTGTGTCTAGCCTGTGTCTAGCCTGTGTCTAGCCTGTGACTAGCCTGTGCCTAGCCTGTGCCTAGCTTGTGCCTAGCTTGTGCCTAGCCTGTGCCTAGCCTGTGCCTAGCCTGTGCCTAGCCTGTGCCTAGCTTGTGCCTAGCCTGTGCCTTGCCTGTGACTGGCATGTGCACAGCGTGTGCCTAGCCAGTGTCTAGCCAGTGCCTAGCTTGTGCCTGGCCAGTGTCCAGCCTTTGTCTAGCCTGTGTCTAGCCTGTGCCTAGCCAGCGTATAGCCTGTCCCTAGCCAGTGTATAGCCTCTGTCTAGCCTCTGTCTAGCCTGTGTCTAGTCAGTGTCTAGCCGAAGTCTAGCCGGTGTCTAGCCTGTGCCTAGCCTGTGCCTAGCCTGTGACTGGCCTGTGCCTAGCCTGTGACTAGCTTGTGCCTAGCTTGTGTCTAGCCTGTGTCTAGCCTGTGTCTAGCCTGTGCCTAGCCTGAGTCTAGCCTGTGTCTAGCCTGTGTCTAGCCTGTGTCTAGCCTGTGTCTAGCCTGTGTCTAGCCTGTGTCTAGCCTGTGCCTAGCCAGTGTCTAGCCTGTGTCTAGCCTGTGCCTTGCCTGAGACTGGCATGTGCACAGCGTGTGCCTAGCCAGTGTCTAGCCTGTGTCTAGCCTGTGCCTTGCCAGAGACTGGCATGTGCATAGCGTGTGCCTAGCCAGTGTCTAGCCTGTGTCTAGCCTGTGCGTTGCCTGTGACTGGCATGTGCATAGCCTGTGCCTAGCCTGTGTCTAGCCTGTGTCTAGCCTGTGCCTAGCCTGTGTCTAGCCTGTGTCTAGCCTGTGCCTTGCCTGTGACTGGCATGTGCATAGCCTGTGCCTAGCCAGTGTCTAGCCTGTGTCTAGCCTGTGCCTTGCCTGAGACTAACATGTGCATAGCGTGTGCCTAGCCAGTGTCTAGCCAGTGCCTAGCCTGTGCCTAGCCAGTGTCTAGCCTTTGTCTAGCCAGTGCCTTGTCTGTGCCTAGCCTGTGCCTAGCCTGTGTGTAGCCTGTGTCTAGCCTGTTCCTTGCCTGTGACTGGCATGTGCATAGCCTATGCCTAGCCAGTGTCTAGCCTGTGTCTAGCCTGTGCCTTGCCTGAGACAGGCATGTGCATAGCGTGTGCCTAGGCAGTGTCTAGCTAGTGCCTAGCCTGTGCCTAGCCAGTGTCTAGCCTTTGTCTAGCCTGTGCATAGCCTGTGTCTAGCCTGTGCCTAGCCAGTGTATAGCCTCTGTCTAGCCTCTGTCTAGCCTGTGTCTAGTCAGTGTCTAGCCGAAGTCTAGCCGGTGTCTAGCCTGTGCCTAGCCTGTGCGTAGCCTGTGACTGGCCTGTGCCTAGCCTGTGACTAGCTTTTGCCTAGCCAGTGCCTAGCCTGTGCCTAGCCTGTGGCTAGCCTGTGCCTAGCCTATGCCTAGCCTGTGTCTAGCCTGTGTCTAGCCTGTGTCTAGCCTGTGTCCAGCCTGTGTCTAGCCTGTGTCTAGCCTGTGTCTAGCCTGTGTCCAGCCTGTGTCTAGCGTGTGTCTAGCCTATGTCTAGCCTGTGTCTAGCCTGTGTCTAGCCTTTGTCTAGCCTGTGCCTAGCCTGTGTCTAGCCTGTGTCTAGCCTGTGTCTAGCCTGTGTCTAGCCTGTTTCTAGCCTGTGTCTAGCCTGTGTCTAGCCTGTGGCTAGCCTGTGCCTAGCCTATGCCTAGCCTATGCCTAGCCTGTGTCTAGCCTGTGTCTAGCCTGTGTCTAGCCTGTGTCTAGCCTGTGTCTAGCCTGTGTCTAGCCTGTGTCCAGCCTGTGTCTAGCGTGTGTCTAGCCTGTGTCTAGCCTGTGTCTAGCCTTTGTCTAGCCTGTGCCTAGCCTGTGTCTAGCCTGTGTCTAGCCTGTGTCTAGCCTGTGTCTAGCCTGTGTCTAGCCTGTGCGTTTTTTGTGACTGGCATGTGCATAGCCTGTGTCTAGCCTGTGTCTAGCCTGTTTCTAGCTTGTGTCTAGCCTTTGTCTAGCCTGTGTCTAGCCTGTGCCTAGCCTGTGTCTAGCCTGTGTCTAGCCTGTGTCTAGCCTGTGTCTAGCCTGTGTCTAGCCTGTGTCTAGCCTGTGCGTTTTTTGTGACTGGCATGTGCATAGCCTGTGTCTAGCCTGTGTCTAGCCTATGCCTAGCCTATGCCTAGCCTGTGTCTAGCCTGTGTCTAGCCTGTGTCTAGCCTGTGTCTAGCCTGTGTCTAGCCTGTGTCTAGCCTGTGTCCAGCCTGTGTCTAGCGTGTGTCTAGCCTGTGTCTAGCCTGTGTCTAGCCTTTGTCTAGCCTGTGCCTAGCCTGTGTCTAGCCTGTGTCTAGCCTGTGTCTAGCCTGTTTCTAGCCTTTTTCTAGCCTGTGTCTAGCCTGTGTCTAGCCTGTTTCTAGCTTGTGTCTAGCCTTTGTCTAGCCTGTGTCTAGCCTGTGCCTAGCCTGTGTCTAGCCTGTGTCTAGCCTGTGTCTAGCCTGTGTCTAGCCTGTGTCTAGCCTGTGTCTAGCCTGTGTCTAGCCTGTGTCTAGCCTGTGTCTAGCCTGTGTCTAGCCTGTGTCTAGCCTGTGTCTAGCCTGTGCGTTTTTTGTGACTGGCATGTGCATAGCCTGTGTCTAGCCTGTGTCTAGCCTGTGCCTAGCCAGTGCCTAACCAGTGTCTAGCCTGTGTCTAGCCTGTGCCTTGCCTGTGACTGGCATGTGTCTAGCCAGTGTCTAGCCTGTGCCTTGCCTGAGACTGGCATGTGCATAGCGTTTGCCTAGCCTGTGTCTAGCCTGTTTCTAGCCTGTGTCTAGCCTGTGTCTAGCCTGTTTCTAGCTTGTGTCTAGCCTTTGTCTAGCCTGTGTCTAGCCTGTGCCTAGCCTGTGTCTAGCCTGTGTCTAGCCTGTGTCTAGCCTTTGTCTAGCCTTTGTCTAGCCTGTGTCTAGCCTTTGTCTAGTCTGTGTCTAGCCTGTGTCTAGCCTGTGTCTAGCCTGTGTCTAGCCTATGTCTAGCCTGTGTCTAGCCAGTGTCTAGCCTGTGTCTAGCCAGTGCCTTGCCTGTGACTGGCATGTGTCTAGCCAGTGTCTAGCCTGTGCCTTGCCTGTGACTGGCATGTGTCTAGCCAGTGTCTAGACTGTGCCTTGCCTGAGACTGGCATGTGCATAGCGTGTGCCTGGCCAGTGTCTAGCCAGTGCCTAGCCTGTGCCTAGCCTGTGTCTAGCCTGTGCCTAGCCTGTGCATAGCGTGTGCCTAGCCAGTGTCTAGCCAGTGCCTAGCCTGTGCCTAGCCTGTGTCTAGCCTGTGTCTAGCCTGTGCCTTGCCTGTGAATGGCATGTGCATAGCCTGTGCCTAGCCTGTGTCTAGCCTGTGTCTAGCCTGTGCCTTGCCTGAGACAGGCATGTGCATAGCGTGTGCCTAGCCAGTGTCTAGCCAGTGCCTAGCCTGTGCCTAGCGAGTGTCTAGCCTTTGTCTAGCCTGTGCATAGCCTGTGTCTAGCCTGTGCCTGGCCAGTGTATAGCCTCTGTCTAGCCTGTGTCTAGCTTGTGCCTGGCCAGTGTCCAGCCTTTGTCTAGCCTGTGTCTAGCCTGTTCCTAGCCAGCGTATAGCCTGTGCCTAGCCAGTGTCTAGCCTGTGCCCAGCCAGTGTCTAGCCTGTGCCCAGCCAGTGTCTAGCCTGTGTCTAGCCTGTGCCTAGCCAGTTTCTAGCTTGTGTCTAGCGTGTGCTTAGCCAGTGTCTAGTCTGTGCCAATCCAGTGTCTAGCCTGTGCCTAGCCAGTGTCTAGCCTGTGTCTAGCCTGTGCTTGCCAGTGACTTGCATGTGCATAGCCTGTGCCTAGCCAGTGTCTAGACTGTGTCTAGCCTGTGCCTAGCCTGTGCCTAGCCTGTGCCTAGCCTGTGCCTAGCCTGTGCCTAGCCTGTGTCTAGCCTGTGCCTTGCCTGAGACTGGCATGTGCATAGCCTGTGCCTAGCCAGTGTTTAGCCTGTGTCTAGCCTGTGCCTTGCCTGAGACTGGCATGTGCATAGCGTGTGCCTAGGCAGTGTCTAGCTAGTGCCTAGCCTGTGCCTAGCCAGTGTCTAGCCTTTGTCTAGCCTGTGCATAGCCTGTGTCTAGCCTGTGCCTAGCCAGTGTATAGCCTCTGTCTAGCCTCTGTCTAGCCTGTGTCTAGTCAGTGTCTAGCCGAAGTCTAGCCGGTGTCTAGCCTGTGCCTAGCCTGTGCGTAGCCTGTGACTGGCCTGTGCCTAGCCTGTGACTAGCTTTTGCCTAGCCAGTGCCTAGCCTCTGTCTAGCCTGTGGCTAGCCTGTGCCTAGCCTATGCCTAGCCAGTGCCTAGCCTGTGTCTAGCCTGTGTCTAGCCTGTGTCCAGCCTGTGTCTAGCCTGTGTCTAGCCTGTGTCTAGCCTGTGTCCAGCCTGTGTCTAGCGTGTGTCTAGCCTATGTCTAGCCTGTGTCTAGCCTGTGTCTAGCCTTTGTCTAGCCTGTGCCTAGCCTGTGTCTAGCCTGTGTCTAGCCTGTGTCTAGCCTGTGTCTAGCCTGTGTCTAGCCTGTTTCTAGCCTGTGTCTAGCCTGTGTCTAGCCTGTGGCTAGCCTGTGCCTAGCCTATGCCTAGCCTATGCCTAGCCTGTGTCTAGCCTGTGTCTAGCCTGTGTCTAGCCTGTGTCTAGCCTGTGTCTAGCCTGTGTCTAGCCTGTGTCCAGCCTGTGTCTAGCGTGTGTCTAGCCTGTGTCTAGCCTGTGTCTAGCCTTTGTCTAGCCTGTGCCTAGCCTGTGTCTAGCCTGTGTCTAGCCTGTGTCTAGCCTGTTTCTAGCCTTTTTCTAGCCTGTGTCTAGCCTGTGTCTAGCCTGTGTCTAGCCTGTGTCTAGCCTGTTTCTAGCTTGTGTCTAGCCTTTGTCTAGCCTGTGTCTAGCCTGTGCCTAGCCTGTGTCTAGCCTGTGTCTAGCCTGTGTCTAGCCTGTGTCTAGCCTGTGTCTAGCCTGTGTCTAGCCTGTGTCTAGCCTGTGTCTAGCCTGTGTCTAGCCTGTGTCTAGCCTGTGTCTAGCCTGTGTCTAGCCTGTGCGTTTTTTGTGACTGGCATGTGCATAGCCTGTGTCTAGCCTGTGTCTAGCCTGTGCCTAGCCAGTGCCTAACCAGTGTCTAGCCTGTGTCTAGCCTGTGCCTTGCCTGTGACTGGCATGTGTCTAGCCAGTGTCTAGCCTGTGCCTTGCCTGAGACTGGCATGTGCATAGCGTTTGCCTAGCCTGTGTCTAGCCTGTGTCTAGCCTGTGTCTAGCCTGTGTCTAGCCTGTGTCTAGCTTGTGTCTAGCCTTTGTCTAGCCTGTGTCTAGCCTGTGCCTAGCCTGTGTCTAGCCTGTGTCTAGCCTGTGTCTAGCCTTTGTCTAGCCTTTGTCTAGCCTGTGTCTAGCCTTTGTCTAGTCTGTGTCTAGCCTGTGTCTAGCCTGTGTCTAGCCTGTGTCTAGCCTATGTCTAGCCTGTGTCTAGCCAGTGTCTAGCCTGTGTCTAGCCAGTGCCTTGCCTGTGACTGGCATGTGTCTAGCCAGTGTCTAGCCTGTGCCTTGCCTGTGACTGGCATGTGTCTAGCCAGTGTCTAGCCTGTGCCTTGCCTGAGACTGGCATGTGCATAGCGTGTGCCTGGCCAGTGTCTAGCCAGTGCCTAGCCTGTGCCTAGCCTGTGTCTAGCCTGTGCCTTGCCTGTGACTGGCATGTGCATATCCTGTGCCTAGCCAGTGTCTAGCCTGTGTCTAGCCTGTGCCTTGCCTGAGACAGGCATGTGCATAGCGTGTGCCTATCCAGTGTCTAGCCAGTGCCTAGCCTGTGCCTAGCCTGTGTCTAGCCTGTGTCTAGCCTGTGCCTTGCCTGTGAATGGCATGTGCATAGCCTGTGCCTAGCCTGTGTCTAGCCTGTGTCTAGCCTGTGCCTTGCCTGAGACAGGCATGTGCATAGCGTGTGCCTAGCCAGTGTCTAGCCAGTGCCTAGCCTGTGCCTAGCCAGTGTCTAGCCTTTGTCTAGCCTGTGCATAGCCTGTGTCTAGCCTGTGCCTGGCCAGTGTATAGCCTCTGTCTAGCCTGTGTCTATTCTGTGTCTAGCCGGTGTCCAGCCGGTGTCTAGCCTGTGCCTAGCCTGTGCCTAGCCTGTGCCTAGCCTGTGCCTAGCCTGTGACTGGCCTGTGCCTAGCCTGTGCCTAGCTTGTGCCTAGCCTGTGCCTAGCCTGTGCCTAGCCTGTGGCTAGCCTGTGCCTAGCCTAAACCTAGCCTGTATCTAGCCTGTGTCTAGCTTGTGCCTAGCCTGTGTCCAGCCTGTGCCTTGCCGGTGACTGGCATGTGCATAGCCTGTGCCTAGCCAATGTCTAGCCTGTGTCTAGCCTGTGCATTGCCTGAGACTGGCATGTGCATAGCGTGTGCCTAGCCAGTGTCTAGCCAGTGCCTAGCCTGTGCCTAGCCAGTGTCTAGCCTTTGTCTAGCCTGTGTCTAGCCTGTGTCTAGCCTGTGTCTAGCCTGTGCCTTGCCTGTGACTGGCATCTGCACAGCGTGTGCCTAGCCAGTGTCTAGCCAGTGCCTAGCTTGTGCCTGGCCAGTGTCCAGCCTTTGTCTAGCCTGTGTCTAGCCTGTTCCTAGCCAGCGTATAGCCTGTGCCTAGCCAGTGTCTAGCCTGTGCCCAGCCAGTGTCTAGCCTGTGCCCAGCCAGTGTCTAGCCTGTGTCTAGCCTGTGCCTAGCCAGTTTCTAGCTTGTGTCTAGCGTGTGCTTAGCCAGTGTCTAGTCTGTGCCAATCCAGTGTCTAGCCTGTGCCTAGCCAGTGTCTAGCCTGTGTCTAGCCTGTGCCTTGCCAGTGACTTGCATGTGCATAGCCTGTGCCTAGCCAGTGTCTAGACTGTGTCTAGCCTGTGCCTAGCCTGTGCCTAGCCTGTGCCTAGCCTGTGCCTAGCCTGTGCCTAGCCTGTGCCTAGCCTGTGTCTAGCCTGTGCCTTGCCTGAGACTGGCATGTGCATAGCCTGTGCCTAGCCAGTGTTTAGCCTGTGTCTAGCCTGTGCCTTGCCTGAGACTGGCATGTGCATAGCGTGTGCCTAGCCAGTGTCTAGCCTGTGCCTTGCCTGTGACTGGCATGTGCATAGCCTGTGTCTAGCCTGTGTCTAGCCTGTGCCTTGCCTGAGACAGGCATCTGAATAGCGTGTGCC
>JAEIHA010001020.1:0-134906 GCA_018904595.1 Zaprionus indianus | reverse complement strand
ATTTAATAGAATTAAACTATTTCTAAAAGTATCAAAAACTTTTGTGCATCATACACCAAAATATAAAAAGATAAGCTAATTAAGCTACTGGGCTCATACCCCATTTATAAAGGTTTTAATCCTTTTCTTTTTAATTTTTAATAATTCTTCAAAAATTTTATTTTTAATAATAATAATAATTGGTTCTTTAATTACAGTTACATCTAATTCTTGATTAGGAGCTTGAATAGGATTAGAAATTAATTTATTATCTTTTATCCCCCTTATAAGAGAAAATCATAATAATTTCAAATCAACTGAAGCTTCATTAAAATATTTTTTAACCCAAGCATTAGCCTCAACAGTTTTATTATTCGCAGTTATTTTACTTATATTAAAAAATAATATAAATAGAGAAATTAATGAATCATTTATTTCAATAATTTTATTGTCAGCATTATTGCTAAAAAGAGGGGCTGCACCATTTCATTTTTGATTCCCTAACTTAATAGAAGGGTTAACATGAATTAATTCCCTTTTATTAATAACTTGACAAAAAATTGCACCTTTAATATTAATTTCATATTTAAACTTAAATAATTTAATTTTAATTAGAGTAATTTTATCTGTAATTGTTGGAGCATTAGGGGGGCTAAATCAAACATCATTACGAAAATTAATAGCTTTTTCTTCAATTAACCATCTAGGGTGAATATTAAGAGCTTTAATAATTAATGAATCAATTTGATTGTTATATTTTACATTTTATTCTTTTTTATCTTTTGTATTAATTTATATGTTTAATTTATTTAAATTATTTCATTTAAATCAGTTATTTTCTTGATTTACTAATAGAAAAATTTTAAAATTTACTTTATTTATAAATTTTTTATCTTTAGGGGGACTCCCTCCTTTTTTAGGATTTTTACCTAAATGAATTGTAATTGAACAAATAACTTTTTGTAATCAATACTTTCAATTATTTATTTTAATAATATCAACATTAATTACATTATTTTTTTATTTACGAATTAGTTATTCTGCATTTATATTAAATTATTATGAAAATAATTGAATTTTAAATTCATATTATAATAAGTTAAATATAAATTTATATTTAATTTTAACTTTTTTTTCAATTTTTGGGTTATTTTTAATTTCTATATTATATTTTATTTTTTAAGGTTTTAAGTTAAAAAAACTAATAGCCTTCAAAGCTGTAAATATAGGAATCCCTTTAAGCCTTAGTAATAAAATTACTCCTTCAAAATTGCAGTTTGACGTCATTATTGACTATAAGACCTAATGATTAAGAAGAATATTTCTTATAAATAGATTTACAATCTATCGCCTATTTTCAGCCACTTAATCGCGACAATGATTATTTTCAACAAATCATAAAGATATTGGAACATTATATTTTATTTTCGGAGCTTGAGCCGGTATAGTAGGAACATCTCTGAGAATTTTAATTCGAGCTGAATTAGGACATCCAGGAGCATTAATTGGTGATGACCAAATTTATAATGTAATTGTTACAGCTCATGCATTTATTATAATTTTTTTTATAGTTATACCAATTATAATTGGGGGATTTGGAAATTGATTAGTTCCTTTAATATTAGGAGCTCCCGATATAGCTTTTCCTCGAATAAATAATATAAGTTTCTGATTACTTCCCCCTGCTCTTTCTCTTTTATTAGTAAGAAGTATAGTAGAAAATGGAGCGGGAACTGGATGAACTGTTTACCCTCCTTTGTCTTCTGGTATTGCTCATGGGGGAGCCTCAGTTGATCTAGCTATTTTTTCTCTACATTTAGCAGGAATTTCTTCAATTTTAGGGGCCGTAAATTTTATTACAACAGTAATTAATATGCGATCTTCAGGAATTACTTTTGATCGAATACCATTATTTGTATGATCAGTAGTAATTACTGCATTATTATTACTTTTATCTTTACCAGTTTTAGCGGGAGCAATTACTATGCTTTTAACTGACCGTAATTTAAATACGTCATTTTTTGACCCTGCCGGGGGAGGTGACCCAATTCTTTATCAACATTTATTTTGATTTTTTGGACATCCAGAAGTTTATATTTTAATTTTACCTGGATTCGGAATAATTTCTCATATTATTAGTCAAGAATCCGGTAAAAAGGAAACTTTTGGATCATTAGGTATAATTTATGCTATATTAGCAATTGGATTATTAGGATTTATTGTTTGAGCTCATCATATATTCACAGTGGGAATAGACGTTGATACACGAGCATACTTTACATCTGCTACAATAATTATTGCCGTACCTACGGGTATTAAAATTTTTAGTTGATTAGCTACTTTACATGGAGCTCAACTTTCATATTCTCCAGCTATTTTATGGGCTTTAGGATTTGTATTTTTATTTACAGTAGGGGGATTGACTGGAGTTGTTTTAGCTAATTCTTCTGTTGATATTATTTTACATGATACTTATTATGTAGTAGCTCATTTCCACTATGTTTTATCAATAGGAGCCGTATTTGCTATTATAGCCGGATTTATTCATTGATATCCTTTATTTACGGGTCTTACATTAAATAATAAATGATTAAAAAGTCAATTTATTATTATATTTATTGGAGTAAATTTAACATTTTTTCCGCAACATTTTTTAGGATTAGCAGGTATGCCTCGTCGATACTCTGATTACCCTGATGCTTATACTACATGAAATGTAATTTCAACAATTGGTTCTTCAATTTCTTTATTAGGAATTTTATTTTTTTTCTACATTATCTGAGAAAGTTTAGTATCTCAACGACAAGTAATTTACCCTATTCAATTAAATTCTTCTATTGAATGATATCAAAATACTCCTCCAGCAGAACATAGTTATTCTGAATTACCATTATTAACTAATTAATTTCTAATATGGCAGATTAGTGCAATGGATTTAAGCTCCATATATAAAGTATTTTACTTTTGTTAGAATTAATGTCAACATGAGCTAATTTAGGACTTCAAGACAGAGCTTCTCCTTTAATAGAACAATTAATTTTTTTTCACGACCACGCATTATTAATTTTAGTAATAATTACAGTATTAGTAGGATACTTAATATTTATATTATTTTTTAATTCTTATATTAATCGATTTTTATTACACGGACAATTAATTGAAATAATTTGAACAATTTTGCCCGCAATTATTTTACTATTCATTGCTTTACCTTCTCTTCGTTTATTATACCTTTTAGATGAAATTAATGAACCTTCAGTAACTTTAAAAAGAATTGGACATCAGTGATATTGAAGTTATGAATACTCAGATTTTAATAATGTCGAATTTGATTCTTATATAATTCCTACAAATGAACTTGCAAATGATGGATTTCGATTATTAGATGTAGATAATCGAATTGTTTTACCTATAAATTCTCAAATTCGAATTTTAGTAACAGCAGCAGATGTAATTCATTCATGAACTATCCCAGCTTTAGGAGTAAAAGTTGATGGAACTCCTGGACGACTTAATCAAACAAATTTTTTCATTAATCGACCAGGTTTATTTTTTGGACAATGTTCAGAAATTTGTGGTGCTAATCACAGTTTTATACCTATTGTAATTGAAAGTGTTCCTGTAAATTATTTTATTAAGTGAATTTCTAATAACGTAAATTCTTCATTAGATGACTGAAAGCAAGTACTGGTCTCTTAAACCATTTTATAGTAAATTAGCAATTACTTCTAATGAAATTAAAAAATTAGTTAAATTATATAACATTAGTATGTCAAACTAAAATTATTAAAAAATTAATATTTTTTAATTCCACAAATAGCCCCAATTTCATGATTAATTTTATTTTTTCTTTTTTCAATTATTTTTATTATATTCTGTTCAATTAATTATTACTCTTATATGCCAACTTCTCCTAAATCTAATGAATTAAAAAATTTAAATTTAAATTCAATAAATTGAAAATGATAACTAATTTATTTTCTGTTTTCGACCCTTCATCTATTTTTGGTTTATCATTAAATTGAATAAGAACATTTTTAGGCCTTTTAATAATCCCATCAATTTACTGATTAATGCCTTCTCGATATAATATTTTTTGAAACTCAATTTTATTGACATTACACAAAGAATTTAAAACTTTATTAGGACCTACAAGTCATAACGGTTCTTCATTTATTTTTATTTCTTTATTTTCATTAATTCTTTTTAATAATTTTATAGGTTTATTTCCCTATATTTTTACAAGAACAAGTCATTTAACTTTAACTTTATCTTTAGCTCTTCCTTTATGATTATCATTTATAATATATGGATGAATTAATCATACTCAACATATATTTGCTCATTTAGTTCCCCAAGGAACTCCAGCAATTTTAATGCCATTTATAGTATGTATTGAAACTATTAGAAATGTTATTCGTCCTGGAACATTAGCTGTACGATTAACAGCTAATATAATTGCTGGACATTTATTATTAACTTTATTAGGAAATACCGGTCCTTCAATATCTTACTTTTTAGTAACTTTCCTTTTAATTGGTCAAATTGCTTTATTAGTTCTTGAATCAGCTGTAGCTATAATTCAATCTTATGTATTTGCAGTATTAAGAACACTTTATTCTAGAGAAGTAAATTAATATATATATATATATATATATATATATATATTAACATAAATGTCTACACATTCAAATCACCCTTTCCATTTAGTTGATTATAGTCCTTGACCTTTAACAGGAGCAATTGGAGCAATAACAACTGTATCAGGTATAATTAAATGATTTCATCAATACGACACTTCTTTATTTTTTTTAGGGAATGTAATTACAATTTTAACAGTTTATCAATGATGACGTGATGTATCTCGAGAAGGTACTTATCAAGGTTTACACACATACGCTGTTACTATTGGACTTCGATGAGGAATAATTTTATTTATTTTATCCGAAATTTTATTTTTTGTAAGATTTTTTTGAGCATTTTTTCACAGAAGTTTATCCCCAGCAATTGAATTAGGAGCTTCTTGACCTCCTGCAGGAATTATTTCATTTAATCCTTTTCAAATTCCTTTATTAAATACTGCTATTTTACTAGCTTCTGGAGTTACAGTAACTTGAGCTCATCATAGTTTAATGGAAGGTAACCATTCACAAACTTCTCAAGGTTTATTTTTTACAGTATTATTGGGAATTTATTTTTCTATTCTTCAAGCTTATGAATATATTGAGGCACCTTTTACAATTGCTGACTCAGTTTATGGATCAACATTTTTTATAGCAACAGGATTTCACGGAATTCATGTATTAATTGGAACAACTTTTTTATTAACATGTTTACTACGCCATTTAAATAACCATTTTTCAAAAAATCATCATTTTGGATTTGAAGCAGCTGCTGATATGATATTGACACTTTGTTGATGTAGTGTGATTATTTTTATACATCACAATTTATTGATGAGGAGGTTAACTATTAATTATTTATATAGAAAAAAATATAAAGTAAAAAGTATATTTGACTTCCAATCATAAGGTCTATTAATAATAGTATAAATAATTCTATCAATAATTTTTATTGCTTCAGTAATTATAATAATTAGATTTATTGTTATAATTTTAGCTTCTATTTTAAGTAAAAAAACTTTAGTTGATCGAGAAAAAAGATCGCCATTTGAATGCGGGTTTGATCCAAAATCTTCATCTCGACTACCTTTTTCCTTACGATTTTTTTTAATTACAATTATTTTTTTAATTTTTGATGTAGAAATTGCTTTAATTTTACCTATAATTATTATTATTAAATTTTCAAATTTATTTATTTGAACAATTACTTCAACAATTTTTATTTTAATTTTATTAATTGGACTTTATCATGAATGAAACCAAGGAATATTAAATTGATCAAATTAAAATAGGGTTGTAGTTAATTATAACATTTGATTTGCATTCAAAAAGTATTGATTTTTCAATCTACCTTAAACTAATATATATATATATATATATATATATATATATATATATATATATATAGATATGCGAATATGAAGCGATAAATTGCAATTAGTTTCGACCTAATCTTAGGTAAATTACCCTTATTCTTTAATTGAAGCCAAATTAGAGGCTTATCACTGTTAATGATAGAATTGAGTAAAAACTCCAATTAAGGAAGTATGGTGATCAAGTAAAAGCTGCTAACTTTTTTTCTTTAATGGTTAAATTCCATTTATACTTCTTTTATATTTATATAGTTTAAATAAAACTTTACATTTTCATTGTAAAAATAAAATCTTTTTTTTATAAATTACTAAAAATAATTCACTATATTCAAAGATTTAACTAATCTCCATAACATCTTCAATGTCATACTCTAAATATAAGCTATTTGAATATAAAAATAATAAAAAATTTAATAAAACTAATACTCAAAGTACAAACAATATTAAATAAATTTTTAAATTATTATTATGTATTAAAAATAAAATTTGAGAATATTTTACTAATTTTTGATATAAATTTTGACCTCCAAAATATTCTGATCAACCTTGATCAAAACTCTTTAAAACAATATTCCCATAATTTAAAGGAAAAAAAATTAATTTATAAGTTCTCAAAATAGGCATAAATCATATAGAACCAAGAAATGTGGTAATATTATAATAAATTAAAGATTTATTTAAACTATATAATTTTATAAAAGAAATTAAATAACCAAATAAACCCCCTCTAATACAAACAAATAAAGTTAACAATTTTATATATATAGGTAAACAAATTATATAGGGGTAAGAAAAAATTAATCAATTTAATATTCTACCTCCAATAATTCTTATAAATAATAAACCTAATATACCTCGCAATATTACTCAACCTTCATCATTTAATATATTTAATCTTCTACAATTTAAATCTCCAGTTATTGAATAATAAACTAATCGAAAAGAATAACATACTGTTAAACCAGTTGAAAAAAAATACAAAAAGAAAGAAAATATATTAATGTTTCTAATTATAACTACTTCTAAAATTATATCTTTTGAATAAAATCCTGCTAAAAAAGGTATTCCACATAAAGCTAAATTAGAAACATTAAAACAAGCTGAAGTTAAAGGTATATGAATTCTTAAACCCCCTATTAAACGAATATCTTGAGAATTATTTATATTATGAATAATAGCTCCAGCACATATAAATAAAAGAGCCTTAAATAAAGCATGTGTTAATAAATGAAAAAATGCTAATTTAAAAAATCCTATTGATAAAATTCTTATTATTAACCCTAATTGTCTAAGAGTAGATAAAGCAATAATTTTTTTTAAATCAAATTCAAAATTTGCACCTAATCCTGCTATAAATATTGTTAAACCAGATAATAAAAGTAAAAATTGACCTAATCAAGAATTTTCTAATAAAACATTAAATCGAATTAATAAATAAACCCCAGCTGTTACCAAAGTAGAAGAATGAACTAAAGCTGAAACAGGAGTAGGTGCAGCTATAGCAGCGGGTAATCATGAAGAAAACGGAATTTGAGCTCTTTTAGTTATAGCTGCTAATATAACTAATCTACCAATAATTTTTATTTCAAATTCATTTTGCATAATTTCTAAATAAAAAATATAATTTCAACTCCCATAATTTAATATTCAAGCAATAGCTAAAAGTAAAGCTACATCTCCAATTCGATTAGATAAAGCTGTTAATATACCAGCATTATAAGATTTAATATTTTGAAAATAAATTACTAAACAATAAGAAACTAGTCCTAATCCATCTCACCCTAATAAAATACTAACTAAATTTGGACTAATAATTAATAATATTATTGATAAAACAAATATTAAAACTAATATAATAAATCGATTAATATTTTCATCTCTTCTTATATATTCTTTTCTATAAAAAATTACTAAAGAAGCAATTATTAAAACAAATGATATAAATAGCAAACTTATTCAATCAAATAATAATGTTATAACAATAGATATAGAATTTAACGAAACTACTTCCCATTCAATAAAATAAACTAAATTTTTTAATAAAAAATTTAATCTAGTTAAAAATAAAGTAAATCTAATAGAAATTAAACTTAAAAATCTAATTCTACAAATTGATAAATATTTCACGATCTAAAATGAATTACTCATATCACTAACACCACAAATTAGTATTTTTTTTAAACTATTTAAATTATAATCATAAAATACAAGTTTCTCTTTTTATAATTAATAAATTTAAAGGTAATCAATGTAAAATTATTAATAAATATTCACGAATTTTACCTCCTCTAAATGAATAAACTCTAGAAAAAATTTTTCCATGTTGACTAAAAGAATATAAATATAATGTATAGGCTGCTCTAAAAAATGAAAGAAAAGATAATATAATTATAGAAATTCAAGATCAAGAAACAATTCTATTTAACAAAGAAATTTCCCCTAACAAATTTAAAGTAGGCGGAGCAGCTATATTAGCTGAACTTAATAAAAATCATCATAATGCTATAACAGGTATAAAATTTAATAAACCCTTATTAATTAATAATCTTCGTCTCCCTAAACGTTCATAAGAAACATTAGCTAAACAAAATAAACCAGAAGAACAAAGTCCATGGGCAATTATTAAACTATAAGAACCTCTTAATCCCCAATAACTTATAGTTAATAAACCAGCTAATACAATTCCTATATGAGCTACTGAAGAATAAGCAATTAGTGCCTTTAAATCAGTTTGCCGTAAACAAATTAAACTAACTAAAACACCCCCAACTAATCTAATTCTAATTCAAATAAATCTATATTTTAAATTTATTTGCTGTAAAACAGAAACAACTCGTAATATTCCATAACCTCCTAATTTTAATATAATTCCAGCTAAAATCATAGAACCTGAAACAGGAGCTTCTACATGAGCCTTAGGTAATCATAAATGAACTAAAAATATAGGTATTTTAACTAAAAAAGCTCTTATTATACAAAAATATAATAAATCAAAATTAAATATATAATTATTTAATAAATAAAAATTTATAGTATTAGTTTTATTTATAAAATAAAAAATACCAATTAATATGGGCAATGATACTAAAAGAGTATAAAATAATAAATAAATACCAGCTTGTAAACGTTCCGGTTGATAACCCCAACCTAAAATTAAAAATAGAGTAGGAATTAATCTTCTTTCAAAAAATAAATAAAACATAAATAATCTTATTCTTCTAAAAGTTAAAATTAATAATAATAATAATAAAACAATATTTAATAAAAATAAATTTTTATAATTATTATATTTATAAACACTTTCACTTGCTAATAATATTAAAGAACAAATTCATAAACTTAATAAAATTAAACCATAAGATAATATATCAGAACCTAAAAAATACGAAATATTTATTCAATAATTTATAAAATTATTTATTAATAAAAATAAAAAACTTATAAAAAATAACAAAACTTGTACCATTCAAAATATATTATTAATAAAACACAACGGAATTAAAAATCCTAAAAAAAATACTAATTTTAACATTATATAATTCTAAAAGATTGAAAATAATCATTACCATGAGTACGAATTATTGAAACTAAAATTGATAAACCTAATGCACCTTCACAAACTCTAAATGTTAAAAATATTATGCTAAAATAATTTTCATAATTTAATATATTTAAATAAATAAATAATATAAAAAATAAAATTAAAACAATATATTCTAAACTTAATAATATTGAAAGTAAATGTTTCCGATTAGAAACAAAACAAAATAAACCTAAAATAAATAAAATTATAGGAAATCTTCAATATAAAATTATAATCATTAGTTTTAATAGTTTAATAAAAACATTGGTCTTGTAAATCAAAAATAAGATTAATTCTTTTAAAACTTCAAGAGAAAAGAATTTCTTTTTCATTAATCCCCAAAATTAATATTTTATATAAACTACCTCTTGATATTATTCAATTAATTTTATTTTCTTTAATTTTTTTAACATCAATTATTTTTATTAATATATTTCATCCATTAGCCATAGGTTTAACGTTATTAATTCAAACTATTTTAATTTGTTTGAGAACCGGATTAATTACAAAAACATTTTGATTTTCTTATATTTTATTTTTAATTTTTCTTGGAGGAATATTAGTTTTATTTATTTATGTAACATCTTTAGCTTCTAATGAAATATTTAATTTATCAATTAAATTAACTTTATTTTCTTTTACAATATTAAGATTTTTTATAATTTTATCTTTAATTGTTGATAAAACTTATTTAACTTCATTTTTTTTAAATAATGAAATAGAAAGAATTACAAATTTATATACTTATTTTTCAGAAAATTCATTATCTTTAAATAAATTATATAATTTTCCTACAAATTTCGTAACTATTCTTTTAATAAATTATTTATTAATTACTTTAATTGTTATTGTAAAAATTACTAAATTATTTAAAGGACCTTTACGAATAATAAACTAATGAATAAACCTTTACGAAATTCCCATCCTTTATTTAAAATTGCTAATAATGCTTTAGTAGATTTACCTGCTCCTAGAAATATTTCAAGTTGATGAAATTTTGGATCATTATTAGGATTATGTTTAATTATTCAAATTTTAACTGGATTATTTTTAGCTATACATTATACAGCAGATGTAAATTTAGCATTTTATAGAGTAAATCATATCTGTCGTGATGTAAATTATGGTTGATTATTACGAACTATACATGCTAACGGTGCATCATTTTTTTTTATTTGTATTTATCTACATGTTGGACGAGGTATATACTATGGATCTTATTTATTTACTCCTACATGAATAATTGGAGTAATTATTTTATTTTTAGTAATAGGAACAGCATTTATAGGATATGTTTTACCTTGAGGACAAATATCATTTTGAGGAGCAACTGTAATTACAAATTTACTTTCTGCAGTACCTTACTTAGGATTAGATCTTGTACAATGAGTGTGAGGAGGATTTGCTGTTGATAATGCAACACTAACTCGATTTTTCACTTTTCATTTTATTTTACCTTTTATTGTTCTTGCCATAGTTATAATTCATTTATTATTTTTACATCAAACAGGATCTAACAATCCAATTGGAATTAATTCAAATATTGATAAAATTCCATTTCACCCTTATTTTACTTATAAGGATATTGTGGGATTTATTGTTATATTTTTTATTTTAATCTCATTAGTATTAATTAACCCTTATTTATTAGGAGACCCAGATAATTTTATTCCAGCAAACCCATTGGTAACCCCTGCACATATTCAACCTGAATGATATTTTTTATTTGCTTATGCTATTTTACGATCAATTCCTAATAAATTAGGAGGGGTAATTGCTTTAGTTTTATCAATTGCTATTTTAATAATTTTACCATTTTACATAATTTAAATTGTTAGTTAATATGTACAAATGTATATACAAATCTTAATAATTATAGAATATTTAAGAAGTTAAAATGTTAGTCTAACGGGGGTGTTTTTTTTTACACTGATCACGCCAGTCTGCCCAGTTTCGTAATCGAGGCGTCTACAATACCTTCATAAGGTAATTGCGTAATTTGCCCATTTTCAATATCTTCTAAAACGTATCGGTCATTAGGTAAAGAAAAACTTTTTTATGCAATAATATGGGCCTTTATATTTGTGCCTATCATCGTATCAATGTTTCTCAATACTACAAAGTCGCCTACTGAAAACGTCTTATGATTCTGTGATACTTTTGTGATAGTACTCTGAACTTTTCCTCTCGCTTATTTTCAATATTCTCAGAAGCTTTTTTAGTACAATATCAAGATCACGACTTTTATTTAAATTGCTTATATTTTCTAAAATATTCAGTCAGAGCATCAACGTCACTTCCTCTTTGTTGTATTCCGAAAAGCAGAGACAGATGGTATTTCTCCAGTACTCGAGTGTACTGAGAGTTATTAATAGCAAATTCGGCTTTATTTAATAACTTACACCAATCTGAATGTTGCACTGGCTCTGTGATTTTAGCTAACATGGTCTTTAAGTGTTCTATTTACGCGTTCTACTTGTCCATTCGCTTGAGGTGATGCGGTCGCTACTCTGACATGTGCAATATTATTTTCTAAAAGGGAATCACTAAATTCTGAAGATTGAAGCAGGATCCTCTATCAACGATGATTCTATAGCGAGGCGTATAGTTTTCAAAATACTTTGTTAAACACATACACACTTCCTTTGTGCTTTGTAGTGTTAGCTGAAAATAGCTTTACGAATTTGAGTGAAAACTGTCACAATAAAAACTAAAATATGCTTCTTTTGAAAAATTGAAAGGCAGGGGTCCAAAATGGTCTATATGTGAAAGTTGTCAAAGGGAAATCTGGTTTCTTAGGGATGTTAGTATGAAGAGTTCTATTTATTGTTTCCGTGGTGAAGGAATTGTAAACATAATACACTTAAAGACAATTATCAATAAATGATTTCACTTTGGTTGTCATATTCGGAAACCAATAATGGTTTGAAATTTCATTTACGCATTTTTCAGTTCATAACATACATAACTTTTCATGTACTGTTCTAATTAAATTAGTTTCCATTTCTTCAGGAAATATAAAAGTTCCATATCTTTTTTACAACTGTCTATAAACTAATACCATCATCGGTATAAAATCTTTTTACGGGTCCATTTTCTAATTTTTCTTTTAATTTTTACTATTCTGTCGTCTCTATTTTGTGTAATCTGAAGTTGAAATTAATATCACTGTCAATCACTGCAACTCATCTAGCTTCTTGTTCATCTTCATCATTGTCACTATTGGCTCATATTTAAATTCTTCACTCAATGATCTAGTATAGCGACTAAGGGCATCAACATGTGTCATATATTTGCCACTTCTATGTTCAATGGGCATAGTTGTAGTTCCTTCTAGTTGTAAGGCCCATCGAGCTATTCTGGCATTTACACTTTTTGCGATTTAAAGTCAGGAGTCAATGAATTGCTAATCTATTATGATTTTAAATGGAATTCCTTCCTAAATATATTCTAAATTTGTTGAGTGAATAAAATAATGGCTAACGTCTCTAATTCAAAACTGTGATATCTCTTTTCGGCTGCTGTTGTTGTCTGAGAAAATTAAAAACTGGATGGAATTTATGTCTTCTTGTTTTTGGCACCATATTCCTCCAAATCCTTCAGCACTTGCGTCACACGCAATTCTGTTTCTTTCTTAGGATTGTAAAAGGGCTAACAAGGAGAAGGAAATAAGTTTTTCTCGTAAATACTCAAAAATTTCAGAACATCTATCATACCATTTTAAACTAAGAGTCCTGTTTAACTAGTTCGTTAGAATGGTCTTACAACTTTTTGAATAACTAGGGAATAAATCGTCTAAAATATGGAAAAACAATCCTAAACATTTTGCATTTCAACTGCACTTCCTTGGAATCGGAAGGTGTTTAATGGCTACAATATGTCTCACTATTAGGACTCAATGCCATTCTTGCTAACTGAATAACCAAGAACTCAATTTTGTGAAACAAAATTGACACTTGCTTAATTTTAGTTCTAATCTATGTTGAGCCAATACTTTCCGAAAAATCTTTCTACTTTATAGACTACAAAGTGGCCTTCAATTGTTTTTGTTCCAATAGCTATATCATCTATGTAAACAGCAATACTGAGTGTTCTCGCATTAATGTAGTTAAAAATAAAGTTTATAAACCCCCCAAACGTTTCGGAAGGGGCATTTCGTAACCCAAAAAGGCATCTTAAGATATTCGTATTGTCCATTAGGTGAATAAAAAAAGAAGTATATTGAATTTCGAACTTTCTGCCATTTTAACTTGATGAAACCCAGACTTTAAATCTAAAAGAGAGAAATATTGATTTCCTTCCATTTTTTCCTAAACAATCATTGATATGTGGTAAAGTGGTATCCAAACTCTTATTGTCATTTTTGTTAAGTTGTCTGTAATCTACACACATACGTTTTTCACCTGACTTCTTCTTAACCAGAAACTATTGCTGATGTGTAAGAAGGGATTTGCTTCAAGGTCTAATAAATCCTTTCCTCAATAAGTCTTCTATAGTGTTATCAACTCATCTGTCTGTCTCTGATATGAAAGTCTTCGCGGTGTTGAATAAACTGAGCCGTCTGTCTGTGGTTTAATATTCACTTTCATAACTTATGACTGTCAACAGGGTCACATATTTTCGCGACATCTGAATAGTTAATTTAATTATTTCTAAAACCCTACTGCGTTCGACTCTTACACCCAATTTTAAATCAATATTTAACGACTCTGAATCATCCAGCTCAATAGCTAATATGCATTCTTCCATGTATCTTTTCCTAAAATTTCCGGTATCCAAATCAAATATATTGTTACTTAATTTGTTTCTGTTGCTATAACTGATCACTATCACTAGAACTTTCTAATTTCCGAAGAGCTTAGGTTTTCACTTCTGTCAAATGCTTGTTGTCACTAAAAGTTCACTATATCTCGAAAACGTCACTATCAGCTAGAATTACTAATTTCTGAAGATATTTCTGAAGCAAAATTGATTTAAAATTGTTCAATAATTGTCTTTTTGTACTTCAATTTTTTATTTTCTTTTCAATTTCAATAACACAAAATTAATTCAACTCCAAATGTTTTCATGACTGTCTACCAATTAATATATCCCGTTTCAAAATAAGCTGTTGATCTGGAGATAATATAAAATTCTGTATTATTGATAATTTCATTAAACTTACATATATTATGTAAACTTTTCCAAATGAAAATATTTGAGCTCCATTGATACTTTCACGAAATTCTGTCGAATATAGTTTCACCCATACTACTATATGGCACCTTTTTGACCTTTTGATTAATTAATTTTGCTTCCGGTGTCGAACATGGCAGAAAGAAAAAGTTTGCAAATTAGACTTATGCGTTTTCTAGTATAAAAATATACTCCTACCTTATTAAATATTGGGAGGAAGCAATGATTACAGTATTTTCCGGTTTGACTTTTATGATCAGTCGTTCACAAGCTCTGAAGACGTCACTGGTTGTTGCGTACAATCCTTTGACATATGCTGAGTGATGATCCACACTCGGAAGCAGGAACCCTTGCACGTTTTTTGAGCAGTGCAAGATGATGCACGTAATGTCCATACTTTGAACAATTGGGCTTTCCGGATACCACCCTTGTCAGCCTCAGCTGCTGACACTCGTGAAGGTTGCAGAAGATTTAGTGACTAGCTGAAGACTTTTGCCCGCAAGTCAGCATATCGAAGGTAGATAGTTGCTTAAAGTTAATTCAATCGTCTGAGCATGATAAAATATGGCAAATACTTGAAGAACTATCCTGAAAGCCATCTATTATAAGTTTCACTCTTTTGTTCTTCATCAACTTCAGCACGTGCAGCTATTTCTGTGCATCTGTATGTGTGTAGCCAAATTATGGAGATTTTGTCTGGTACATACACATTTGCCTTCAATTGAGATATATTATTTCTGCCATAGTGAAGTCATAACCGAAGGTTTTCAAAAAATTGTCTCTGAATTCGGCATAGTCTTGGTTGCAGAACGGTCAACACGTAAGAAAAAGTTCTCCCTCTCGATGCTGGTTTCATTAAAAAGTCGGAGGCAGCGAAGTTTAAAAGCGTCGGCATCATTTACTGCGTCACAAGCTACGTTCAAAATCCGTTAACCATTTTTTGCATCACATGACAGGCTACAAGCAATGGAACAACACTGCGAACAGCTTATATCCCGCGTGTCACTATTCTTTTTTAGCACTGCTACAAGACTTTGTGAAAGCTCGGCCAACAATCTTCTTCTGGGCACCCTTATAGCAGCGTCTAGTTACTATTTCTTCTTCCTTATCAAAAACCTGCCAGGAGCGTACCTTTCTTCCATTTTGCAATTGTTCACCACTGGTTGCGTCCAAATCTGATTCAAAGGAAGTGATCCATAAGATTATGCATGATTATGTTTTGATGCAATTACTGATAATTGCCTGAAGGTTGCTTTGGAAAGTCTATTTTATTCGCAGTAAGCAATTTCATCAGCTCTTTTTCTTCATAGTAACGGAAAAAAAATGATGGCAGTCGTTTTGGCGCTTTTCTCATACGCTTCCTGGCAATAATTTTCACATTGATAATAAATGTTTTTTTTATATATATGTAGGCTGCAATCCCACTTTGAAGTTGTTGCATGAAGTTCTTATTTTATTTTAGTAGTTTAACTTTATTTGATTATTTAATTACTTTTATTTCTTAATGCGTCGTTTAGTACTTGCGCTTCTTGTATTAATTGATCTTCGATAACCATCATTCTAACTCTAATTATCGATTTAACGAGTACGGATGATTCAAAAATAGATTAACAACTATCGGAACTTCTTAATTTGTCTTTAACATCGATTAATCGTTAAATCTGACAAAGCTTATATAATAGAAATACAATAATATAGATATAATGCTGCAAATTGCATACAAATTTTAACAGTTGTTTATTTTTTATACTTTAATTAACCCTTTAGTAAATAAATGATGAAATAGGATAAACTTTTAAATTAATAATTTAGTTAATGAGCTTGAATAAGTATATGTTTTGAAATATAAAATAGAAATTTTTATTTTCTATTAACTTTACTAAAAATAACTCATATTAAAAAAAAAAAATTAAAATTTTAAAACCAATGAAAATATTAAATAAATTAGAAAAAGGTAAAAACATTTTCTGCCACAATGAAGAGGTCGTTTGATAAGTCCGTGACTTTTTGTATTTGCCGCGCACCTGCTCTAAATACAACACTGCTCCTGTCAGCAGTTATCGATTAACAGCTGACTGTAAAATTTTGAGAAAGCTGCGTTTTTTGGTTTGCGTTTTATAGGCATTGAAAGCAGACGATCTCGTGAATTTTAACAAAATGGAAAAAAGTGAATTTCGTGTGCTAATTAAGCATTATTTTTTGCGTAAAAAATCCATCACCGAAACCAAGGAAAGACTTGATAAATATTATGGGGACTCTGCACCATCAATTTCAATGGTTAAGAAATGGTTTACTGAGTTCCGTTGTGGTCGTACCAGTACAAGTGATGCCGAACGTTCAGGTCGCCCAAAAGAGGTCGTCATGCCAGAAATCGTCGACAAAATCCATGGAATGATATTGGATGATCGGAGAATGAAAGTGCGTGAGGTAGCTGAGGCTGTAGGCATCTCAACTGAACGGGTACATCACATTTTACATGAATATTTGGACATGAAAAAGCTTTCCGCGCGATGGGTGCCGCGATTGCTCACACACGACCATAAGCGCAACCGTGTGACCATTTCAAAGGAGTGTTTGGCGATGTTCAACCGCAATCCAAACGAATTTTTACAAAAAAAAAAAAAAAAAAAAAAAACAAATAAAAGGGGGGAGGGGCGGGGGGGGGGGGGGGGCGAAGAAAAGAAGGGGGGGGGGTTTGGGTTTGGGGGGGTAGTTTTTTGTTTTTGAAGTAAAAAGAAAAATAAAAGGAAAAAGGAAAAAATTTTGGGGAAAAAAAATATTGTTGAAAAAAAAAAAGGGTTTGGGAAAAAAGTGAAAAGGGGGGGAGGGGGGGAAAGTAGGAAATAAACCCCCCCCTTTTTTTTTTCAAAAAAAAAAGGGGGGAAGGGGGGGGGAAAAAAGGGATAAAAAAAAAAAAATTTTGGGGGGGGGGAAAAAAAAAAAATTAGGGGAAGGAAAAAAAAAGGGAAAGGGGGAAATGGAAGAGAAAAAGGGATTAGGGGGAAAAAAAACTTTTGAAAAAAAAATATTTTTTTAAAAAACTAAACGTACCCTCGTATAATACGTTACTATATACATATACATATGTATGCAGAAGGCATGCATATGTTATGTATAGCTTGAGCACTTGAGCCGCAAAGTGCATGCTCAGCATTCCCACGCTTCGCGATCGGCTTATGTATGAGCGTTGCATCGTATTACTCGGACGCTGGAATGCTTATGTAGTTATTGGTGGTCTTTTGGGTATTTGTATATTTACGTTTACTATGACAAAGTGTCACAATGTATTTAAGCCAATTTATACCAATTCTTTATTTAAAAGGTAGGGTAGATATGCTGTGAGGCTTTTGAAAAGTGAAGCTTTTCAAAAGAGCGTTTTAAGTAATTCATATAGAGAATGAATATGTCACTCATGTACATATGTATGCTTTACAGCTCTTATATACATATAGTGACATATCCATTTTACGCCTACAACTTACCCAAACTCCCCAATCACACATAACATAAATTTTAAACAACAAACACTATTGTAAACAACACATAGTATTGTAACAAAGAACAAAAAGTCCTTCGATTAACCTCGGTCATTATTCACGCGCAGAATCACGTTACAAAGTCACCCTTACTCCAAAAAGTCCATTTCCACAAGTCATAAACATCACTGGCGAGCCAACTGAAATCCGACTCGCCACTCACACCTCGTCTCAGGATTTGGCTTCACCTTTGCTCTTTGGTTAAAACCAAAACAATCGTGTTTTATTTTTTTTTTTATCAAACCCTCGGTCTGAATTCGTAAATTGCGCAGCCGGTAGGATAGTAAGAATAAGTTGTGCGACTAGTTCCTAAAATCAATCTAGTGACAAAAGACCCTGGCACGACCAAGCGTTTCTTTTTAAGATTAAACCACACGAATCGGCGCTAAATTGAACGTGCTTCGTGGTACAAATAACTCTTATTATCCGCCAAAGAACTACGTAATCGGTGGTTGTTACATAACGTGACAACCTACTGCATACAAACCAATAAAAGTGTAAAAGCACAACGAACTAAAAAAAAAACCCACCACCACAATTAAACAATGAATACATCACCAATGGCAACCGAATCAGTTAAACTAATGTCAGAATCCCACCTGAATCAAGCCTTAAGACAAATCAGGCAGGTGCCTTTATTCAGTGGCAACACTAAAGAGCTCAGTGCCTTCATCCGAAGAATCGAGTTCATACTCCAACTATACCCGTCAACCGACATAAGACAACAACATGTGTGCGATCGAGATGCAACCCGCAGGAGATGCTCAACGAGTATCATAATTATCCGGAGCGACAACCCAGACGCCATGTGAGGTGCTGCTTCACCGTCTGTACAACACACCCTTCACTGGAAACATCCGTAAGTTCGTCGAAGATTTAAAACCTAAGTCATTTATAATTTCGAGTAAACTCATGTTAAAAAATAATGTTAATATCACTATATTGTATACAAATGCTTTAAACAATACCGTTAAAGATGTTATCATGAGAAAATTTCCCGATAGGTTATTTATGACCCTTGCCTGACATGACATAACGACAGTATCTAAACTCAAACAAATAGCACAAGAAGAAGGTGTTTACGAAATAACTTTCAATGACCGAACAAAGTTACAGAATAACCCAAACACACCTCAAACTTCAAAGAATAAGGGTAAATATCAACATTTCGTGAATAATGCTATGCATGACACAAATAAACCTAATCAAAACACTAGTTCAAAGCCTGCTGAGTCAAGTCCGCAAGTTATGAACGAGTTCAATCAAAAACTTAGCCATGGTAGAACCCACAATCCTTTAAACTATCAACAACAGGATAATAATGCACCAAACCCTCCCGTTAAAAGCCAGTGGCCAATATATAATAAGATGCACACAGGCAAAAATTTTCTTCAACAAGCCTCGGGGTCGAAAAGCGATTCTGAGGAGGAGGTAACCTGTTCTTGAAAATTAAAATGAACAATATCACTTTCAAATGCTTAGTGGACTCTGGATCATCTATTAACATTATGAAACAAAATTTCTTAATTTCCCCATGAAACCTTCTAAAGTAAAAGTCCATACTATAAATTCACAATTTTACAGAAAAATAAACCTTACTATTAGGCAGAAACTATTTAGTGTCAATTAATACCCAAATTAACTATTCGACACAAACAGTCAATATAAACAGCTATCTATTCAAAATGTGGTACGAACACATCCAAACAGATGAGTCAAAGGCTACCAATGAGTGCCCTAAGTCATCTAAAACAGAGGGAACCCCTCTACATACCACAAAAAAGGAGAAAGCCCTCCGAAAAATTAAGCGGAAACCCCACTTGAAGTCAGATGAGTCAAAGGTTACTATCGAATACCTTGAACCATCTAATCTTGAAGAGGCCAAGACTACCAATGAGTGTCCCAAGTCGTATAAATCTAATAAAAACGCTCTTATTACCCCATACACAGAAGAAACCGTTCTGGAAATTTCCTTTAAAAACGCCTTAGACGACGAGTTAAGACAATCCAATGTATTCAGATTAAAACATCTAAAAACAGAATAAAGGGAACAACTTTCGCACGTTTTGCTCGAATACGGTCATATTCAGTACAAAGAAGGTGAACATTTTAATTTTTACAAGTACGATACAAAAGACGAAGATCCTATCTACAAAAAAACATATAAATACCCCCAAGCGTTTGATCTAGAGGTCAACAAACAAATCAACAAAATGATAGAACAACCAATAATTAGAAAATCTAAATCCCCTCATTGTTCTCAAATTTGGAATGTCCCAAAGAAAAGCGATGCTTCCGGGAAACCAAAGTTTCGATTACTCATAGACTCAATCTCAATGAAATAACCATCGACGATAAACTCCCTATCCCTATAAACTCCCTATCCCTATAATAGATGAAATATTAGACAAGCTTGGACGCTGTCAATACTGTCAACTACTATCCACCAAATTCAAATGGACCCCAGTTAATACCCAAAACAGCATTTTCAACAAAACATGGACATTACGAATATACTCGTATGGCCTTCGGTTTGAAAAATGCACCAGCAACCTTTCAACGTTGCAATCCTCTGGAAGATTTAATTTACAAAGATTGTTTGGTTTATTTTGACGATATTATATTTATTGATAAATGTGAATTTTTGAAGAAAGAAACAGAATTTTTCATTCACATTATAACAACAGATGGTATAAAACCAAACCCTAACAAAATAAAAGCAATTGTTAATTTCCCTATTCCAAAAACCACAAAAGGAATAAAATCTTTCCTTGGACTCTGAAGGATTCTACCGTAAGATCATTCCCAATTTTCACTCAAGTAAAAAAAGGAGCAATAATTAACATAAAAGATAGCGATTACATGCCCGCCTTCGAGAAACTAGAAGTACTCAATACGTCCGATCCAGTTCTAATATACCCTAATTTCGAAAAGAAAATTTCATAAATAACAGATGAGAGTAATATTGCTATAGATGCTGTATCTTCCCAAGAACATAAACCCATTTGTTATGTGTTTACGCCGAAACTCGCCGCAGTAGGCAGCATATCGGCGTAAACAGTGAGAGAGTCACCAAGGGCTCTCGCGCTCTTTTATCCGATAGTGTGTTAAGTTAGGCTTAAGTATATGAATTTATCTAAAAAACAGATATTTTGAAAATATATAGTGATGTGAACGCCACGCGCCCCGCATTGTTTTTCTATATACGAATTGTTTTCGAGTCGGTTTTTCATCCAACAGCGGAAAATGTTCACCCCATCTACGTGAAGCACGTACTCAATGCAGTAAGAACACCAAGAGCAATCGAATCATTTTGTTGATGTTATTGCCTACAAACGAGAATGAAAAGTGTTGGGATGAAAATATGTGCTCAATCCAGTGGAGCATCAATACCATGATAAACAGTACCACTAAATGTTCACTTTTAAGCTCTTTTATGGTTACGAGCCCCGAAATATCCTTAAAAATACCTTGACAAACAGGGTCACGATCAAAAGATGCTAAATAGTACATATTTGGAAGAGCTTAGAGTTGATGCAGCGGCCAAGATCAATGATCATAGAGCTACCGCTAAGAAACGCTTTGATGCCAGACATTCTAAGCCCACCATCTACAGCCTTGACGATCTTGTTTTGGTAGAGAATGAGCCGTCAAGCACTGGAACTTCGCGAAAGTTAGAGCCTCGCTACAAAGGACCTTTTATAGTCAAGAAGGTGTTGCCAAATGACAGATATCTAGTAGAAGATTTGCCTCATTCTCAACGAAAGCAACGACACTATTCGTCCGTGTACTCGTCCGACAAAATGAAGCGTTGGTGTGAACTACCGCCAGATGACCCCGATGAAGATGACGATCAGGAGGATGAGTTTAATCCGGACTCTCGCGAGGACGCTAAGATTTGTCAGGACGACTGTAAAAAAATGTTAACTTAGCAGTGCTAAAAAACACTAGTGTTCATCGACTAATCGATGAGTGTATACGATATGTCGATTGTTCAGTTTTTATGTTTTGTTTTATTCTTCTTATTCGATAATTGAACGACGCACAAGAAGCAGCGTATGTAAAAATATAGTCTCTTTGTATAATTTAATAATAAACCTTAATATCAATAAAGCCTACAAAAAGTAACTCGTCACAAATGGGACGTTGTTCGACTCTTATTTGTTCATCGCGTGTATCTTCTGTTTCTTCTTGACGCAATCGTGCCATGCGCTCACGGGCATTAATATTGTCTTGCTGGATCTGTTCTTCTGTCCTTTGGTGTCTTCTCTAGCCTGTCCTTCGTCTCAACTCGGCCCCTTTGCGTTTTCTTGGCATTGCAACTGGTTGTCTCTTTTTCACTCCCACGCGTTGATCTTCGGAAATGAAGCACAACAACAACTAATATTCTGAGTTGACAACTACAACAATGCAGAGTCCGAAATTGAAATTGGGAGAGCGCAGTTGACGAAATAAAAAGTGTTAACGGTGGACAACCCCTATCGGTTAGGGGTACGAAAAATAGATGTTAGCCGATTGCCAGGCCTGTACAGAATATACCCTCCAAATTTCATCAAAATCGGTCACGTAGTTTCGGAGGAGTTCGGTTACTAACAGTGTGACAGCAGAATTTTATATATATGATATAATATGCTTCTCATATTACGCTTACATAAACTTAAATCTAACAAAAACAACAACTATTCAATTCTCTAAGTATCATCCGCCATAGAACTTTCGTAAATGGCGTCGGTAAATCGGTACAATCGGTTGAAAGAAAGAAAATTTGTAAACCAACAGTGTATCCGAAACCATAAAGTGATTGTGAATGTGAACAACCTAAAATTATAACAAATTTTAAGAAGACGCCTTTGAATTCGCTGAGTATTAAATCCACGAAAGGTTACTCAAATCAAAGCGAAATAGCTAATTGCCCAATAAAACATAAACTAAGTGAAAACTAAATAAAATGAACTACAACGAAATGAAATTAAATAAACTAACCTACAACTACGTGAAAACTAAATAAACTTAACGACAACTAAGTGAACTATAATAATAGCAGTGAAACTAAAAGAATCATAATAATAATAAGTGAGCAAACAACAAAAACACGCCAACAAATACAAAACCCTAAAGCTCAAACAAAGACACAAACCAACAGTAAGAACGCAAACCATATTTAAACCAACAAACCACAATGGCAACAAACCAAATAGAATTGTCTGACTCGAACATGAAACAAATCGAGATACACGCAGTTGAGGACACATCGAACGGAACATCAGTGGCGATGTTATCCGCACCCTGGAGTGACCAACCTCAGCAGCTGGAGTGAACTCAGGACCCAACTTATACCTAATTACAAGCCCCAAGCACCGAATCACCAACTTCTGGAGGAATTCAGGAATACACAATATCGAGGTAACATTTGTCATTTCCTTGAAGAAGCCGAAAGAAAATGGCAGACACTTATAAGTAAATTAGAACTAGAAAATAACATTGCCGAAACCACTCTATATACCAGATTAATACAAACTAGCATCGAAAACCTAATTCAAAAACTTCCAAGTCACATTTTCCTCAGAATAGTTAACTGTAATATAATATAATATTCCAAACCTGAGATCATTAATAAACATATTACAAGAAAAAGGTCTTTATGAGGCACCAACCTCAAATAGGGATTAATATAAAGTCGACTTAAACTTCAAACAAAATAAAAACCAATCCATAAAACAGGCAAATGAATAACCAAACTAGACCCTTTACACCCTTCCAACCACTTTATAACAACGTCTATCAACCCTATCATCAAGTACATTCTCATGTACCCAGGTTTAACCCAAATCAGTTTCCTCAGTATCAACATAGACCCATCCATCCACAACTTAACATATCCATGACACAAGCACCCAGACCAAACCCAGCTCTTCACCGACAAAATATTTTTGACCAAAACCGTTTTGGACCCAGCCACACTAGCATGCCCACGAACTAGTCAAAAACCGAAATCAGGTTAGGTTGAAATTCGGACGTGATAGGTACGTTTTGACTTCAGATTTGGATTTGCACTTCCCTATCATAACCACCCATTATTTAATGGGGCTTTAAAAATTTTTCGACTTTTTTGAGGTTAAATCGAAACTTAGACGTCTAGTGTAAATTTTGACTTCGGATTCGGACTTAGAAGGTCAAAATACATGTTAAAGCATATATCGCATGCTTAGATCAGGATTCTTTATCTTTTTGGGTATGTATTCAAAGGTTTTTCAGTTTTTTGAGGTTATGCCGAAATCCAGACGTGATGGAGAATTTCTGACGGATTCGGAATCAGCGACCCAAAATACATATAACTGCATATGCCGCTTACCCAGTTCATGACACTTTTTTTTTGTGGGCCTGTGGTATTATAGTATACCGTGTATCATTTATTTTCCGTTATTTATAATGAAAATTTTGCTTTATTTGAAAAATGTAAAAATATAAATTTTATATTCTTATTATTTCATTTAATTGCTGCCGCGATCAATGTGTGACATAGCACGCACTCACAAAATCTTTAAGGACCGCTGTCCGCCACTCTAACTGTTAACCACTAAGCCACCGCCTCATTTTTGTTTGATCGGCAAAGTTGCATAATGATCCAATTCTGTTACCATTCTATGCATTCTACGCTAGATTTGAACTTCGGTATGCTTGCGTATACGTTCAAATTGAGTTTAATTCGGGTCATATATCACTTATTTTTAGTCTGATTTAAACAGAAAACACCCGTGGCAAGGTATTTGTCATGTGAGATGTGCAACTTTTGTTGTTGGGTGTTTATTGTGTCTATTAAACTGTAATTACTGATTTACAGAGGCGGGAAGAAGCGTGGCCAATTTTCAAAAAAACTTTGAGATACCTGATATACACGTATGTTGTCGCAAAATTTTATTTCTCTAGCTCTTATAGTTGTTGAGATCCAGGCGTTCATACAGACGGACAGACGGACATGGCTCAATCGACCCGGCTGTTGATACTGATTCAGAATATATGAATTTTTTTAAAATCCATGGCCTAAACAGTGACCATCAGACAGTGGACAGTCTAGAATGAGTCTGGAAGAGCTAAGGTACCAAGAACTAATGTCTAATCAAACCGAATATCCTTATCATTATAACTACTACTATCCCTAATATCCAGAAGAGGAAACAAGAGCAAAAGTCGAGCGGCACGCGACAGTGGGATACCCTTCGACCTTTTTTTAAACGTTAAGAGTCCATAATTGTACGACACTACTACTACTTAATAGAAATATCGTAACTTAAGCCTTTATATGAATTGGTGTACGTATATGCATGTAGCATTTCATCGGTCAAACACAAATGCTTGTATGTGTGTGCATTGAATTCAAAAAATGCGTGTGCATAGAAATTTGGTGTCTCTAGCTTTTATAATAGCTGAGATCTGTGTGTACATCCGGACATCCGGACATCCGGACAGACAGACAGACATGGCTTAATCGACTTGGCTAGTGATCCTGAGCAAGAATATATATACTTTGTGGGGTTACATACGTTTGCACGAAGTTAGTATACCCTTTTTCGACCATTTTCAATGGTGGAAGGGTATAAAAACAATAGCGAATGACGACAAACCAGATAACACTGAACAAGCAGAAAATTTTAGGCTTGCAGTCCCGGATCAAGCCAATATATATATAATGATCAAACATAATAATAAATATTTTCAAACACCAAAACAAAAAAATTAATCACCAAATCCACGCTAGTAATGGCCTACTAATTAAGTATTAACAAACTTACGCATATACCACCCAATAACTATTTCCCTATTGCCCAAGAGTTCTTGATCCATCAATTCTCGGATCATTCCGACATGGTGATTGGACGCAAGATGCTTTCCGAGGCCAAAGCATAAATTATAAAAAAAACAGTCGAACGCTACAGTCAGGTGCTGACTGTAGAAGGCCATGGATTATTATAGTATACCGTGTATCATTTATTTTCCGTTATTTATAATGAAAATTTTGCTTTATTTGGAAAAATTTTAAAAAAATAATATAAATTTTATATTTTTATTATTTAATTCGAGTGACACGCACAAATTCAATTGACGAATAGACAAGCAGTTTAAGCATTAGATAGAGCGAGAGTGCAATAAATTCATTTGAAGTTGTACAGTAGCTTAGTGGAGTGTGAGCCGGATTCGAAGACCAATGATGTTGACAGTGTTCGGGTTCGATTGCTGCCGCGATCAATGTGTGATATGTTTTTCTTCTTTCTTTTCTATTAGATAATTTAAAAGCTTAACAATAATTTTTAAATTTTTTGGTACCCAACATATTCAATTAGAACACTTTTTTAAAATTTGCCGAATGTTGCACAAATCTGCCAAATACGGGATGTGTGTTAGAGCGGGACGCCGAAACATTATTATGAAAATGCAAACATGCATGTATCGGCGTCCAGCTCTAACACTCGTAACTTATCGATTGTCTTATTTATTGCATAAAAACATGAAATTTAATTTTTAAAACTATTTTTTTGATATCTAATTAAATAACTGTAGTTTTCCTTTTTAGTTTATATTAATAAAAAAAAAACCAAAAAAAAAAAAGAATTAAAAATAAGAAATCGCACCAGCCGCGCGTATTCCTTGAACTCCTGCACGCACACTCAAATTCTCTGAAAAATTCAGTCCGCCACTCAAAACACTAAGCTTTTGCCCCATTTCTTGTTTGATATCCAAAGTTGCATTTTCAGCCAATTCTCTTACCATTCTAAGCAAATAAAAAGTTATGTAAAATGCTGTGTGTCCGATGCTAGATTTGAACTTCGGTATGCTTGCGTAAATTAGGTCTGTTGAAATATAAATATTACGTTCAAATTGAGTTTCGGATCATATCTCACTTATTTTGAGTCTGATTAAAAAAAAAAAAAATATTTCAGAAAACACCCGTAGCAAAGTATTTGTCATGTGAGATGTACAACTTTTGTTGTTGGGTTTATATTGTGTATATCAAATGGTTATTACTGATTTACAGAGGTTGGAACGGGGTGATCAAATTTCAAAAAAAAACTTTGAGACACCTGAATATACACGTATGTTGTCACAAAATTGTATGGCTCTAGCTCTTATAGTTGCTGAGATCTCGGCGTTCATACAGACGAACAGACTGACAGACAGACATTCAGAATATATATAGTTTATGGGGTCGGAGATGCCTCCTTCTGCCTGTTACGCACATTGTCGTTCCGACAAACACAATAGACCATGAATTTTTTTAAAATCCATGGCCTAAAAAACTGCTACTCTCTTTAATAAAATATTCAAGATAAAAGACGGTAATAACACTATAGACTAGAACCATAGCTAAATGGACCCTTCATTCCCACAAGACCTCACCCACTGAGAAGCCTCCACACTTCAAGAAAACAAATCAAGAAAAACATACCATCAACACTAAACACAATGTCCCCGTTTATTCTAAAAGAAGTAGAAGTACAAATCCAAGACATGTTAGAACCGGACTTTATCAGAGAAAGTAATTCACCGCACTGTAGCCCCATTTGGGTCGTACCTAAAAAGCTAGATGCTTCTGGACAGCAGAAGTTGCGCATCGTAATAGACTATAGGAAATTGAATGAAATAACAATAAACGATAGATATACTATACCAAATATAGACGAAATAATAGGTAAATTAGAGAGGTCAAATTATTTCACAACAATAGATCTTGCAAAAGGCTTTCACCAAATAGAAATGGAATCAGAGTTAATAGTTAATAGTTAAAAACGCCCACGCTACATTTCAACGATGTAAGAATAATTTGCTCCGTCCACTTCTAAATAAATGTTGTTTAGTATACCTAGACGACATCATAGTTTTCTCCACATCATTAGAAGAAATTCTTCAAGCCTTACAGGCAGTTTTCGAAAAATTATCACAGGCAAACTTAAAATTACAGCTAAATAAATGCGAATTCTCAAAACATGAGGCAACTTTCCTAGGACATGTCATTACTAAAGAGGGAATCAAGCCAAGTCCGGATAAAATAAAAGCTATTGTAATGTGTGGTTTAGGTTTTTCTTTTAGATTTTATACTAGCTTGGCAGAAACGGTTCTGCCAGTTCAACTCTCCACAAGTGTCTGTCTTCTCATTCTTAAGTATAGTTCTTCTGAGGCTAAGCCGCGTAGCTGCGCAATAAGAAATAAAACAAGAGCAACAGTCGAGCGGCACGCGACAGTGGGATACCCTTCGACCTTTTTGGAACGTAAAGAGTCAATAATTGTACAATACTTCTACTTAATAGAAATATCGTAACGTAAGCCTTTATATGCGTCTGTGTATGAATACGTGTATATGCGTGTATCATTTTATTGGTCAAGCACAAATGAATGTATGTGTGTGTGTGCGTTTGAATGAAAAAAATGCGTGTGCATAGAAAAAAAAGAGCATTGCAATGACGTCACAGATTGCTGGTCTGTATACAAAATCAAAGCAAACAAGGTTTGTTTAATAACTTCTGTGTTTGTTGTCCGATCGGATTGGAATTTTGACGTTATGTTGGTATTATAATTAGCTAAGTATAGTCTTACTCAGAATGTTGTATTTTTTATATGTCGCTCGCAAATCAGTTAAAAAGATGATATTATTGATTTGCGTGGGCGGGGGGCGTGGCACCCAACATTTGAAATAAACTTCACCTCTCCCGGATAAGCAGAAACCTTCATGCCAAATTTGGTGTCTCTAGCTTTTATAATAGCTGAGATCTGTGTGTTCATCCGGACATCCAGACATCCGGACAGACAGACAGACATGACTTAATCGACTTGGCTAGTGATCCTGAGCAAGAATATATATACTTTATGGGGTCTCCCACGCCTCCTTCTGCCTGTTACATACATTTGCACAAAGTTAGTATACCCTTTTTTGACCATTTTCAATGGTCGAAGGGTATAAATTTACATAGTATACGAAAAAAAATTTTTTTAGATTTATTTATTAATAAATTATTTTTCTCTTTATGTGCTTCAAGCAGTATTCTTGCTTGAGCATATGCTACTTCTAACCTATATTTACTTTCCTTAGCGTAATAATCTATATTATATATTGGTTCTATGCTATGTAACTTATTAAAATGTTTTGGTAAATTACTTGCTCTACCGAAAACTAACTCATATGGACAGTAATTATGTACCATAGATGGGGTAGTGTTGAAGCAGTATACGAAATATGGAAGTCATACGTCCCAATCGGTTTTGTCCGCCGATATCTATGTTATTTACTTTTAAGTCGTAATTTCCCTTATTGTTCTCTTTATGTGCTTCAAGCAGTTTTCTTGCTCGAGCATATGCTACATCTAACCTATATTTACTTTCCTTAGCGTAATCATCTATATTACATATTGGTTCTATGCTATGTAACTTATTAAACGTTTTGGTAAAATACTTGTTCTACCGAAAACTAATTCATATGGACAGTAATTATGTACCATGGATGGGGACGTGTTGTTTTCAAATATTTACATAGGTCCGTAATTATTGAGTTCTTATACTCTGTTCCCATGTCCGTTATGATCGTCTTCATTGGACCGTACTTTAGAATAAAAGATTCAAATATAGGTTTAGCGACTGTTTTTGCGCTTTTATTTGCTATTGGAATGGCAACTAAGTACTCGGTCAAATCACATATGAGAGTGACTGCGTACTTGTTACCATTTTCTGACTTAGGTAATGGACCAATTGTGTCCACGACAACTCTATCGATAGCTTGTTCTGGTGTGTCAGTTATAGTCATTAGAGTCTTTGTATGCTTTTTTGTTTTTGCTTTTTGGCATTTTTGACATTTTCTTAAGTACTCTTTTATGTAATTATTCATATTTTTCTAGTAATAATGTCTTTTGACCTTGGCCAAGGTTTTCATAACGCCTGTATGACCTCCTTGTATTGGATCATCATGTAGTGTAGACAATATAGCTTCTTTTTCTTTTTCATTATTTATTTGGGTCACCGGGATAAGTAGCGCTACTTTAAATTTTTTAATATTTTATTGCCCATATTTTTAAATTCATCTATTGAAACGTTTTCAAAGATTTTTTCCACGGTGCCATTTTTGAGTTGGGTGATATCGTATATACCGGCTTGCGATTCAAGCCTTTGGAAAAATTGATCAAGATCAAGAACTCCATTAGTATAAAGATCACCAACATCATATCTTGGAATGATTTTCTTTCCATGTTTAAATAAACATATCGTATCATTCAATTGCAATGTCACTACTTTTCGTACTTTGTCATTTGTTATGACTACATATACGTTGGGCTCTGAAGCTTTTTCTTTGGTTTGCTCATGCAAATCCAATTGTTCTTTTCCTGCGCAGGATTATTCTTGATAACGCATCAGCTACAAGATTATCTTTGCCTTTTAAATACTCCACCGTAAAATTATATTCCTCTTATTCAAGCCTTATTCTTGTTAATTTAGAACTGGGGTTGACCATTGAGAATAAATATGTCAATGGTCTATGATCTGTTTTCACAGTGAAGTGTTTTCCGTAAATGTACGGTCTTAAATGTACTATTGCCCAATAAATTGCTGTTAACTCTTGTTCTGTTGTACTCTTATTGCTTTCACATTTCGCAACACCTCTTGATGTATAAGCAACTGGGAGTTGGTGGCTATTGTCGTTTTGAGTTAAAACTGCGCCACACGCTTGCTTGCTTGCATCTGTTACTATGCAAAATTCTTTGCTGAAGTCTGGGTACTGCAAGAGTGTTGGGTTTATTAGCTGCGATTTTAAATATATGAATGCATTTTGGCATTCATCTGTCCACTCGAATGGTACATTCTTTTTCATAATCTTGTTATTTGGCACGAATAGTCGGCGAAATTTTTGATAAAACGTCTGTAGTAATTGCAAAATGCTACAAAACGTAGCGTCTAGCGCTGTCCGCATCATGTGGAACTGGGTAGTTCTGAATGACATCATATTTTTTGTCATCCGGCAAAATTCCTTTATCTGTGCATTTATGTCCTAAAAATGGGACTTCATGCATGAAAAATGAACATTTTTCAGGATGTAACTTTAGGTTGTATTCCCTGCATTTATCAAAAACTTTGGTGAGGTTTTTAAACAAATGCTTTTCGGAACAACCGATGACTATTAAGTCATCCATATAAAGGAATGCCTGAGACGGTTCTATTCCGGAGAATGATATAGTCATCATTCTTTGGAATGAATTAGGCGCTATTTTTAAACCAAATGGCAATCGCGTGAAACGATATGAGCCATTGTTGGTTGAGAAAGATGTTATATCTCTTGAGCCTTCATCCAGCTCGATTTGATGAAAACCTGACATTAAGTCAACGCAAGAGAAATATTTTGCTCGACCAAGTTGGTCCAAAATATCATCTATTCTCGGTAGTGGAAATTTGTCAGCTAAAAGTTTCTTATTAATTTGGCGATAGTCTATTACTAATCTCCATTTCTTTTTATCTAAATCTGGGCTTGACTTTTTAGGTACTAATAGCAAAGGGCTATTGTACTCTGAAATTGATGGTTCAACTATTTTATCTTGTGAGGACTCAACTAGAGTCCCACATTTATTATTAATCTTATTTTTATTGTCATCTTTGTTAATATTTCTCATTTTAGGTTAAGTAGCTTGTAAGTATATTCATTATTTAGTGTTAAGTTATTTCCATTCCAATGAAGGAATCCGTTTATTTACATATTTAAAAGGTTGTTTATGTTAAGGGTTAGGCGCAACTACCTCAGACGGTTGGGCCAACAAGCACAGGGTATAGGCTCGCTAACCATAACAGAGAGCGACAGTACACCAGCAGCGAGAGAACCACAGACGAACACCTGCAGCAAGAGCAGCGACGCTCACCACACAGGCGCATACCGACAGCAAGAGAACGACCGCACACAGGCGCACACTAACAGCAAGAGAACGACCGCACACCGAACACACGCGTACACAAGAGCACTGGCGCACGCCAGCTAAAAGAGCGCCGTAGCACGTCAACAGAAAGAGCGATCGAACACACACACACACCAACAACAAGAGCATCGACGCGCGCCAACACCAAGAGCGCCGTCACACCGAAAGAGCGCCGACGCGCGCCAGCTGCAAGAGCGCCAGCAGTAAAAGCGCCGACAGCGAGAGCAACGAAACGAAGAGAGCGCTGCAGCCGTAGCAGAGCACAAGCCCAGTGATAGGTTAGTGAATAGAAAAGTATTTACGAAGCTGGCAGGAATCGATAAAATACACTTCGTTTGTCACCCCTTTAGGGCAGTATGAATTTTTAAGAATGCCGATAGGGTTGAAGACAGCTCCACAAGTTTTTCAAAGATTTGATAAAAGAAAATAAGGTTATAATATATATGGATGATATTATGATTGCGAGTGCGGGTATGAAGGAGCATTTACCAATTTTAAAAGAAGTCCTTAAGCGTTTAGTGGAAAACCAACTAGAATTAAGGTTAGACAAGTGTGAATTTTTACAGGATAAGGTTAAGTATTTGGGATTAGAGATAGCTAAAGATGGCAGTAGAGCAGAAGGAAAGGGATTGGAAGCAGTTAGAAATTTTCCCACGGAAACTCCATCCATAAAGGATGAAGGATCATGTGCTATACAAGTATCATGATCAGATAGGACATATTGGTAGAGACAAGATGTTAAGTGCGATAGTAAAAAGTTATTGGTTTCCGAATATGAGTAATAAAGTTATGGAGCACATTGAGAATTGTTTAAAGTGTATTGCTTTTTCAACAAAATATGGTAAAGGGGAAGGATTGTTGCACAGTTTACCTAAAGGAAATAAACCATTTGAAATAATTCATATATATCATTATGGTCCAGTTGATAATAGCAGATTGAAAAAACATATTTTTGTTAGTAATAGATGTGCTTAACGAAATTTGTAAGATTATATACAAGAAACTACAAACTCTAAGGAAGTTATAAGAATATTTAAGGGGATATAGGAAACCAACTTGTGTTATATCTGATGGTGGTAGTTGTTTTATATCGGCGGACTTTGAAGATTTTTTAAATGATTTAAATATAAAATATATTGAAATTGCTACGGGTTCTCCACAGGCAAATGGACAGGTGGAGAGAATTAATAAAAGTTTAGGACCTATAATTTCTAAATTAAGGGAACCTGAGAATGGAAAATATTGGGACTCTGCGATTGAGGAAGTAGAATATACGTTGAATAACACGCAGCATTGTAGTACAAAGAAATTACCAAGTGAAATGCTGTTTAGATTAGCTCAGAAAGGGAAGGTTAGTGATGAGTTAGAAGCACAGCAGGGGTAGCAAGAAAATTATTACCTAAAACGAAAGGTCCGTATAAAATATTTAAAGTGTTAAAGAATGATAGATATATATTACAGGACGTTGATGGTTTTCAATTAGCTCAAAACCCGTATTAAGGGGTATGGAGTGCGCATAATGTGAAGCCTTGTATAAAAATCTAAAATATTTAATGTATGTTACAAGAATAAGAGACAGATAGAGGGCTATCTTTTAATCAGGATGGTCGAATTGTAATTGATTTAGATAACATAGCATGTAAGGTAAACACATATTTTATCAACATAACTATCGTATAGAATAACAGCGGATTGATATCGATCAACTGATAAGATAAGCAACCATGTATAACATCGATATATCAAATGCAATGTACGATTAATGAGAAGCGGGAAGCAAGATTTAATTGTGATCTCGAAGCGTCGGTACACAGAAGAAAATAAGAGCGAAGTTAAAAATATGAAATTGTAATAAAATAAAGAAAAGACTAAAAATAAAATAAAGACTATTGTGCCTATATCAACAATATCAGAAGTGGTCCGAATATTCACGTCATGTATATTGATATTTCGGCTGTGTCGGTGGCACAATTAAAGAAATGGTTGGCAATTTTGGGCTTGCCAACAAAAGGCGGCAAAGCAGAATTATTGGCGCGGTTAAATGCAGTACCGATCGAAGTTGACAGTGTTCTGATGATGGATCAAGCTGAAACAGGGGACGAAACCGAGGTTCAATGATGCAATGTTGGGGGCGTAAAGAAAAGAGACTTCCAAGAATCAAGAAATTCTCAGGAATTTTCAGGCGGAGTTACGAGCAGCAACCGACATGATTACGCAATTACAAATGCGCAATAGCGTTAATGCGAATTGCGGTGAGCAGAAAGAAGAAGCAGCGCTTGGATATAAATAAGATACCCGATAAGATGACGCTGGTATTTCAAATGGTGATGAAATTCAAAATGGTGCGAGATCGGATGACAACGCTGCAGGGTCTTCGATCGTGTTTTTACTGGCCAAGGAAGTGGTGTTAGAATTTATCGGTCAAACGTCGGTGCGTAATTGGGTAATGCAGTTGCAGAATGTGGCTAGCGCATATAATTTGACCAAAATGCAATGTCGTTTATTGTGGATGGCAAAACTCAAAGTTGGTGCACTTCAATGGCTTCACGCTGATCCAGCACGCATTATTCAACCCTTCGAGGAGTTGTTGCAGCAATTAAACCTAGCATTCGATGGGAAAGTAACTAAATGAGAATTACGACGCAATTTTGAAGCTCGTAACTGGAAGTTTGGAGAGAGTATTGTAACTTACTATGATAGTAAGGTTGGATTGGCGCGAGACGTTAACATGGATGAAGAGGAGTTGGTGGATGGAATTATCGAAGGGATTCCAGTAGGTAGTCTTCGTGTGCAAGCAAAATTGCAGAGTTTTGAGAGTGCTGAAAAAGTTTTGCGGGTGTTTGCTGGGATGGTACTACCTGTACCAATTCGAGAGAAGGGAACATGGATCTGCAGAACATTTGGTTGCTCAATGTCCCAAAAGGAAATCGGAAGGTGATAATAATTATGTAAGAAAATTACAACACATATATTGGGCTAAATGCAAGCCAGTTAACCAATAGTAAGTAACTGGCTTTTATTTAACATACAATGTTGTTTGTAGTGGCGGCCTTGTAGAGAACTTCCTTCGTAGTGGGGATCGTGACGTGGGGCTGAAATAGCTGTGGGTGAGAAACCGACGCGAAAACAAGTCGAAATAAAAGGAACAAATCGGGGCGCGTGGCGTTCACTTCACTTTATATTTCAATACTGCCTGGTTTACATAAATTTATGTATTTTAATCCTAACTTAACATAACTTGACATTTTGGATAAAAGAGCGTGAGAGCCCTTAGTGACTCTCGCACTGTTTACGCCAATATGCTGCCTACTTTTAGGCGGCGGGTTTCGGCGTAAACATCCCGCCCCCCTTGCAATACTATTGCAAATGTGAGGGTGGAGACGGGATCTTTCGAGTGCCACTGGAGGGCTAGCGGACTATGTCTTGAAGACACCGGATAGTACCCAGCCAAACAGAGTGTTCTGGGCCAACGGCAGTCCACCGTGGGAAGGAACAAACCCTGGGAGTAGTACGTCGCCATAGACGTCAGCCCCCAGAACAATGGAGACTCTGGTTGGCACATGGCACCGATTGTCCGCCAGCGTAATGCCTGGATAGGCGTTTTGGAGCTCCTTGCCGACATATTGCGCCGGCGTTCTAATTTGAACCTCTTCCATCTTCAGAGCCACTGTTAGGGCGAACTCTGGCGACGCCCTTGACCTGAACAAGGCACGGCAAAACCCGTCTTCGGCGGAAAGGCCAAAGGCCTGCCAAGGTCATCCGCAAGCGTCCAACAGCACGCGCACCTCGAAGGTCTTGCCGGCCACGTCCAGGTTGACTATGGCCGTCGGCAGCATGCTGACTGCCATAGAGGGGGATGTCGCCAGGGACTCCGAAGGTGGGAGAGGCGGCGCTGGTGTTGTAGGCGTCTGCTTCTCGGGCTGGGTGGTGATAGGGAGGTGGAGAAGCGTATGGTGGCCCTCGCCGCATGTGCGACAGGTGCCACCACTGCGGCATGAACCCTTGGAATGTTCATGGGCAAGGCAGTTCGGGCAGTATTTGTTGATCAAAACTGCCCGAAGACGCTTCTCCGCAGCCAGACGCAGGAAACGTTGGCACTTCTTCAGTGCATGGATCCCTCGGCAGACGCGGCATCGGAAGGAGTTTACTCCTTTGGGCTTGGCTAGTGTTTGTGCCTTTCGTGGTGCCATCTCACTAATTTGAAAGAGAGAGTGTGGATATATGGATTAGTATCTGGAAGCATATATCCACTGATGGACAGCACGAGGTTAGGAGGGTGTCTGGACTCTGTCCTCTAAAGGAAGTAGGACTAATTTTGCTACTGGCCTTTTGATGATACCACGGGTGGTGAGGATGTCCACCACGCGGACAATGTCATTAGTGCCGGGATATGTAGCGTGGATGCGGCCCAGACGCCATTCGTTGACTGGTAGGTTGTCTTCCTTGACAACCACCATATCGCCGACTAGGAGGTTTCTCGTCGGAAGTTGCCATTTGGAGCGTTTATGCAACTCTTTGAGATATTCCTCCTTCCAACGGAAATAAAACTGTTGATGCAGAGCCTTAAGTCGCTGCCATCGATTGATGATGGATATAGCGTCTTCATGGATTTCAGGCTCTGCGACAGACATGAGCGGACCACCGATCAGAAAGTGGCCAGGAGTCAAGGCTAAAAGATCGGTTGGGCTCTCGGACATGGGGGAGATCGGCCTGGAGTTGAGGCACGCTTCAACCTTGGAAAGCAGTGTGGATAATTCCTCAAAGGTGTACTTTAGTGAGGAAGTGGACTTGTAGAAGAGCGTTTTGAAGCTCTTTGAAGTGCAATGCGAGGTTTTGATGGCTGTATTTGTTGGATAAATCAACCTTTACTGCCTTCATAAAATCGGTTGAGAGGGCTTTGGAGGCTCCGACGAACGTCTTTCCGTTGTCGGAGTATACGTGTTGGGGGCAGCCACGTCTCGCGACGAACCGTGCGAAGGCTGCGAGAAACTTCTCGGTTGTTAGGTCCGAGGTTGCTTCTAAGTGTATGGCCTTTGTGCTGAAGCACACGAAGACACATACCATACGACCAGTGAAATTTTTGATTTCGAAAGGACCAGCGAAATCGAGTCCCGTGTGGGTGAAAGGCCGAGAGAAGGAAACTCTCGCAGAGGGCAAAGTACCCATGAGTTGAATTTGAAATTTCTTTTGTTGGAGGATGCAAACTCGACAAGAGTTGATTGTGGCTTTCACTAAAGTTCGAAGCTTCGGAATCCAGTAGCGTGATCTGATGAGACGCATCATTAATTGATTTCCACCATGGAGGGAGATACGATGCGTAAAACGGACGAGAAGATGTGAGAAGGTACAAGAGTACGGAAGGATGACCGGATGCCGCTCCTCGTAGCTTAAAAAAGCGGATGCTCTCACACGACCGCATGATCTCATGACTCCGTTGGCGTCAATAAAGGGATTCAAATTAATGATGTCGCTACTCTTTGGAATCTGTTCCTTGTTCAACAGACAGTTGTATTCTTTAAGGAATTGAATACATTGGGTGTTGCGGATAAGCAGATCTTGGACCTTGGAGAGTTCAGAGCTGCTGACATCTGGAAAGAGCGTGAGATCAGGCTTTCGACACCTCTGAATAAAGCGGTATGCGTAGGACATCACCCGCAGGGCTCTGTCGAGCTCGGAAAATCTCTCCAAGATGCAACTGGATGATGGAGGCAACTTAGTTAAGTTGCATTTAACAGGACGAAGCTCTTCGTCTGTTTCATGGGCAATATTGATCGCAGCAGGCCATTGTTCTGCTGGAAGGACCAGACAATCGGGTCCATGCCACCAGAGATTATTGCCAATAAGGTCTTCTGACGAAACACCTCTACTGGCAAGATCAGCAGAATTCTGCTCGGATCTAACGTGGGACCATTTGCTCGAACTAGTGAGCTGAGTTATCTTAGCCACTCTGTTAGCCACGAAGGTCGTCCATTTACATGGAGACTTACTAAGCCAGGCTAACACAATTGTGGAGTCAGTTCAATAGTACTCTTCGTAACTATTGACTTGGAGCTGAGGGAGGAGTGTCGCAGATAACTCGGCTAGCAGTAATGCACCGCATAGTTCTAATCGGGGCAAGGAGATGGTCTTCAAGGGGGCTACTCTGGTCTTGGCTACAAGGAGGTGGCTTGAAATATTGTGTTGGGTTTTAACACGGATATATATAGCTGCTCCGTATGCACGTTGAGAAGCGTCGCAGAAGCCATGGATTTGGAGCTTAGCTAAAGGAGTATATTGGACCCATCTTGGAATCCGAATTCTGTGGAGGGATGAATAGCTGGATAGGAATTCCTGCCAATTTTGTTGGAGATCATGTGGCAATTTTTCATCCTGTCCAAGATTTTGCAGCCATATCTCTTGCATGAAAATTTTGGCACGGACCACAAATGGTGCCAGCCAGCCTGCTGGATCGAATAATTTAGCGATGTGAGATAGAACTTCACGTTTAGTGTAAGACTGTCTCACATCTACTTCGGAGGGGGCAAAGAGGAACTCGTCCGTATGCGCTTGCCAGCGTATACCTAGAGTCTTTGCTAAGCTCGTTTCCTCTAGTTCGAGGAAATCGGCGTTTAATAGGTGGTCCTTGGGAATATTAGCTAGCACATCCTTGTGGTTGGAGGTCCACTTTCAGCTGTCTCAAGAGCCTTGCGTAATTCTTCTATGGACATTGTGGCGCGCCTTATGGAGTGCGCGCCAGCAAGGACATCGTCTACATACATGTAGTTGGATATGATGTCGCTGGCGAGAGGAAGATGTGTGCTAACGTCCTGGGAAAGCTGTTGGAGAACCCGAATGGCTAGGAATGGAGCACAGTTTACACCGAAAGTGACTGTGTTGAGTTCGTAATCACAGATTTCGCCATTTGGGTTTCTGAACAAGATTCGTTGAAATGGCGTGTGACTCGTGTGGACGAGTATCTGCCGGTACATCTTTGTGATGTCGGCATTGAAAACAAAGCGGAAGAAACGCCATTTCAAGATCTGCATAGTCAGATCGGATTGGAGAACGGGTCCTGAATGTAGGATGTCGTTCAAGCTTTAACCATTTCGTAGTTGTGCTCTCAGGTTTGAAAACAGCATGATGAGGGAGGTAAAAATTGTTGCAGTCGTTACTTGTCGTACTGCTCTTTTAAAGGAAAGTTTCTCTTTAAACGACATTCGTTTCTGAGAAACTGAGCGAGTGCGATGGACCTTGAATGTCCTAGTTCGAATGTCTCAGGGTTTTTAAAGGTGAGTGTAACGACATACCTGCCCTCTTTGGTTCTGGAAGTGGTGCGAAGAAAGTTGTGAATCAGAAACTTTTACCAGCTTGGCTGGTAGATCTTCCACAACCCAAAACTTGGTGAGAAGATCATCAAGCCTTTGTTCGGTGCTGATCTTAATCCTCGTCGTAAAGGACGAGACGGTCGACGGATTCGACCAGCCGAATATGGTCTCTTGACCGAGCAGAGTTCCACATACTTTGGATACAGAGCCACTCTTGAAGATAGATGGTAGTATGTCGGCTCCTAAGAGCACGTCTATTTGAGAGATCTGGTGGAAATGCGGATCAGCAAGTCGGAGGTTTGGCAGGTCCTTCAGAAGATCCTTGGAAATTGGATAGGATGGAAGGTTACCTGCCAATTGGGGGAGAACAAAGGCTGCAGTTTCTAGCTGTATCCTGGGAGTGATCGGGGAACCAATCTGAAAGTGGCACAACTTTTGTGGATTGGCTGAGATGGCTTGATTTAAGCCAGCTACTTGGACTTGCACGGCTTGATAGGAGGGCTTTATTATGTTAAACATCCGTTCGGAGATGAACGTAGCCTCTGATCCTGGATCGATCAGTGCACGTGCCTTATAAGTCATGCCCAAATGGCAAATATTTATAAGCGCAGTGCCGAGAAGAACACCTAGCGTGTTCGCCGTGAAGTAATTTTGAATATGCGTCGTTGAAGGAGTGGACTGTATATTCGAAGATTGGGGAGTTGGTGCAGAATCTGCTGAAGAGGGCGCAGTTGGAGGGGTGCCACGATGCAGGAGTGTATTGTGGCGACCCTTGCACGTAAAACAATTATGTTGACTCGTGCAATCTTTAAGGATGTGTCCTCTTGCGAAGCAGTTCAGACACAACTTCTGCTGTTTGATGAAATTGGACCTTTCATCAACAGTCATTTGGAGAAAGCGCGGACACAGACGTATAGGATGGTTCTCCTTTGAGCAAAGTTTGCAGGTTTGTGGTTTGCCTACAACCTTTGTCTCAAAGGAGTTGACCTTCCTCGTAGAAGGCTCCTTTCGAGCATGTTTGGAATTAGTCTGCGCGCTTGTACTGGGTTGTACGTCCTCTATCGCTTCCAATGTGCGATAGCGCTCTGAAAGGAAATCTGACATTTCCTTCCACTACGGAATTTCAGCCTTATTTTGTACTGACTGCTCCCAAAGTGATAACGTCAGCCTTGGGAGTTTAGACGAGCTTAGAAAGATTAAAAGGCAATCCCAATTCTCAGTGCTGATTTGGGAGTGGTCTAGAGCCGTTAAGCAACTTTGTATTGTGCTTTGAAGTATTTGGATGGCGGCTCCAGACTTCTGAGAGACTGACGGAAGGTTGAAGAGGATTTTAAGTTGGCTGTTAACTAACAGAAGAGAAACCCTCATTCGTGAGAGGAGATTTGGACACGGTTGCCTTTGCTTCGCCACTGATCTTTGCATTTAAATGAAACAATTTTTCGATCTGACTTAGGCCGGGATCGGAAATGTAGACCGCTGTGAACAGATCACGGAAGGTTGGCCATTTAAGGTAGTCACCGCTGAAAACTTCAGCATCGAACGGTGGTGACCGGTAGCTTCGTGGCTGGAAGGCCATTTGTGGTGCTGCAGGTGCTGGAGGGGGAGCCGTTGCGGTCTCTATACTCTCATTTAGTTGAGAGGCAAGTTCCTCGTATATGGAATAGCAGTGGTCATACCTGGCCTGCATGGTGATCTTGTCCTCAGCATTCGTCTCCGTTTGAGACAATAGGTTGGAACAGAGCTCATATTTAAGCTCTACGGCAGTCCATATGGACCGAAGTTGCTCAAGACGCACTCTGTGAGTGTGAAGTGAGGCTGTAGGAGAATTTTGGATCCTAGCTTCGAACTGCGTGAGTTTATCAGAAGCATTAATGAACTCTTGGAGTGCCATTTTTATTTCCAGTGAAATATGATGACCAACTGAACGAGTGATTGGAGGAGTGTGCACCGAAATTTGTGCACCTGAGTAACCTTAGATGTGGCCGGAGTTGAAACTTTCCGTGTAGTGGCTGGAGAAGGTATTCTACGAAGAAGGGAACTTAGAAGAGAGCTGGAGCGTCTATGCGTAGTCGTGGGTACAATAAGGTGTTTCTTAGCTCTCAAAAAAGCGAAAAAAATGCAATTGATGCTGGTGACGGAGCCAGAAACGTGAAACAGAAGAGCGTAGGAAATCGGACAAACAGAATTTCTTGTTTTAACAATAAACAAGAATGTTCTACAAATAGAACGGAACTTTATCGAAACTATTGAGCGAGGAATTTGTTGATAAGTTACAAAGCAACACGTTTTTTTGGAAAAAATTGCAAAAAGATAATAATATAATATATATAAGATAAATATTATTTTATAAATATCGATATATTTTATTGAGTGATAATAATTATCGAAACAATTATTATACTCGGCGTGAAATTCTGAGAAAAAGAAACGGAAAATAATTTATATAAAAAATAGTAAATTATAATGTAAAAAATAAATTAAAGAATTATTTAATTTTAGGATATATTTCCTCAGACGGAGGAAAATATATTTGATAATTTTTGCAATGTTGCAGCGTTTTGTAGTACCACAACACAGTGAACAATGAGACGATAAATAAAAAATAAGTGATCTTAAAAGTCACGGTTGCCCACTAAGTGATATTTAATATTTGAGCTAGTGCAGCCCTGGAACGATAACACTGAGTTAATGAAACGAAGTGGTGGTCGGTCGATTGTGATCGAACTTGAGGTTGGGACCTTGGCAATGTATTTTAATGGGCACCATAAGTATGTGACAAGAAATATATATATGTATGTAAATTAGACATACATATATTAACATACGACTTTTATTTGATTTTAGGAGATTTTATGTAACTTTTTTCAAAAAAGGGGTAGGAGAAGGTACATACATATATGTGGCAGAGGCTTGCAAATACAAATATAATGGATAAAACTGTGTGTAATTTGTCTTTTCATATATATGTATGGTAAACTTTGGAAGATGGCAGTCGTCTGTAAGTAGTAGAGCTGGAAGTTAAATCGGTTCTCAAATCGATTAATCGATGCTTTTCATTTTTTCCGATGCATCGATTTAATTTTTGAAAATCGATTAAATCGAAAATTTGAATCTAGTACTAAATTAATACTACTAAATCACTATACAAGTCTAATGGTGGTACAAAATTATAGGTTTTTGGAATCGTGGGACGGACAAGCATTTGTTTTTAAATAATTAGAGTTGTTTAATTGTTTTATAACAATATAGAAGACTCTTCAATATGTTGTTTATTTAATTTCAAACCATAAAAACGTTTTTTTTCGCTCTTATTTATCAAAAAACCGTTGTTTTCCTTGAATTTCAAATTTTGGATTTTAATCGATTTAAATCGATTTTATCTTGAATTTTTGGAAAATAAATCGATTCAGTAAACATCGATTTATTTCCACCTCTACCTGACGGAGTGGATCTGCAAGAAAATTACAACATATATTTTGGGCTAAATGGAAGCCAGTTAACCAATAGTAAGTAACTGGCTTTTATTTAAAATACAATGTTATGTACAGAAACAAGAAGTTAAAATAAATTTTGATTTAATAATTGTTTCCGACGGATCCATGAGGCGTGGAGTAATTCTAAGTAGAGACCTTATGAAAAAATTTTATCTGAAAATTGATTTATCGGCATTAAAATTTATTACGGTAGAGCGTATTGAAAATCAAGACGAAAACACGAAGGCAGAACTTAGTGTATTGGAAGATAAAGATTTAGTAAATGAAGTGCCAATGCAGGAAATAAAATTAGTTAAATTGTTAGATAACAGAAAGTTAAAACAGAAATTATAAGATGAGGAATTGTAAGATATGAAAAGTAAGAGTAAGTTATTAGACAGTGAATTAGTGAGAGATGACGTGAGTTAGAAGATGTAAGGACGCTTTCTGAGGCTGGCCACGTGGTCCTACCACCACGTGGTTTACCTGGAACGCACTTGTCTGTGTCGCGTGTCACGCGTGCCTGGCCGGCGACTTGTCGCGGGGGAGCGTCCGCGGCCGCAGGCGCTTTCGCTAGCACTCCCACAAGCCGCTCCGTGGTGTATTCCACCACCGCGACTTGTTAAAGTGCCCGCTCACGCACCCGGCTCGCCAGCTATCGTCCGCTCACGATGCCGCTCACGGTCGATCGTTGGCCGTGCGGATCGCCCGTGACCGCAGGTACCTGCGCCTGTGCTCCCACAAGTCGCTCAAATGGTGGTTCCACCAACGCAACCCGTTAAAGCACACGCTCACGCACCCACTTGCCAACTAGCACTCCTTCACGGCACTCCTTGCGATCGGCCGTTGGTCGTGCAGAACGCCCGTGGCCGCAGATGCTTGCGCCTATGCCCCCACCAGTCGCTCAATTGGTGTATTCCACTACCGCAACCTATTAGGGCACACGCTCACGCAGCCACTTGCCAACTAGCGCTCACTCACGGCACGGGCGGCGAGTGTGTATGCCCAGAGTCGCCCACTGATCAGCGGAACACCGGCATGCCAGAATTACGGCTCTGTATATACACACACACCCGGCACACACGCACACGACACACTGACACACTGGGGGAAGAATTTGCTTTAGAATAATTCACTGCGGGTCATTTTCATTACGTTTGCGTTTAATTATACACGTTTTATTTTATTTCGTTTTATTTTCCTATGCTTTGCTCACACTTGTTGTCTTAATTTATAATGACCCTGCCTGACTGCCTACTTCGCACCATACGCAGCGCATAACTGCGCTCTCAATATCCCTTTTACAGCTCACCTGCTATGTCCTGCGACAGGATCCATGTCTACTAATAGGGAGGGATGGGGTCCTGGTTGGTCCTTGCTGGCACTTGCACACTTTTATTTTTCTTCACTTGTTCTTTTTCCCGGGAGCTTTTTCAGCCCGACTTCGATTGCTGCTCGCTTAAGACTGTCCTGTGCCCTAGTTATGCAGCTCGCACTTTGCTTCGCTGCCTTTGCTTTTGTCGCCGCTGCGCAAGTGTCGCCTGCATGGCGTCGCTGCGTTCGAACGATCGTGCCTTGCTGTTTTCGCTCTCTTCGCACTTCTTTGATTGCATGGCTCGGTCGCTTGCCTAGCGTCGCTGCCTAACTGGCGCCGTCGCTTCAAAATTTGTCGCGATTCCGTTGCCTGCGTGCAGCTGCAGTCTATGCTCGCGCTCTGGGTACCGAAGCACCGTTACTTGTGCGCGTGTTATGCTCGAGCCTATGCACAAGCTCTGGGTGCCGAGGCACCGTTACTTGTGTGCGTGCTATTTTTGTGTGTTACGCCGGGCGTCGAATGCTGGAGGGTTTGCGTACGCTGCGTGCCCTTTTCCTCGTCTTTGCCCCCGCCCCTGTCTATCTCGCTGCCTATGATTTTCTGCCTGTGCTTCTGTCTATGATTTCTGTCTGCGCTTCTGCTTATGTTCTCTGCCTGTGCTTATGTTATAATAAGAAGACTGTGGGGTATATACGACTTAAGGGTAATTTATATTTATTTATAAAAATAAGGTTTTATGTGAGCTGCTTCATGCGGCGTCACACCCCCCTTTACTTCGCCGGGGTTAGGTGAAAAAATGAAAAAATTAAAAATAATAAAATAGAAAGTGTTACTGGGGCGCTTCTTCATCTCGTCCCCCCCCTTGGTCTCATCCTTAATTGGCGGTGACGCCGTGGTCCTAACGCCGTTCCAGGATGGTGACAGCACCGTGACTCGTGATGCGGGCTCGGAACCGCGTCCCGGCCCCTTCCAGGAGCAAGCACGCTGCCTTGCGGGGGTGCCGCTCTAAGTGGGCCTCGACCCGATCGATCACGCGGCGAGGCAGCCAGTGGTCGTAGGTGGGGACCCTCCACTCACTGGGCGCTGGGGCCCACTGCTCCGGCTGCGGCCGTCCCGGTGTTTTCGGGGTAGCCAGCGCGGTCGGGTCCGCGGTGGTCTCCTTAGTCGTCTCGTCGGTCCGGATCATGGCCAATAAGGCCTCCCCGAGCTCCATCCGATGGTCGATGATGGGGCGCGCGGGTGCTCGGGGTCCGTCGTCCTCCGACTCCTCCTCAGAGGACGAGGGAAACGGTCCGGCCCGTACTCTCCCCCTTCAGAATGCTCTTTAGGGGGGGCGGCGTGACGATACGCCATGTCCGCGTATGCGGGAAGACCGGCCCGTCTCCCGTCATGCAAGCCTGGCCTGCAGTCGGTGATTGCTCTTGATTGAGCAATGGCATTGACGGGAGCGTCTGATGACCCTCCAGCGCGGGGCTATGTCGACCCGGGGATGACGGTGATGATGCCAGGGGTGTCGATCGGTCGTCCTCGCTGATCGGGCTATAGTGGCCTGTCAGCTCCGGATCCTGGGTGGCGGGTGTTACCGCTGGAGTGCCCGCGAGGCAATGGCCCGGGAATCGTCGCGTCGCGACCAGGTCCTCGATATTCCATGCTTCGGCCTCCGGGACCGCCATTTCGGGGGAAACATCAGAGCCTCCTCGCTCTGCGTCAAGGGGGGCAGGTCGGCGAAAGCCCACTCCTCAATCAACAGCTCGATCGTGTCGTCCCCCGCCGACCGCTGGTCAGGCAATTGCCAGTCGCGATCCGCCTTGGGGCTATAATTTTAAAGGAGTTACTTAAGTAATACTAAAAGGTGCTTAAGAAATATTATTTTCCTATCGGGCCCTAATATGGTGCGAAGCTTGAAAACCCTGACTGGCTAATGTCTTATGCGTAAATACAAAAGTTACAATAGAATATCATGGTATAAATGGTTAACGTGGTTAGTGGGAGCCTGTCGCCCCCGATACCTGTCGATCTTCGCTGGTCGAGTCTTCCTCGTGGAATGCCTTAAGGTCGGCTAGTCCTGCGCTGCGTCGCTGTTTCGTCCCAACATTTTGGAGCCGAAGGATCGTGGGCGAGATGTATTTTATGACCCGGTAGGGGCCGTCGTAGCGAGGTGCCAGTTTGGCAGCAAATCCGTCGGCTGCTTTCGATAAGTGATGCTGCTTCAGGAGTACGAGGTCGCCGATGGTCGGCTTCCATTCTCGGCGGCGTAAATTGTAATATTTTCCCTGGTCTGCGCTGGCTTGTTGTGCGTTTTCAGCGACGGTCTTGAACACGTCCTGCAGGTGTCGTTCCTTCTCCTCTGGTGTCCTTGGTTCCACTCGTATGACCGGGGTTACTTCTTCATACAAGGCTTCCGGCAAACGAGGCTCGCGTCCTTGTATAAGATACGCGGGGCTAAATCCGGTGGTGTCCGAGGTGCTCGTATTGATCGCCAGGCTGATCTATGGGAGGCGCTCGTCCCATGTCCGCTGCTGGTCGTCCAGATACTGTGCCACCATTGTCTTCACAGTCCGGTTGACCCTCTCCGTGGGGTTCTGATGCGGGGTGTACGGCGCGGTGTGTTGCAGAGACATGCCCAGTTGTCCACAGAATGCGGCGAAAGCTCGGCACGTGAACTGCGTCCCATTGTCGCAGACCAGCATCTTCGGTACTCCAAACCTGGCCAGGATTCGCACGCGGAACGAGCGCATAAGGTGAGCGGCCGTTGCCTTGCGTAAAGGCACCAACTCTACCCATTTTGAGAAGGCGTCGAAGAATACCAGTAGCATGGTATTCCCGTGAGTGGAGCGTGGGAGTGGTCCAACGAAGTCCGCACAGAGTACGTCGAATGGGGCGTGTACTTGCCTCGTGTGCATCTGTCCCGGTGGCTTGAGTTGGCTGACCTTAAATTTCTGGCAGGTCTCGCACTTCCGTACGTATCGTGCTACGTCCCGGAAAAGACCCGGCCAGAAATACCACTGACGAATCCGGTTGAGTGTTTTGCTCACTCCCTGGTGTCCGGCTGTGGGCTGGTCGTGACACTCGTCGAGTACTCGTTGGCGTTGTGGCTTCGGCACACACAATTTCCAAGGTAAAGTTGGTCATTCTCTCGCAGATATTCCGGGTATTTCTCGGGTTCCCTCTTGATAAGGTCCAGCATCCGAGTTGTCCACTTACAGGGTGGTCTCTCCTGGGTGACTTGTTGTAGCGTTTCCAGAGGCTGTCTGGACAAAGCGTCGGCCACGATGTTCTGGTCTCCGCGGCGGTAATGCACGTTGAAGCGGAACTGTTGAAGCTCTAACGCCCAGCGCGCAATCCTTCCCGTCGGGTTCTCGATGCTATTTAGCCACTTCAACGCTAAGTGGTCCGTGACTACGTCGAACTCGTAGCCCTCGAGGTAACATCGCAGCTTTCTTATCGCCCACACAATGGCCAGGCACTCCTTCTCCGTAGTCGAATAACGGCTTTCGGCTACTGAGAGGCGTCGGCTTGCGTACGCGATGACTCGCTCGGTTCCCTGGATCTGTTGTGTCAGCACGGCTCCCAGTCCAATGTCGCTCGCATCCGTCTGGAGGGTGAAGCGCTCGGCAAAGTCTGGGCAGGCTAGGACTGGCGCTTGCGTGAGACTTGTCTTCAACGCCTCGAAAGCTCGCTGCTGGTCCTCGCTCCACACTCATTTGCGGCCCTTCTTCAGCAATGTTGACATAGGTTGTACCAGGGTGGCGAAATTTGGCACAAATCGCCGGTACCAGGACGCGATACCTTGATCGCGGCGATCTTGCCAGGATCGGTGTGTATGCCACCTTCACTGACCTGATGCCCGAGGTAGATGATACTTTTCTTGAAGAAGCTGCATTTGGCCTTATTCAGGCGCAAGTTCGCGTTTCGGAGCCGCCGGAACACCTCTCGAAGGTTGTCCATATGTTCCTGCAGGGAACGCCCCACCACGATGATATCATCGAGATATGCGAACGCGTGTGGTTCCATATCCGGCCCAATGACTCCATACAGTGCGCGTTGAAACGTAGCCGGGGCCGAGTGCAATCCAAATGGCATCACCTTCCAGTGAAAAAGGCCTCTGCCGGGCACCGTAAACGCAGTGTACTCTCTGCTGCTCCGGGCCATAGGTATTTGCCAATACCCGCTCTTCAAGTCCAGTGTGGATATGTATTTCGCGTCCTTGAGTTTCTCCAAGATGTGGTTGATCCGTGGTAGCGAGTAGGCGTCTGGGATGGATTTCGCATTGAGCTGGCGGTAATCCACACACATTCGCATTTCCGCCGTCTTTTTCCCAACCAGTACAATGGGTGCACTGTATGGGCTCCTGGATGGCTCGATTCTCCCATCTCGCATCTTGCTCATTGATGATTTTCTGCATGGCCGGATTTTTCGGGTAGTACCTCTGCTTGATAGGGTACTCATCCCGCATGGTGATGGTGTGCTCCGCGATGGATGACACCCCCATCAAACCGTCGAACTGGGCTAGCTCAGACTGTAGAAAGGCCTCCACCTGTTCTTCGTCTGTAGCCGTACTTGCTCCTTGTGTCACGACGCCCCGCAAGGCGGCGTGGCTAGTTGTGGGCCGTCTCCTACGGCGTCGCCACTTGTAAGACCGCGCTCCTATGGTTGTCCTGGGCCACTGGATCCTCTGCTGCTCGTCAGGATGTCCCGGGCGTCGGTGCTGCCTCCTCCAGTGTGCGACGACACGACCGTTGCTGCACCTGAGGGTTGTTATTCCTGGGAACTGCGGTGCGGCGTCTCCAAACTGTTCCCTCTCTGCTGAAGACGCGCAGCATTTCCCGAAGTAGTCCGTCGACAGCAGCCCACTATGCGCACACCATGTCGTCCGCAATCCCAGCAGAATAGTACGCGGTTATTTCGGCAGTCCGCCTGCATGTGCCCGGGTTGCGCGCAGTTATGGCACACTCGCTGAGCGTCGCTCCTGGTGGCTCCTAGTGGTGTCGTTTGTGGGGGACCTGCCATTGTTGCCGGTGTTGTCGTCGTTGTGTTCCGTGTTGTTGGCGGATTCGGGGACTTCGGTTCTTCTCTTCGTTGGGCCGGATGGTTTGTCCCTTGTCGCTGCAACTCCTTGGTCGTCTCGTAGGTGATCACGAGTTTGTCCAGCTGCGCGAGCGTTCCAAACTCGTGACGACGCGTGAACAGCTGGTACTCCGGCATCATGTTGTCGTAGATCCTGTCCAGCTCCTGCTCCTTGGTGTACTTCGCGCGTCGCATCATCAACCGCAGCGCCAGCGCGTAGTCGCGGAAGCGTTCACCTCGGCGTCGGGTTCGGCTTCTGATGTCGTCTTCGTCTTCCATCGGTGCCGGCGATGCGTCACGCGAGCGTGTCCCAGTTTGTTTGGGATCCGGCGTGACCGCGTTTCCCAGACTTGTCTCAAGTTCCAGCAGTCGCTGCAACTGGTCCTTGGACAAGTCTCCTTCGGCAAATGCTACCAGGCGACTCCCATTTCCTCCACTGTGCCGTTGGTGTCCAGTCCGAACTCCTTCAGGATGAGCTGCAGTTCGCTCTTCCGACGGAAAGCGATCCAGCGTGTTCCCATGTCTTTTGTTAAATTTGATGCGCGGTTAAATTCGTTGAGTAGAGTAGACGTGGCGACGATGAATTCCAGTTGAGCGTTGATCTTTCTATTGAATTGTTTAAAATCTCCGGCGAGATTTTATGGCCACGTGTTTCTTGCACTGGTTGAAAAATGAGTCTGAAATCTCCGACGAGATTTTTTGGGGGGTGGGGAAATAATAATTTAAATCTCCGGCGAGATTTCTTGACCCATAGACGAGAAAATGTTTCAAATCTCCGGCGAGATTTCTTGTTACGTGGACTAGTTTAAAATAATTTAAATCTCCGGCGTGGTCTAGTACTTGAGGAGTGTCACGATGTTCACTCTTTGCCTGCCCGATCTCAATTGCCCGTTTTAATATTTGACACCGAGTCTTATATTTGTTAGCGATGTTGTCAGTTGGCATGCCCGATCACGACAGACTCCCTCGGTATTCGATACCGAGTCTTATAGATAGTCTGCGCCGGCTGTGCCGACGCCAGGACAATGTAACGCAATATATAAGAGACCAGAAAGGTCAAAGTTCGCGCATACATCAGTATGCGCAGTAGTCGCAGACACGTGGACAAAATTTCCTATGAATTTTCTATGTTTCTTTTCTCTAGCTACAAGAATTCTATGCTTTTATTTCATGTCTGCGTTGCTATATGTTTGAACTATGATACTGGGGAACTAGCTTGTGTTGTGTGTCTTGTGCCTCCCTACTATACCCTGTAAAATTTGTATTGTGGGTCTTTAATCCACTAAAAGGTGGTAAATTCCTCAAACTAAATGTCTAGCCTTAGTAGTCCCTGCTCGGGCGCCATCTGTAAGGACGCTTTCTTAGGCTGGGGTACATATCTCAGTCTCGCCAGGGTCTTTACAGAAAATTTATAAATACTGAGACTACCAAGACTTTTAGTAAGGGGGTGTTACTAGCAGGTCATGCCCTGCTGAGATATGTACAGGGTATACGGGGTGCACGTGGTCCACGTCGTGGACACCTACTTGATGGCCACGTGTTACTGGGTCCTACCACCACGTGGTTTACCTGGGGTGCACTTGTGTGTGTCGCATGTCACGCGTGCCTGGCCGGCGACTTGTCGCGGGGGAGCGTCCGCGGCCGCAGGCGCTTTCGCTAGCACTCCCACAAGCCGCTCCGTGGTGTATTCCACCACCGCAACTTGGTAAAGTGCCCGCTCACGCACCCGGCTCGCCAGCTATCGTCCGCTCACGATGCCGCTCACGGTCGATCGTTGGCCGTGCGGATCGCCCGTGACCGCAGGTACCTGCGCCTGTGCTCCCACAAGTCGCTCGAATGGTGTATTCCACCAACGCAACCCGTTAAAGCACACGCTCACGCACCCACTTGCTCCTTCACGGCACTCCTTGCGATCGGCCGTTGGTCGTGCAGAACGCCCGTGGCCGCGGATGCTTGCGCCTCTGCCCTCACCAGTCGCTCAATTGGTGTATTCCACCACCGCAACCTATTAGGGCACACGCTCACGCAGCCACTTGCCAACTAGCGCTCACTCACGGCGTCGCCCACTGATCAGCGGAACACCGGCGTGCCAGAAGTACGGCTCTGTATATACACACACACCCGGCACACACGTACACGACACACTGACACACTGGGGGAAGAATTTGCAATAATTCGGGTCGGGTCTTTTTCATTACGTTTGCGTTTAATTATACACGTTTTATTTTATTTCGTTTTCTTTTCCTATGCTTTGCTCGTCAAATTATAACCCGCCACCACAATAACTGCGCTCTCAATATCCCTTTTACAGCTCACCTGCTATGTCCTGTGACAGGATCCATGTCTACTAATAGGGAGGGACGGGGTCCTGGTTGGTCCTTGCTGGCACTTGCACACTTTTATTTTTCTTCACTTGTATTTTTCCCGGGAGCTTTTCAGCCCGACTTCGATTGCTGCTCGCTTAAGACTGTCCTGTGCCCACGTTTTATTTTATTTCGTTTTCTTTTCCTATGCTTTGCTCACACTTGTTGTCTAAATTTATAACTGTCCCTGCCTGACTGCCTACTTCGCACCATACGCAGCGCATAACTGCGCTCTCAATATCCCTTTTACAGCTCACCTGCTATGTCCTGTGACAGGATCCATGTCTACTAATAGGGAGGGACGGGGTCCTGGTTGGTCCTTGCTGGCACTTGCACACTTTTATTTTTCTTCACTTGTATTTTTCCCGGGAGCTTTTCAGCCCGACTTCGATTGCTGCTCGCTTAAGACTGTCCTGTGCCCTAGTTTCGCAGCTCGCACTTTGCTTCGCTGCCTTTGCTTTTGTCGCCGCTGCGCAAGTGTCGCCTGCATGGCGTCGCTGCGTTCGAACGATCGTGCCTTGCTGTTTTCGCTCTCTTCGCACTTCCTTGCTTGCTTGGCTCGGCCGCTTGCTTAGCGTCGCTGCCTAACTGGCGCCGTCGCTTCAAAATCGTCGCGATCCCGTTGCCTGTGTGCAGCTGCAGTCTAGGCTCGCGCTCTGGGTACCGAAGCACCGTTACTTGTGCGCGTGTTATGCTCGAGCCTATGCACAAGCTCTGGGTGTGCTGGGGGTGCTTGTGTGCGTGCTATTTTGTGTGTTACGCCGGGCACCGAATGCTGGAGGGTTTGCGTACGCTCCCATGCTTCTACTTATGTTCTCTGCCTGTGCTTCTGCTTATGTTCTCTGCCTGTGCTTCTGCCTATGCTTATGTTATAATAAGAAGACTGTGGGGTATCTATGACTTAAGAGTAGCTTATATATTTATTTATAAAAATAAGGTTTTTTAGTAATGTGAGCTGCTTCATGCGGCGTCACAACATTGCCGGCAAGACAACACTCCACAGTCAATGAAATTTCACTTTTTGCGCAACATCAATCTACCTATAGAGGTTTTTGTCACGCCATTCGCAAACTGGTCAAATTTTCCATAACAAAATTCAAATTTTCATGATTTTATATGAAATTTTTCCTATATTCTTTACACAACTCTAGTGATTTAACTTCTTTTCGCTACATGTGAACAATTTTCAAAACCAAAAAGTATAATAATTCGAGTTTGTATTACGTTAACTAAATAAGCAATTTAATTATTGTTCTTTTTTAATGGAACTTCGCTGAAAGTGAAAATTAGCTAGGCTGCTGCGGATTGAAAATAAACACCACCAAGTTCAATGATCCAAATAAGAGTAATTTTGTTTTTTACAACAGGAGAAGGCAAGAGCACAAAGTAAAGACTTACAGCTAGCTTATGTTAATTAACAGCGTTTCACACCAAACTACTACTTAATAGAAATAAGCTACTACTTAATATAAAGGTACATTTTTGTTATACTCCTAAATGACTCAAGTCCAAAATTCCGGCCACGTTGAAGGATTAAACTTCAAAAAAAAAGCAATTCATAATTGAAACACCGATTGATATAACTTAATCAAATAATTGGCAAAACCGCAAACTTATGGATTGGCCTTTTAAAAACGCCGGTTGCCGTTTTTACCTCGGCCACTCGAACCTTGCCATCCGCTCCTTTTATGGTTGCGTTGCCCCTGCTCGTCTTGGCAAATTCCACTGACTGGAATCCGAGTTCGGATGCATTGCACCGTGGGCGAAATGCAGCTCATCGGAACTTAATTGTTTCGATCGTTTCTGTGTTTTACACAAATTTAGAAATTTATACATATAACCGAGAATATGAGTTAGCTTTGTATACAACCTAATGCGACTTATCCATTTTACCACAAAATTTTCTCCAGTGGCAATAAAGACATTTGCAGTTTTCTTGAACTCTAAGTTTAACATGTCAGCTGGAATCGCTATATGATTATTTTTGGGCCAATGTTCTTCATTTTCTAATAAAAAGTAAGGTCCATTGAACCAAAGAGAATCCTTCAGTACCTGAACAGTACATCCGCGAGATGCAATATCTGCTGGATTACATTTAGTTGGTACATGTTGCCAGGATATTCTCTGAGACAATTCTTGAACTGTAGCAATACGATTGGCTACGAAAGTTGCAAGCATGGATGGCGAAGTATTTATCCAATGTAGTGTGATTTCAGAATCTGTCCAAAAATGCACACTCTCGATTCTACAATGGTCAAGCACATAGGTCGTCAGCTCCTGTGAGCATGCCATCCACATAAAAGTCATTGAAAATCACTTCAGCTCCAGTGGCATGAGAATCCTTATGGCGAAAACCAAGTTCTTGCAAGGATCGTATTGCCAAAAATGGAGCTGCTGCTGTGCCATAATTCACGGTATTTAAACGAAAGACTTGCAAATCATCAGTTGGTTTTTCTTGCCACACAACGAGTTGAAAGTTGCGATCTATTTCAGCCACCATTACTTGTCTATACATTTTTTCTACATCGGCTGTCAGTGCATACTGATTCAAACGAAACCGAATTAAAGACAAAATTAGTTCCCTCTGAATAGTAGGTCCCACCATAAGCATATCATTTAATGTTTTCTGTGATATTGTCTTGCACGAGGCATCAAAAACAACTCGAAGTTTGGTGGTACTACTATCAGGCCTCAGAACACACTGATGTGGTATGAAATAATGTGGTCCTGGTGGAATGTGATTATTTGTAGCTGATATATGGCCTAACTCAAGGTACTCTTTCATAAATTGAGTGTACATTGAATAGGCAAACTAACCTCCAATCTACCTGAAGACAACTGGCGTATATTTTTCTAAAAATGATCTTCACATGCAAGTTGCTCAGCTGAATAGTTAACATATGAACATGATTTCGGCATTTCTTCTATCTCCCAAAGTCTTTCCACAAAAGCTTCTAATGTACAGTGCTCTGAAGTAGCAATCATGGCACAAGATACCGGGTGAGTGTTTGATTGTTTCCATCGACCCGCTACTACCCATCCTAATAATGTTTTTTTGGAGTAAAGGTGCATCTTCAGATAATTTAATTTGTCCCGAACACAGCATCCCAAAGAAGTGATCAACTCCAATTAACAAGTCTATCTTCTGAGGTTTGTGGAAACGAGGATCAGCTAGTTCAATTGCTGGGATTTTCCATTTGCTGATCGGGAGGTTATAATCAGGCTGATCTGACGTAATTGAACTTAGAACTGGGAGTTATTTATTCGAGAGTGCACTGTAGCATTGACTTCACCTTTGGCTACTAAATTTGACTTGCCTAATACTGCACACAGTTAAGCTACTATTGGTTCTTGAGAGCCGAAGGGTTTGTGCAAAGCTCTCTGTAATAAAATTAGCTTGAGAGCCTCCATCTAATAAAGCTCTGGCGAAATGAACCTGTCCGAACCTATCATGTACTTTGACTACAGCTGCAGCAAGTATGGATTGCTCATTATCACTGGCAATGTGATTTACTTGAGCGCTAAGAACTGGCTCAGTCTGTTGACTATGGGACTGATTCTGAGATATATACCTGTGCAACAAGATGTGATGCGATTTAGAGCAAACTCCGCACTTAGAGTATGTGCACATTGAGGTTTTATGTCCCTGATGAAGAGAGTATATACATAACCCTTTAACTTTGGAGAATTTAAACCGTTCCAGAACCGGCATTGCTGCAAACCCTTGACAGTTGACAATACTATGGTTAGAGTTGCAATACAGACAACTCGGATCAACTGAACTTGTAGATTTGGAACAGGCAAATGATGACTTTGTGGGTTTTCTAGTTGAGATCTCAGGTTTTGGTTCAACTCTGGCTCTTGAGGATTCCTCTGCAGTCAGATGTTGATATCGCCTATTTAGATTTATAACGCAGTCAGACCACTTGGGCAAAACATCATAATCAAGTTGCTCTTCATATTTTGATTTCGTAATATAATCTACCTTAGATAGAACGAGATAAATGATCATTGAATTGGCTACATCTTTTTCATTACCCAACGACAAAAGGGACTCAAAAATTGCTGAAACCTTTTCAATTATTGACCTCAATGCGGATGCAGATGGCTTAGTCACAGGAGGAATGTCAAACAGCTGAGCGAGTGTATCGAAGAAAATAAGACATTTATTGTCGTAAACACGGTGTACACTTGCTAATGCTTTTGGATAATTTTCTGCTGACATTTGGTATGCTTGTACTGTACCTAATGCTTTATCTGGTAGACATGAAATGAAATGATTACATTTTTCAATGTCCGAGATTGAATTATCTGAATCTACTAAACTTTCAAATAAACTGATAAGTTCCTTAGATTCAGCATTCTTCCCACTAAATGTAGGTAATTTCAGTTTTGGTAAATTTGAATGGTGGCTAATACAGCTTGGCGCATTTTGGGTTTGTGATTTATTACCACTTGGAGCTAGAGCTGACATAAATAATGCTTTAGTTGTTACACAAATTTCTTCTAAACCGGATCGATTATCATTTTCAGGATCCAAAGAATCAATTTCTGATTGCAAACCCATTGCCTTTTCAATATAGGAATTTAACATATCTAATCGGCATTGCAGTTCAAACTGATTTTTTGATACAGAGCTAGATTTAAATTTATGTTTTATACGGGAAATGTCCTCTGTTACCTTGTCTAAGCGAACAAACAGCTGTGTAAGCTTCATGCTGTCGCAGTCGGGGTCATTGCCCTTTGAGCCTTTGTCGACAATAGTCGACTTCTGGTTTTTAGGCCATGCGGTTTTTAAAAAAAATTCATGGTCTACTGTGTTTGCCGAATTACAAGTTTGTGCGTAACAGGCATAAGAGAGGCATCCTTATACCCCTTAAATTTAAATATTCTGAATCAGTATCAACAGCCGAGTCGATTGATGTCTGTCTGTCGGTCCGTCTGTCCGTTTGTCCGGCTGTCCGTCTGTCCGTCTGTCTGTCTGTATGAACACCTGGATCTCAGAAACTATAAGAGCTAGAGTCTTCAAATTTTGTGACAACATCCATGTATGTTGCAGTGTTTCAAAGTTTTTTTGACCCAACAACAAAAGTTGTACATCTCACATGACAAATACCTTGCCAAAAATTTCATAGAAATCGGACTAAAAATAAGTGAGATATGATCCAAATTGAACTCAATTTGAACGTTTACTTATGCGCATATTAAGACCTAATTTACGCATCATACCGAAGTTCGAATCGTCGGACACACAGCATTTTACAAAACTTTTTATTTGCATAGAATGGTAACATAATTAGCTCAGAATGCAACTTTGCCGATCAATCAATATACGAGGCGGTGGCTTAGTGGTTAGAGTGGCGGACAGCGGTCCTGCGCGTGTGGGTTCGAATCCCACGTGAGGCCGGCTGGTGCAACTTTTTATTTTTATTACTTTTTTTTGGTTATTTTTTTATTCTTATAAGCTTAAATGAAAACTACAGTTTTTTTTTAATAAATATCAATAAAAATAGTTTTCAAAAATTAAATCTCATGTTTTTTTTTTTTGCAATATTTAAGACAATCAATAAGTTACGAATGTTGGAACGGAACGCCGATACATGCATGGTTGCATTTGCACATTTACGTTTCGGAGTCCCGCTCTAACACACATCAATTGCCGTATTCGGCGTATGTACGCAACTGTCAGATTTGTGCAACATTCGGTAAAGTTTATAAAAGTGTTCTAATTAAATATGTTGCGTACCAAAAAAACTTAAAACGTATTGTTTGTTAAGCTTTAAAATTATTTAATAGAAAAGAAAGAAAAAAAGGAAAACATGTCACACATTGATTGCTCGCGGCAGATTCGAACTCGAACACTGTCAAACATTGGTCTTCGAATACGGCACACACTACACTAAGCTACTATACAACTTCCGCGGCCGCCACTACTGTTTGACAAAAGCAAAAATGCATACATAAACTTATTGCTCTCTCGCCCCTCACCTAATGCTTATAATTCTTGTCTATTCGCTTTTGCATTGTTTATGCGTTCTTCTTCTTCTATCCGTCAATTAAATTTGTGCGTGTCGTTCGAATAAAATAATAAGAATATAACGTTTATATTTTTAAATGCTTAATAATAATCCAAATAATACAAAATTTTCATTATAAATAACGGAAAATAAATAATACACGGTATACTATAATAATCCATGGCCTTCTACAGTCAGTACCTGACTGAAGCGTTCGACTGGTTAGATAAGCCAAATTTTAAATGTTTTCAAATAATAATAATTTGTTTGTATTTTTTATTTTAATTTGTAATATTATTCAATGGGATATTTTATAAATTATATTAAGTGAACACCCCTGCTGCTTTTGGTCTGCACCAATTATTAAAGCAGTTTATTCTTTGAAGTGAGAGACGAACAGAAGAGCGGCAAATTGCAGTAAATTACGGTGTCACTAAAGAGAAGCCCTGAGCATTTAATGCACAGAGAGCGAAATTTAATTTTAGATATTTTGATAAACTCAGATTTTTTTTTGCTTCGAATTGTTTTCACACTTTTTAATAAAATATGATGTCTCAATGCCAATACAAAGACGCAAGTACTTGAGCTGCCAATGCTTCAAGTCTACCTTTAAATTTTCTTTTGTTTTGACACTGTTACCTTTTCATCAGACGAATCCACTTCCCTAGAATCCAAGTCAATTTCCATTGGGTTGCAAGACACTCCAGATTAACCAAATAGATTAGGTTGGTTACTTCCAGCCACAGGTCACTCTCAGGCAAATTAGCGCACCAAATAGCAATACCAATGTATTGGAACCGACAAATGAACAGGGGGAACCGAGCAGCCAAGCAATTTTAAAATTTTATTTAATTATAAAATGTTTTAAACTTATATAGACAATTAGTTCAAAAACACTTCCGATAGTTCCTGCTCGGGCGCCATGAACAATTTTCAAAACCGAAAAGTAAAATAATTCGGGTTTGTATTACGTTAACTAAATAAGCAATTTAATTATTGCTCTTTTTTAATGGAACTTTGCGGAAAGTGAAAATTAGCTAGGCTGCTGCGGATTGAAAATAAGCACCACCAAGTTCAATGATCCAAATGAGAGTAATTATATTTTCGACAACAGGAGAAGGCAAGAACACAAAGTAAAGACTTACAGCTAGCTTAGGTTAATTAACAGCGTTTCATTATGTATGTTAGAGTGACTTCATGTTATACGTGTGTATGTGTACTATTTAAACACACCAAACTACTACTTAATAGAAATAAGCTACTACTTAATATAAAGGTACATTTTTGTTATACTCCTAAATGACTCAAGTCCAACATTCCTGCCACGTTGAAGGGTTGAACTTCAAAAAAAAGCAATTCATAATTGAAACACCGATTGATATAACTTAATCAAATAATTGGCAAAACCGCCAACTTATGGATTGGCCTTTTAAAAACGCCAGTTGCCGTTTTTACCTCGGCCACTCGAACCTTGCCATCCGCTCCTTTTATGGTTGCGTTGATCCTGCTCGTCTTGGCAAATTCCACTGACTGGAATCCGAGTTCGGACGCATTGCACCGTGGGCGAAATGCAGCTCATCGGAACTTAATTGTTTCGATATTTTCTGTGTTTTACACAAATTTAGAAATTTATACATATAACCGAGAATATGAGTTAGCTTTGTATACGACCCAATGCGACTTATCCATTTTACCACAAAATTTTCTCCAGTGGCAATAAAGACATTTGCAGTTTTCTTGAACTCTAAGTTTAACATGTCAGCTGGAATCGCTATATGATTATTTTTGGGCCAATGTTCTTCATTTTCTAATAAAAAGTAAGCTCCATTGAACCAAAGAGAATCCTTCAGTACCTGAACAGTACATCCGCGAGATGCAATATCTGCTGGATTCCATTTAGTTGGTACATGTTGCCAGGATATTCTCTGAGACAATTCTTGAACTGTACCAAAAATGTCCAAAAATGCACACTCTCGATTCTACAATGGTCAAGCACATAGGTCGTCAGCTCCTGTGAGCATGTCATCCACATAAAAGTCATTGCAAATCACTTCAGCTCCAGTGGCATGAGAATCCTTATGGCGAAAACCAAGTTCTTGCAAGGATCGTATTGCCAAAAATGGATTTGCTGATGTACCATAATTCACGGTATTTAACCGAAAGACTTGCAAATCATCAGTTGGTGTTTCTTGCCACACAACGAGTTGAAAGTTGCGATCTCTTTCAGCCACCATTACTTGTCTATACATTTTTTCTACATCGGATGTCAGTGCATACTGATTCAAACGAAACCGAATTAAAGACAAAATTAGTTCCCTCTGAATAGTAGGACCCACCATAAGCATATCATTTAATGATTTCTGTGATGTTGTCTTGCACGAGGCATCAAAAACCACTCGAAGTTTGGTGGTACTACTATCAGGCCTCAGAACACACTGATGTGGTATGAAATAATGTGGTCCTGGTGAAATCTGATTATTTGTAGCTGACATATGGCTAATGATAAAAATCGACACTTAGCTGCATCAAATGAAGACCCCAAACCAAACGGGTCAGATTTAAATGGCAAACTAACCTCCAATCTACCTGAAGACAACTGGCGTATATTTTTCTAAAAATGATCCTCACATGCAAGTTGCTCAGCTGAATAGTTAACATATGAACATGATTTCGGCATTTCTTCTATCTCCCAAAGTCTTTCCACAAAAGCTTCTAATGTACAGTGCTCTGAAGTAGCAATCATGGCACAAGATACCGGGTGAGTGTTTGATTGTTTCCATCGACCCGCTACTACCCATCCTAATAATGTTTTTTGGAGTAAAGGTGCATCTTCAGATAATTTAATTTGTCCCGAACACAGCATCCCAAAGAAGTGATCAACTCCAATTAACAAGTCTATCTTCTGAGGTTTGTGGAAACGAGGATCAGCTAGTTCAATGTTTGCTGGGATTTTCCATTTGCTGATCGGGAGGTTATAATCTGGCTGACCTGACGTAATTGAACTTATCATAGAACTGGTAGTTATTTATTCGAGAGTGCACTGTAGCATTGACTTCACCTTTGGCTACTAAATTTGACTTGCCTAATACTGCACACAGTTAAGCTACTATTGGTTCTTGAGAGCCGAAAGGTTTGTGCAAAGCTCTCTGTAATAAAATTAGCTTGAGAGCCTCCATCTAATAAAGCCTGTCCGAACCTATCATGTACTTTGACTACAGCTGTAGCAAGTATGGATTGCTCATTATCACTGGCAATGTGATTTACTTGAGCGCTAAGAACTGGCTCAGTCTGTTGACTATGGGACTGATTCTGAGATATATACCTGTGCAACAAGGTGTGATGCGATTTAGAGCAAACTCCGCACTTAGAGTATGTGCACATTGAGGTTTTATGTCCCTGATGAAGACAGTTTATACATAACCCTTTACCTTTGGAGAATTCAAACCGTTCCAGAACCGGCATTGCTGCAAACCCTTGACAGTTAACAATACTATGGTTAGAGTTGCAATACAGACAACTCGGATCAACTGAACTTGTAGATTTGGAACAGGCAAATGATGACTTTGTGGGTTTTCTAGTTGAGATCTCAGGTTTTGGTTCAACTCTGGCTCTTGAGGATTCCTCTGCAGTCAGATGTTGATATCGCCTATTGAGATTTATAACGCAGTCAGACCACTTGGGCAAAACATCATAATCAAGTTGCTCTTCATATTTTGATTTCGTAATATAATCTACCTTAGATAGAACGAGATAAATGATCATTGAATTGGCTACATCTTCTTGGCTTATTCACAGGAGGAATGTCAAACAGCTGAGCGAGTGTATCGAAGAAAATAAGGAATTTATTGTCGTAAACACGGTGCAAACTTGCTAATGCTTTTGGATAATTTTTAAATGATTAAATTTTTCAATGTCCGAGATTGAATTATCTGAATCTACTAAACTTTCAAATAAACTGATAAGTTGCTTAAATTCAGCATTCTTCCCACTAAATGTAGGTAATTTCAGTTTTTGTAAATTTGAATGGTGGCTAATACAGCTTGGCGCATTTTGGGTTTGTGATTTATTACCACTTGGAGCTAGAGCTGACATAAATAATGCTTTAGTTGTTACACAAATTTCTTCTAAACCGGATCGTTTATCATTTTCAGGATCCAAAGAATCAATTTCTGATTGCAAACCCATTGCCTTTTCAATATAGGAATTTAACATATCTAATCGGCATTGCAGTTCAAACTGATTTTTTGATACAGAGCTAGATTTAAATTTATGTTTTATGCGGGAAATGTCCTCTGTTACCTTGTCTAAGCGAACAAACAGCTGTGTCAGCTTCATGCTGTCGCAGTCGGGGTCATTGCCCTTTGAGCCTTTGTCGACAATAGTTGACTTCTGGTTTTTAGATTCGTTTTTACTCAAGATAGAAATTTTTTTTTTTAGTATAAGCCAAATTTTAAATGTTTTCAAATAATAATAATTTGTTATGTATTTTTTATTTTAATTTGTAATATTATTCAATGGGAAATTTTATAAATTATATTAAGTGAACACCCCTGCTGCTTTTGGTCTGCACCAATTATTAAAGCAGTTTATTCTTTGAAGTGAGAGACGAACAGAAGAGCGGCAAATTGCAGTAAATTACGGTGTCACTAAAGAGAAGCCCTGAGCATTTAATGCACAGAGAGCGAAATTTAATTTTAGATATTTTGATAAACTCCGATTTTTTTTTGCTTCGAATTGTTTTCACACTTTTTAATAAAATATGATGTCTCAATGCCAATACAAAGACGCAAGTACTTGAGCTGCCAATGCTTCAAGTCTACCTTTAAATTTTCTTTTGTTTTGGCACTGTTACCTTTTCATCAGACGAATCCACTTCCCTAGAATCCAAGTCAATTTCCATTGGGTTGCAAGACACTCCAGATTAATCCAAATGAGCTTGATTATGGTTGGTTACTTCCAGCCACAGGTCACTCTCAGGCGAAGATTAGCTGCACCAAATATGCAATACTCAATGTATTGTGAACGCGACAAATGGAACAGGGGTGATACTGCGAGCAGCCAAGCAATTTTAAAATTTTATTTAATTATAAAATGTTTTAAACTTATATAGACAATTAGTTCAAAATACACTTTCCGATAGTTCCTGCTCGGGCGCCATGAACAATTTTCAAAACCGAAAAGTAAAATAATTCGGGTTTGTATTACGTTAACTAAATAAGCAATTTAATTATTGCTCTTTTTTAATGGAACTTTGCGGAAAGTGAAAATTAGCTAGGCTGCTGCGGGGCTTTGTATACGACCCAATGCGACTTATCCATTTTACCACAAAATTTTCTCCAGTGGCAATAAAGCCATTTGCAGTTTTCTTAAACCCTAAGTTTAACATGTCAGCTGGAATCGCTTTATGATTATTTTTGGGCCAGTGTTCTTCATTTTCTAATAAAAAGTAAGGTTCATTGAACCAAAGAGAATCCTTCAGTACCTGAACAGTACATCCGCGAGATGCAATATCTGCTGGATTCCATTTAGTTAGTACATGTTGCCAGGATATTCTCTGAGACAATTCTTGAACTGTAGCAATACGATTGGCTACGAAAGTTGCAAGCATGGATGGCGAAGTATTGATCCAATGTAGTGTGATTTCAGAATCTGTCCAAAAATGCACACTCTCGATTCTACAATGGTCAAGCACATAGGTCGTCAGCTCCTGTGAGCATGTCATCCACATAAAAGTCAGTGCAAATCACTTCAGCCCCAGTGGCATGAGAATCCTTATGGCGAAAACCAAGTTCTTGCAAGGATCGTATTGCCAAAAATGGAGCTGCTGATGTGCTATAATTCACGGTATTTAACCGAAAGACTTGCAAATCATCAGTTGGTTTTTCTTGCCACACAACGAGTTGAAAGTTGCGATCTCTTTCAGCCACCATTACTTGTCTATACATTTTTAGGCCATGGATTTTAAAAAAATTCATGGTCTACTGTGTTTGTCGGAACGAGTTTGTGCGTAACAGGCAGAAGGAGGCATCTCCGACCCCAGTATCAACAGCCGAGTCGATTGATGTCTGTCTGTCTGTCCGTCTGTCCGTCTGTCTGTCTGTATGAACACCTGGATCTCAGAAACTATAAGAGCTAGAGTCTTCAAATTTTGTGACAACATCCATGTATGTTGCAGTGTTTCAAAGTTTTTTTTGAAATTTGGCCACGCCCCTTCCCGCCTCTGTAAATCAGTAATAACGATTTAATATACACAATATACACCCAACAACAAAAGTTGTACATTTCACATGACAAATACCTTGCCACGGGTGTTTTCTGAAAATTTCATAGAAATCGGACTAAAAATAAGTGAGATATGATCGGAATTAAACTCAATTTGAACGTATACTTATGCGCATATTAAGACCTAATTTACGCATCATACCGAAGTTCGAATCGTCGGACACACAGCATTTTACAAAACTTTTTATTTGCATAGAATGGTAACATAATTAGCTCAGAATGCAACTTTGCCGATCAATCAGTAAATGAGGCGGTGGCTTAGTGGTTGGAGTGGCGGACAGCGGTCCTGCGTGCGTGAGTTCAACCCATGTGCGGCCGGCTGGTAAAACTTTTTATATTAATTACTTTTCTTTTGGTTATTTTTTTATTCGTATAAGCTTATAATAGAAAACTACAGTTATTTAATTAAATATCAATAAAAATAGTTTTCAAAAATTAAATCTCATGTTTTTTTTTTGCAATATTTAAGACAATCAATAAGTTACGAATGTTAGAGCGGGACGCCGATACATGCATGTCTGCATTTGCACATTTACGTTTCGGCGTCCCGCCCTAACACACATCAATTGCCGTATTCGGCGTATGTACCGCAACTGTCAGATTTGTGCAACATTCGGCAAAGTTTATAACAGTGTTCTAATTAAATATGTTGCGAACCCAAAAATTTAAAACGTATTGTTTGTTAAGCTTTAAAATTATTTAATAGAAAAGAAAGAAAAAAAGGAAAACATTTCACACATTGATGATCGCGGCAGGATTCGAACTCGAACACTGTCAAACATCGATGGTCTTCGAATCCGGCACACACTCCACTAAGCTACAATATAACCTGCGGCCGCCACTACTGTTTGACAAAAGCAAAAATGCATACATAAACTTATTGCACTCTCGCCCTACCTAATGCTTATAATTCTTGTATTCGCTTTTGCATTGTTTTGTTCTTCTTCTATCCGTCAATTAAATTTGTGCGTGTCGTTCGAATAAAATAATAAGAATATAAAGTTTATATTTTTAAATGCTTAATAATAATCCAAATAATGCAAAATTTTCATTATAAATAACGGAAAATAAAAGATACTATAATAATCCATGGCCTTCTACAGTCAGCACCTGACTGTAGCGTTCGACTGGTTTCTACATCGGCTGTCAGTGCATACTGATTCAAACGAAACCAAATTAAAGACAAAATTAGTTCCCTCTGAATAGTAGGACCCACCATAAGCATATCATTTAATGATTTCTGTGATGTTGTCTTGCACGAGGCATCAAAAACAACTCGAAGTTTGGTGGTACTACTATCAGGCCTCAGAACACACTGATGTGGTATGAAATAATGTGGTCCTGGTGGAATCTGATTATTTGTAGCTGACATATGGCCTAACTCAAGGTACTCTTTCATAAATTGAGTGTACATTGATTAGAGTGTAGGGTCTTTAGACACTCTACGCTCTAATGATAAAAATCGACGCTTAGCTGCATCAAATGAAGACCCCAAACCAAACGGGTCAGATTTAAATGGCAAACTAAACTCCAATCTACCTGAAGACAACAGGCGTATATTTTTCTAAAAATGATCCTCACATGCAAGTTGCTCAGCTGAATAGTTAACATATGAACATGATTTCGGCATTTCTTCTATCTCCCAAAGTCTTTCCACAAAAGCTTCTAATGTACAGTGCTCTGAAGTAGCAATCATGGCACAAGATACCGGGTGAGTGTTTGATTGTTTCCATCGACCCGCTACTACCCATCCTAATAATGTTTTTTGGAGTAAAGGTGCATCTTCAGATAATTTAATTTGTCCCGAACACAGCATCCCAAAGAAGTGATCAACTCCAATTAACAAGTCTCTCTTCTGAAAGTTTGTGGAAACGAGGATCAGCTAGTTCAATATTTGCTGGAATTTTTCATTTGCTGATCGGGAGGTTATACTCAATGTATTGTGAACGCGACAAATGGAACAGGGGTGATACCGCGAGCAGCCAAGCAATTTTAAAATTTGATTTAATTATAAAATGTTTTAAACTTATATACACAATTAATTCAAAATACACTTTCCGATAGTTCCTGCTCGGTCGCCATGAACAATTTTCAAAACCGAAGAGTAAAATAATTCGGGTTTGTATTACGTTAACTAAATAAGCAATTTAATTATTGCTCGTTTTTAATGGAACTTTGCGGAAAGTGAAAATTAGCTAGGCTGCTGCGGATTGAAAATAAGCACCACCAAGTTCAATGATCCAAATGAGAGTAATTATATTTTTGACAACAGGAGAAGGCAAGAGCACAAAGTAAAGACTTACAGCTAGCTTAGGTTAATTAACAGCGTTTCATTATGTATGTTAGAGTGACTTCATGTTATACGTGTGTATGTGTACTATTTAAACACACATACTACTTAATAGAAATAAGCTACTACTTAATATAAAGGTACATTTTTGTTATACTCCTAAATGACTCAAGTCCAACATTCCGGCCACGTTGAAGGATTGAACTTCAAAAAAAAGCAATTCATAATTGAAACACCGATTGATATAACTTAATCAAATAATTGGCAAAACCGCCAACTTATGGATTGGCCTTTTAAAAACGCCGGTTGCCGTTTTTACCTCGGCCACTCGAACCTTGCCATCCGCTCCTTTTATGGTTGCGTTGATCCTGCTCGTCTTGGCAAATTCCACTGACTGGAATCCGAGTTCGGAACTTAATTGTTTCGATATTTTCTGTGTTTTACACAAATTTAGAAATTTATACATATAACCGAGAATATGAGTTAGCTTTGTATACGACCCAATGCGACTTATCCATTTTACCACAAAATTTTGTCCAGTGGCAATAAAGACATTTGCAGTTTTCTTAAACCCTAAGTTTAACATGTCAGCTGGAATCGCTATATGATTATTTTTGGGCCAATGTTCTTCATTTTCTAATAAAAAGTAAGGTCCATTGAACCAAAGAGAATCCTTCAGTACCTGAACAGTACATCCGCGAGATGCAATATCTGCTGGATTCCATTTAGTTGGTACATGTTGCCAGGATATTCTCTGAGACAATTCTTGAACTGTAGCAATACGATTGGCTACGAAAGTTGCAAGCATGGATGGCGAAGTATTGATCCAATGTAGTGTGATTTCAGAATCTGTCCAAAAATGCACACTCTCGATTCTACAATGGTCAAGCACATAGGTCGTCAGCTCCTGTGAGCATGTCATCCACATAAAAGTCAGTGCAAATCACTTCAGCCCCAGTGGCATGAGAATCCTTATGGCGAAAACCAAATTCTTGCAAGGATCGTATTGCCAAAAATGGAGCTGCTGATGTGCTATAATTCACGGTATTTAACCGGAAGACTTGCAAATCATCAGTTGGTTTTTCTTGCCACACAACGAGTTGAAAGTTGCGATCTCTTTCAGCCACCATTACTTGTCTAAACATTTTTTCTACATCGGCTGTCAGTGCATACTGATTCAAACGAAACCGAATTAAAGACAAAATTAGTTCCCTCTGAATAGTAGGACCCACCATAAGCATATCATTTAATGATTTCTGTGATGTTGTCTTGCACGAGGCATCAAAAACAACTCGAAGTTTGGTGGTACTACTATCAGGCCTCAGAACACACTGATGTGGTATGAAATAATGTGGTCCTGGTGGAATCTGATTATTTGTAGCTGACATATGGCCTAACTCAAGGTACTCTTTCATAAATTGAGTGTACATTGAATAGAGTGTAGGGTCTTTAGACACTCTACGCTCTAATGATAAAAATCGACGCTTAGCTGCATCAAATGAAGACCCCAAAGCAAACGGGTCAGATGAATAGTTAACATATGAACATGATTTCGGCATTTCTTCTATCTCCCAAAGTCTTTCCACAAAAGCTTCTAATGTACAGTGCTCTGAAGTAGCAATCATGGCACAAGATACCGGGTGAGTGTTTGATTGTTTCCATCGACCCGCTACTACCCATCCTAATAATGTTTTTTTGGGAGTAAAGGTGCATCTTCAGATAATTTAATTTGTCCCGAACACAGCATCCCAAGGAAGTGATCAACTCCAATTAACAAGTCTATCTTCTGAGGTTTGTGGAAACGAGGATCAGCTAGTTCAATGTTTGCTGGGATTTTCCATTTGCTGATCGGGAGGTTATAATCTGGCTGATCTGACGTAATTGAACTTAGAACTGGTAGTTATTTATTCGAGAGTGCACTGTAGCATTGACTTCACCTTTGGATACTAAATTTGACTTGCCTAATACTGCACACAGTTAAGCTACTATTGGTTCTTGAGAGCCGAAGGGTTTGTGCAAAGCTCTCTGTAATAAAATTAGCTTGAGAGCCTCCATCTAATAAAGCCTGTCCAAGAACCTGTCCGAATACATGTACTTTGACTACAGCTGTAGCAAGTATGGATTGCTCATTATCACTGGCAATGTGATTTACTTGAGCGCTAAGAACTGGCTCAGTCTGTTCACTATGGGACTGATTCTGAGATATATACCTGTGCAACAAGGTGTGATGCGATTTAGAGCAAACTCCGCACTTAGAGTATGTGCACATTGAGGTTTTATGTCCCTGATGAAGACAGTTTATACATAACCCTTTACCTTTGGAGAATTCAAACCGTTCCAGAACCGGCATTGCTGCAAACCCTTGACAGTTGACAATACTATGGTTAGAGTTGCAATACAGACAACTCGGATCAACTGAACTTGTTAGATTTCTAGTTGAGATCTCAGGTTTTGGTTCAACTCTGGCTCTTGAGGATTCCTCTGCAGTCAGATGTTGATATCGCCTATTGAGATTTATAACGCAGTCAGACCACTTGGGCAAAACATCATAATCAAGTTGCTCTTCATATTTTGATTTCGTAATATAATCTACCTTAGATAGAAAGGGACTCAAAAATTGCCGAAACCTTTTCAATTATTGACCTCAATGCGGATGCAGATGGCTTAGTCACAGGAGGAATGTCAAACAGCTGAGCGAGTGTATCGAAGAAAATAAGGCATTTATTGTCGTAAACACGGTGCAAACTTGCTAATGCTTTTGGATAATTTTTAAATGATTAAATTTTTCAATGTCCGAGATTGAATTATCTGAATCTACTAAACTTTCAAATAAACTGATAAGTTGCTTAAATTCAGCATTCTTCCCACTAAATGTAGGTAATTTCAGTTTTGGTAAATTTGAATGGTGGCTAATACAGCTTGGCGCATTTTGGGTTTGTGATTTATTACCACTTGGAGCTAGAGCTGACATAAATAATGCTTTAGTTGTTACACAAATTTCTTCTAAACCGGATCGATTATCATTTTCAGGATCCAAAGAATCAATTTCTGATTGCAAACCCATTGCCTTTTCAATATAGGAATTTAACATATCTAATCGGCATTGCAGTTCAAACTGATTTTTTGATACAGAGCTAGATTTAAATTTATGTTTTATACGGGAAATGTCCTCTGTTACCTTGTCTAAGCGAACAAACAGCTGTGTAAGCTTCATGCTGTCGCAGTCGGGGTCATTGCCCTTTGAGCCTTTGTCGACAATAGTCGACTTCTGGTTTTTAGATTCGTTTTTACTCATGAAAGAAATTTTTTTTTTATAGTATAAGCCAAATTTTAAATGTTTTCAAATAATAATAATTTGTTATGTATTTTTTATTTTAATTTGTAATATTATTCAATGGGAAGTTTTATAAATTATATTAAGTGAACACCCCTGCTGCTTTTGGTCTGCACCAATTATTAAAGCAGTTTATTCTTTGAAGTGAGAGACGAACAGAAGAGCGGCAAATTGCAGTAAATTACGGTGTCACTAAAGAGAAGCCCTGAGCATTTAATGCACAGAGAGCGAAATTTAATTTTAGATATTTTGATAAACTCCGATTTTTTTTTGCTTCGAATTGTTTTCACACTTTTTAATAAAATATGATTTCTCAATGCCAATACAAAGACGCAAGTACTTGAGCTGCCAATGCTTCAAGTCTACCTTTAAATTTTCTTTTGTTTTGGCACTGTTACCTTTTCATCAGACGAATCCACTTCCCTAGAATCCAAGTCAATTTCCATTGGGTTGCAAGACACTCCAGATTAATCCAAATGAGCTTGATTTTGGTTGGTTGCTTCCAGCCACAGGTCACTCTCAGGCGAAGATTAGCCACACCAAATATGCAATACTCAATGTATTGTGAACGCGACAAATGGAACAGGGGTGATACCGCGAGCAGCCAAGCAATTTTAAAATTGTATTTAATTATAAAATGTTTTAATGTTTGATATTTAGGAGATGTTAGTATTTTGCTAAAGAGCTTCTGCTCTTTATGAGGTTCTTTATTCAACCGTTCAAAGTGTGTTTTGTTGGGTTTTGGCTAACCCGCGCATACAATGCTTATATCTATGTATTCTTAATTACATATATACATATACATATGTATGCAGAAGGCATGCATATGTTATGAATAGCTTGACCACTTGAGCTTCAAAGTGCATGCTCAGCATTCCCACGCTCCGCGATCGGCTTATGTATGAGCGTTAGATCGTATTACTCGGACGCTGGAATGCTTATGTAGTTATTGGTGGTCTTTTGCGTATTTGTATATTTACGTTTACTATGACAAAGTGTCACAATGTATTTATGCAAAGTTATACCCACTCTTTATTTGATAGGTGGGGTAGATATGCTACACCTCCCTTTTTAAAGAAATGACGTAATACATGTAGTCATTAAGTTTTAGTGTTAATATATTGCGTTACAAAATATACTTTTTTTTTTAAATCGTATTGATTTGTTCTTATTATTTACTTAGAAATTGTTTGTCTCGATGCATTTGTGTTTAATGACAAAAAAAAATATTTTTTTTATATTCTTTTATTATTTATATTTTTTATATTATATTACGTTATGTTTTGTTTCATGTTTAATTTTCTTAGAAGAATATTTTTTTGTTTTTTTTTTTTTTTTTTGGGTTGATCAGACCTTTTCTTAAATGAAACGTTTCATTGATTATATATTTATAACCTATCCTTATGTACTTTCTGTTTCTTTTGTTTTTTATCTCTAGTTATAATGTTATCTCTATCTTCTATGGTTTCTACGGTACATGGACCTAAATATACTGGATCTAACTTATGACCTGCTTCCTTTCTTAATGTAACTTTATCTCCTATTTTTAATTCAAAATCTGATGTTTTCTTATCGTAATGTTGTTTCCTATAAGACTTAGCTTTTTCTAACATAATTCTAGCTCTTTTATATACTATTTCTAATCTAAATTTAATTTCCTTAGAGTAGTCTTCTACATTGTATAGTGGTTCTATTCTATCTGTTTTATTAAAATCTACGTATTGTCTTGGTAATCTTCCAAAGACTAGTTCATATGGACAGTATTCGTGCATGACCGATGGTGTTGTGTTGAAACAATAGGTAAAATATTGTATCCAAACGTCCCAATCAGTTTTGTCTGCAGAAATGTATGAACGAATGTATTCATTGAATGTTCTATGACTTCGTTCTATTGTCCCTAAGGTCTGGTGATGATATGCGGTTGATGTAAGATTTTCAATCTTCATATATTTACACATATCCAAAATTACCTTGTTTTTATACTCGGTACCCATGTCCGAAATGAACGTCTTCATTGGACCGTACTTTAGTATACAATTTTCGAATATAGCTTTCGCGACAGTATTTGCGCTTTTGTTTTCAATTGGAATGGCTACTAGATACTTTGTTAAATCACATATTAGTGTGACGATGTATTCATTGCCATATTCTGATTTGGGTAGTCGACCAACGGTATCCACTATCACTATATCGAAAGCATTTGTTGGGGTTACTGTGTTAGTCATTGGGGTCTTTGTATGTGTCGTTGTTTTCGACATTTGGCATTTATGACATCTACGTATGTACTCTTTTATATGACGAGTCATATTTTTCCAATAATAGTGTCTTTTTATTTTTGCTAGCGTTCTTGTAATGCCTGTATGACCTCCTTGAATTGGATCGTCATGAAATGTAGACAGTATTGATTGTATCTCTTTTTCAGTTTGTATAAAGGTCACCGGCTGGAGTACCGCTACTCTTAATGATTTTAATTTCTTGTTGCCCATATGTTTGAAAGAATGTATTGAAATGGATTTGAGTTGGCTGATTTTTAGTATACCGGCTAGCATGTCTAGCATGTCAAACCTAAGTCTAGAACTCCATTGGTATAAAAATCGTCAACATCAATTCTTGCAATAACTTTATTACCTAGTTTTAGTAAACAAGTAGATTCAGTTATTCGCAAGGTCACTACTTTTCGTACTTCATCATTTGTTATGACTTCATATACGTTGGGCTTAGATACATTTTGGATACTTTGCCTAGGCAATAGTTCCTTATTTGTTACTGTACAGTTTTTATATTGTCTACTTTGTTGCCTGGTAGTGACTTTCATGACTTTATTTTGCATGTCTTTTAGTTCCTTTATATTTATACGCGATAGTGCGTCTGCTACGAAATTATCTTTTCCCTTTAGGTATTCTACTGTGAAGTCGTATTCTTCAAGCTCTAGCCGCATGCGAGAAAATAGATACGTTAATGGTCTGTGGTCCGTTTTAATAGTGAAATGTTTGCCATAAATGTATGGTCTAAAATGGGTAATTGCCCAATGAATTGCCGCTAGCTCTTGTTCGTTTGTACTCTTTTTGCTTTCCCCTTTTGTAAATGAACGAGATGCATAAGCTATTGGGAGCTGAATCCCGTCACGGTTCTGAGTTAGAACCGCTCCGCAAGCTTGTTCACTAGCATCTGTTATAATGCAAAATTCTTTGCGAAAATCAGGATATTGTAATAATGTGGGGTGCATAAGCTTTTCTTTAAGGTATTCGAAAGCGTTTTGGCTTTCGGTTGACCATTCAAAAGGAACATTCTTTTTACATAATCTAGTTATGTGCCGTGAATAATCGGCGAAGTTTCTTATAAATCGACGATAATAGTTGCAGAATGCTACAAATCGTCTTGCGCTGTCCGCATCACGAGGGACCGGATAATTTTTGATGACGTCAAATTTCTTGTCATCTGGCAATACTCCTGATGTTATATTTCTTGAGTTTTCTTCAAGTTCTATTTGATGGAAACCTGACATCAAGTCAAGGCATGAAAAGTATTTAGCTCGACCTAGTTGATCTAAGATGTCATCAATTCTAGGGAGTGGAAATTTATCAGAAAGTGGTTTTTTATTGATTTGACGATAGTCAATTACTAATCGCCATTTCTTTTGTTCTGAATTCGGTAATGATTTTTTCGGAACTAACAAGAGTGGGCTGTTGTACTCGGATACAGACGGTTCTACGATTTTGTCGTTTATAAATTTCCCTACTTGTTTTTGGATTTCTTCAATATGGCTATGCGAGCTTCTGTAGTTTTTTATATAAATGGGTTCATCATCTTTAAGTCTTAATGTCTGTTTATAGAAATTGTTTGTTGATATTGGTTCGGTTTCCAGTCCGAACACATCACTATACTTTGTGCATAATTCAGTTAATTGACTTTTAAATTGCTCTGGAAAATTTTTCTTGTAATTGTACTTGTTCGCTTCTATTTTCTGGATTGGTGTCATAATCTTTTAAATTTTCATATTGGATTTTGTTTACTTTGACCAATTGGTCGAAATTAGTTGTATTTAGAAGTCGATTGTATACATGTTTGGATGCTGCTATTGAATTCGCAACGTAAATTCCATTATGTATTTTCTGATTAGGAACAAATATGTAATCATTTACGCTATTAATGTCTATTTTCCGAATAACTTGTGATCTGGCTGGCAGAAGAACTGTATTGTTGCCAGGGCTATATGTTATCGGAACATATATTGGATAATTTAAATTTTGGGGTTTAATTATAAACCATTCTTCACTTGGTTTGAAATCTAGCTGACAATTAAATTTTTTTATAAAATCAATGCCTATTATTCCATCACATGGTATTGAAAAATTTGAGTCTACCAAATGAAATTCATGTGGAATAATATATTTTGTTGATTGAAGTTCTATTGAGGTTGTTCGTTGAGACTTTATTACACCTTGGCCATAGCTTGGATGTTTATTATTTTTTCATCCTGAACTTTGAAGTTATCAGAATTTATTTTTAAAAGTGAGATATCTGCACCAGTATCTATGAGAAATGTTAGTTTATTTTCAGTTGAATGATTATAAAAAGCTACGAATATATTAAGACTGTAATTGATGGAATGAACCTTTGCTTTTATTGATTGTTTCCTAAAGGGTTCTGTGAGTTTTCCGACGTGTTTTGCGCCATTCTCACATTGTTGTTATTGTTGCCCTGGTTGAAGTTACCTCGGCGTCTTCCTTGGTTTTGGCCTCTTCTTCCTCCACGGTTATTAAAGTTATGATTTTTGTTATTGTTGTAATTGCTGCCTCGGTTGTAATTGTTGTGGTTGCTATTTCTACCACGATTATAACCTCGGCCTCCTCTATTATTGTTATTTGCACCTCTTCGATAAAACAGTACAGTGTTGCTTTGACCTGTTATCTCTGTGCAACTGTTTACAAATTTTGAAATGGCATCATTCATGTTTGTGAATGTGCCTGCTTGCATGATAAGTTTTACCTTATCAATGGAGCAATTTTGTGTCATGGCTTTTACAGCTGTTGTAGTGCTGTTTTTATTTGCAAGGGATTGGCTGAGACCTTCACTGATATAGGCGCCTTCAAGGGCCTTTGTCAGTTTCTCCACCTCTTGGGTGTATTGGTTGGCCGTTTTATTTTTCTGTTGCAGATTGAGTAGTTTGGCAGATATAACTTCTACCGATTCTCCTTTTACTGCACTTGACAGTTGGGTAATGATTGCAGCGATTGTCTGCTCATTACTTATAAGATTCCTTGCATGGCCTTTAAGTTTAGTTTTTATAAGGCTTATCGCTGTTGTCTCATGCGTGCCTTTTAAGGTGTCTAATAGACCTAGAGCATCTATAAAACTTTGTAAATTTTCGTGCCTACCATCAAACTCTGGCTTATTTCCAATTCGATCGCTTCCTTCTAGTGTTTCAATTTCACTATCGGATTCAGCGTCGCTTGATTGAATAGATTCGTCCAGTCCTTTAAACTGGTCGGTATCGAAGTCCACCAATTGACTTAGACTTTCTGGCACGTTAATCAGAATATGTCTTCTTTTCCTGATATTAATTAATCTTGTGTTTAGGGATTTTATTACGCGTATACATTTGTTTAGGTGCTCAGCTGTGAATCTATTTGTATACTTGTTTACTAAGGTAACTATATTATTGTATTCCCTTACTACTATCTCTGTATGGTTTTTCAACGTTTCTGCTTTTATTACTGCATCTTTATTTATGCATTTATAAGATTTGTCAAACTTATAGCGAAATTCGTCTATAAATTTCGCTATTTCTCTCCATTCCATTCTTGCAATGGAAATTGTTATTCATTGTTTCTTTTTCTTCAAATCTGATCTAAATGATTCGCCCTGCTCATGTATCTTTTCTTAATGATTTTATTATGTTTTACATAAATAGTAAGCAAGAATTGCAAGACTAATACTATTGTTATTATCAATAGTAGGATCCACAACGCATTTATATCGTCTGTGTGATCAATTATTCTAACATTATTTACTACATTGGCAGTATTATCCTTTGCCTCACTAGAATCACTAAACCATCCCATTTTATCTATATTCAATGAAACGGATCTTTAAAAAAGGAAAAAAATAAGATATTCGCCATATATTTGGAGCTTAATATGTATACTCAGTGCCAGAGACGTGGAAATATTAATGGTTAATATATGTGGTTGGCTCACATAGTCGTTTACAATAATTAAAAAAAAATTTCTCCAACCACATTGTTAGTGAAAAAGCCTAACAGATTTTAGTATTTTCCAAGCAGCGGTGTCCCGGCTCGGCTTGGGGTAGAAATTAAATCTAAAGCAAATTGGGGCATTGGCATTTATGCAGCCCGTTTGCGTTGTTTCGCACCTTTGCAAAACTTAATTCCTGTGTTTGAAAACGCTCTTTGTAGCGTTGTCGGGATGCATCTGCTTGAAGTTTAGGCAAATTGGGGCATTGGCATTTATGCAGCCCGTTTGCGTTGTTTCGCACCTTTGCAAAACTTATTCCTGTGTTTGAAAACGTTCTTTGTAGCGTTGTCGGGATGCATCTGCTTGAAGTTTAGGCAAATTGGGGCATTGGTATTTATGCAGCCCGTTTACATTGTTTCGCACCTTTGCGAAGCTTAGCCTCTATTTCTTGAAGACGCTCTATGTAGCGTTGTCGGGATTCCTCGTCTTTTTCCGACTTGGTCATGTCCTTGACCAGTCGCCGTTACTGAAGTAGCTTAATTCTTTGCCCGCTTCTTTTATGTTTATTTTGCGGTTTTTTCTGCTGCCTGGCCCTGTACTCATTTATCGTGAGTGGGCGTGGTGCAATAGCTGGATTCTCCTGTAGGGCCTCTTCCAAAGTTGGCAAGTCCCTTTGCTTAGTGGGTACTGCCTTCGAGAATTGTGGCTCCTCTGCCATTAATGTTCAAAAGCTTTTTAAGAAGATTTGTCCTTTCTGCATTTCTATGTATGTAATGCATTTATCCATGTAATGTTTGAATTTATTGTTTTTATTTCTTGGTTTTTTTTTTTTTTTGTCGCCATGTAATGTTTGATATTTAGGAGATGTTAGTATTTTGCTAAAGTACACTTTAAATAACAAGAGAAGAGCTTCTGCTCTTTATGAGGTTCTTTATTAAACCGTTCAAAGTGTGTTTTGTTGGGTTTTGGCTAACCCGCGCATACAATGCTTATATCTATGTATTCTTAATTACATATATACATATACATATGTATGCAGAAGGCATGCATATGTTATGAATAGCTTGACCACTTGAGCTGCAAAGTGCATGCTCAGCATTCCCACGCTCCGCGATCGGCTTATGTATGAGCGTTAGATCGTATTACTCGGACGCTGGAATGCTTATGTAGTTATTGGTGGTCTTTTGCGTATTTGTATATTTACGTTTACTATGACAAAGTGTCACAATGTATTTATGCAAAGTTATACCCACTCTTTATTTGATAGGTGGGGTAGATATGCTACACCTCCCTTTTTAAAGAAATGACGTAATACATGTAGTCATTAAGTTTTAGTGTTAATATATTGCGTTACAAAATATACTTTTTTTTTTTAAATCGTACTGATTTGTTCTTATTATTTACTTAGAAATTGTTTGTCTCGATGCATTTGTGTTTAATGACAAAAAAAAATATTTTTTTATATTCTTTTATTATTTATATTTTTTATATTATATTACGTTATGTTTTGTTTCATGTTTAATTTTCTTAGAAGAATATTTTTTTTGGGTTTTTTTTTTTTTGGGTTGATCAGACCTTTTCTTAAATGAAACGTTTCATTGATTATATATTTATAACCTATCCTTATGTACTTTCTGTTTCTTTTGTTTTTTATCTCTAGTTATAATGTTATCTCTATCTTCTATGGTTTCTACGGTACATGGACCTAAATATACTGGATCTAACTTATGACCTGCTTCCTTTCTTAAGGTAACTTTATCTTCTATTTTTAATTCAAAATCTGATGTTTTCTTATCGTAATGTTGTTTCCTATAAGACTTAGCTTTTTCTACCAGCAAAAGGCTCATAATAAATTTTGTTTTTCCTTTTAATTAATATTCAATACAGTCTAACAGTGCAAAATTATCAAACGCAGAAATATTCATGTTTTCTCCTAAGTTTTTGTAGGGTAGTGTAGTTGAGCCGATCATTGAACCAGCGCAACAGCTGATCAATATTGCGTGAGCTTTCGTTTGCAATATGTATGTCGGCATGTGAGCAATTGACTTGGTTTGTTCGCAAACATTGATTTTATTAATTGCAGAAATTAATAATTGTTATGGTAAAATATGGTAGGCAATGCATTTAAGAGATGTATACTAACATATATATAACTATATATACCACATATATAAGAAATGATATATATAATTATATATATACTTACGTAGTTACTATTTCGAGTCGAATAAATGATCCGTCTGTAACGAAGACAAAGATCAACGCTGAAGCCAAGTATAAATTGAAACACGAATAATTTCGGTGAGCGTCTTTATTTTAAAACTGTCAGCTTAAGACTAAATGTACAGAGTTTTGATCGGCTCGAAGTGAGTCGTGAGAAACGGAAAAGTGTTTGTCAGAAATTTTATTTATTTGTGTTTAAGTGCATGCAAAAAGAATGATGAAGTTATACAACAATCATGCGCTTTACTTTTTTGTGGATTCAAGTTTCGTTACGTTATGTTGTGTATTTATGCACGCCCAAGATTGTATGCGCGTTGTTTTTGTTAGGTTTAAGTTAATGTAAGCGTAATATGAGAAGCATATTATGCATCCCTCCCCTTAAAAGGAAGCTTATGCTTCTATTGGGGTTGACGCATATAATCTTGGTAATGCAGTTGGGTTTGTATCCTGTGTTTGCATAATTGTTTTTGTTGTTTTTAGTTTTAAGTAGATACAAACTATACAAAATGTAAGGCTAATGAGAGATACAATAATGGAGACTGTAATATTATTATTTGATATTAGTTTTACAATGTCCTTATGTTCTATTAGTTTTATTTTTATTAGTTCAATGGGTGTGTACCATGGGGTTAGATTTATTTCGGGATTTAAATTGGTTTAGTTCTTTTTATAATGTTCTTGATACATTCGTTACTTATTTCTTTACAATTTTGATTATAAATTTTGCCATGTTCTTCAAAATAAGTATCTTTTTCGTTGTGATCGAGTTGGTACCCGTTATTATCTGGGTAAGGTATTATGTTAATTGTGTGGACAGTTTTTTGATTAATGGGGATATGTGCTATGATAAGTATTTGGTTAGTACTAATCCAGGTTGATGTTTTAATTTGTAAGATGTTACTGTTGTCAACGTTCTCTAGTCTGTCGTAATTGAGTAATTTGGGATTAAATAGTCCTAGTCGCGAAAGTTGCATTCCCATTGCAATGTCTTCTATATACTCGGTAAATTGGGTAAGTTCGTATATTAACTGTTCTCTGTCACTATGTTCGTCTAAGAATTCTTTTGTTCTTTGTATGTTACTGTTAATGATTTGAATTATGTCATTTATTTCATGTAAATTTATTGAACTTGTTGCTACTGATTCTAATTGTTTTTCAATCTTTGTTCGGTCATTGTTATCTAATGTTCCAAATAAATATTTAAACGCTGATCCTACTATGTTGATTAGTCCTCGTTTCTGTCTATTTGTCTGGTGTAAAGTTATTCCGCTAAGTTCTCTTCGCATTTTATTGTACAAAAGGTCAATTTGGGGAATATTAGTGTAGTTAGTTATCTTATTGTTAAAATAGTGGGTTAGGTTATCTATATCGGAAAGGTTTACGCGAAGACAATGATGTTCGTATTCTGAAGGGATTTGAATCGATTTATCGGAAAATAGGAGGTATCCGTGGTTAGTGTCAATGTTGTTGATTTTAAGTTGTTGGGTTTGGCATAATTTTGTAGACGTGAGGAGGAGTATTATGATGAACCAGGGGCCTGCGGAATGGGAAGTTCATTAATTTTTTTCTGTTTTTTAAATTGGGTTTTGTAGTAATGTGTCTCTCTATTCCTATTGGTGATTTTATAATGGTCTTCGTCAGTCTGTTCGACGTTTTTTGTTAATTTAAAAGGGTTTTCTAAGTTCCCTTTTTTGCAATGGTCCTTTTCTATATCTAGTGTCGACGTTGTATTCTGTGCGGTCTTTGTTTATTTCGTTAATTTTTATTTCCTTGTTGCGTTGTGTATCTAGAATTGGTTGTCCAGCATAAATAAATATGTGTGCAGGAGTTTGTCCAGTAGTGTCATGTTCGGTTTTGTGGTTGTAAATGTAAAGAATCGTTTCTATTTTACTGAGTTTAGCTTCATTGTCATCGGAATTGTTTATGATACGGATTTTTTCGTTTATTGTTTTATGGAGCCTTTCTATATCTGCAACACCTGTTTTTGTGGTATTGAGTTGTAATTCTACGTTTTCAGTTTCGAGCCAACGTTTGAGGGCTAAACTAGAAAATGCGCCATCTCTGTCTGCCTTTAGAATTTCGGGTTTCCCCAACTGATTGAATATGCGCATTAGAGCATTTTTGCATTCTATCCAATCTTTTGCTCAAGGGTGGCGAATTTTGAATAAATGTCAATACAACTCAAATAGTGATTCCCTTCAGAGGAATAGATATCTATTACAAATTTATCGCGGCAATGTTCGGGTTTAGGGGTGACTTTCATTGGCATTTTTGTATTTCGGTGTTCAGTTTTTGCTAAGTTACAAACTTGACATTCGTTAATTATATTTTGGATGAGGAGTTGGCTATTTGGAAAGTAGTATGTCTCGCCGAAAAGTTTAACAGTTTTCTGTATTCCGGGGTGTAGAAGTTTTTCATGTGTTTTTAGAATTAGTTCTTTGAAATTTGCGTATGTGGGAATGTTTTTAAGTAAGATGAGGCTTCGGAAAATCTTTGTATATCTTGGATTCATTGTCTCTTTATATGCTTTTTGAATTACTTCGAAATCTGCATCGCTTTCGATGTACAGAGCGCTGTTTTTTTAACAAAAGTTGTCGAGTAGATATCGTTTGGCTATTTCAGGGGTCATTTCTTCATATGAAAGGTGTATAATTTGTTTTTTGAAGTAAGTTTCTATTTCTGTTTTATTGGGACCTTTGGTAAAGATGATTTGTCTTTTATGTTGATTGATAGCTTTCTCTGATAGTCCGTTCAAATTGCTACTGTCTTCTTCAGCACTATGTTGTGTAGATTCACCAAAAAATGTTTCTATCTATCTTTACTCTAGAAAGTGCGTCTGCTACGTAATTTTCCTTTCCTTTTATATATTTTATGTCGAAGTCATATTCCGAAAGTCTAATTTTCCATCTTGTTAATTTTGAATTAGGTTCTTTTAATTTGTGTAGCCAGCACAAGGGGTGATCTGTTGTTAATGTAAATTTCCTTTTGAAATTCGGTATTTTTAGGATCGGATCTTCAGAGATTAATAATTTTAACTTTTGGAATGCTTCTAAATATTCTAAACTGTTTATATCTATTGTTGCTCCTTTCTTTAGGCACTTGGTCAGGGGTTTGGCAATGTCTGAAAAGTTAGGTATAAATTTCCTATAATATCCTGTAAGTCCTAAAAAGGCTTTAATTTCTTTAGCTTTTCTTGGTAGCGGATATTTAACTATAGCTTTGATTTTATCCGGGTTTGGTTTAATCCCGTCTTTAGTAATAACATGTCCTAAGAAAGTTGTCTCTTGTTTTAAGAACTCGCATTTATCTAGTTGTAATTTTAAGTTTGCCTGTGATAATTTTTCTAAAACAGCTTGTAAGGCTTGAAGATGTTCTTCTAAAGATGTGGAGAAAACTATGATGTCGTCTAGGTATACTAGACAGCATTTATTTAAAAGTGGACGGAGTAAATTGTTCATGCATCTTTGAAATGTAGCGGGGGCATTTTTAAGCCCAAATGGCATTCGTGTGTACTCGTAGTGTCCATATTTTGTAGAAAAGGCAGTTTTGGCTAGTGAATCTGAGTCCATTTCTATCTGATGAAAGCCCTTTGCAAGATCTATTGTTGTGAAATAATTTGACCTCCCTAGTTTCCCTAATATTTCATCTATGTTTGGTATGGGGTATCTGTCATTTATTGTTATTTCGTTCAATTTCCTATAATCTATTACGATACGAAGCTTCTGCTGTCCAGAAGCATCTAGTTTTTTAGGTACGACCCAAATGGGGCTACAGTATGGTGAATTACTTTCTCGGATAATGCCCTGTTCTAACATATCCTGGATCTGTTTTTCTACTTCCTTTTCATATGTCTGTTGGAAACTATAAACTTTAGAGTAGACGAGGATATTGTGTGTGGTGTTAATAATATGTTTTTCTTGGTTTGTGAACGTGAGCTTGTCACCTTCGCGAAATTGGATGTCTTGGTATTTTGCCAGTAGATTAGTTAGTTTCAGTTTTTCTTCTACGTTAAGGTGTTCTAATCGGAACAAATTCTCCTGAAGTGTGGAGGTTTCTAAGTAAGTGGGGTCTTGTGGAAATGAAGGGTCCATTTGAATATGGTTCTGTTCTATAATGTTGTTACCGTCTTTTATCTTGTATATTTTGTTAAATAGAGTGGCAGTTTTCTTTTTATAGTCGATTATTGCTTTGGCTTCGGACAACAATTTGCGTCCAATCAGCATAATGTCATAATGATCTGAGAACTGGTGGATCAAGAACTCTTGGGCAATAGGGAAGTAGTTGTTAGGTGGTATATTCGTAAGTTCATTAATTATTAACGGGCCATTACTGGTGTGGATTAGGTAATTGGTTTCTTGTGTTGGTGTTTGAAAAATATTTCGCGTGAGCATATTTATCGTAGATCCTGTATCAATTAGACATTTCAATTCGGTATTATTATGTTTGATCGTTATATATTGGCTTGATCCGGGGCTACTAGCCGAAAATTTTCTGCTTGTTCGGGGTCGTCTGGTTCGTTGTCATTTGTTATTGGTGTCTCCTCTTCTGTTGTTTCTGAATTGTCAAAGTTCTGTTCAGGGGGACATTGAATTAATTCTGGGGTATAGTTCGATTGATAGGGATAAGGCTGAGGTTGAAAATATTCTGGATAGTAGGGATAATAGTAATTATAGTTATAGGGATATTCGGGTTGATTTGACGATACTTCTTGGTATCTTAGCTCCTCTATGCTCATTTTAGACTGTCCGCTGTCTGATGGTCTCTGTCTTTTTACTGGGTTATTAGTCTGTACGTTTCCGGTTTGTGGATATGTTGTAGGCATGTGAGTGTGGCTAGGTCCAAAGCGATTTTGGTCAAAAATATTTTGTCGGTTAAAAGCTGTGTTTGGTCTGGGTGCTTGTGTCAGTGGTATGTTAGGTTGTGGGTAGATAGGTCTATTTTGATATTGAGGTATCGGACTTGTGTTAAACCTGGGTACATGAGAATATGCTTGGTGATAGGGTTGATAGATGTTGTTATAGAATGGTTGGAAGGGTGCAAGGGGTCTGGTTTGATTGCTCATTTGCCTGTTTTGGGGAGTGTTTGTTACTTTATTTGGAATTGAAGTTGGCTTTATATTATCTTTACTTGAGGTTGGTGCCTCGTAAAGACCTTTTTCTTGTAATATGTTTATTAATGATCTCAGGTTTGGAATATTACAGTTAATTATTCTGAGATAAATGTGGCTTGGAAGTTTTTGAATAAAATTTTCGATGCTGGTTTGTATTAATCTAGTATATAGAGTGGTTTCAGTAATATTGTTTTCTAGTTCTAATTTACTTATAAGTATCTGCCATTTTCTTTCGGCTTCTTCAAGGAAATGACGAACGTTACCTCGATATTGTGTGTTCCTGAATTCCTCTAGAAGTTGGTGGTTCGGTGCTTGTAGTTAAGTATAAGTTGAGTCCTGAGTTCACTCCAGCTGCTTAGGTTGGTCACTCCGAGGGTGCGGATAACATCGCCACTGATGTTCCGTTCGATGTGTCCAAAGATTATTAACTTCTGCCTTTCATCTGTAGTCTGATAAAGAGCCAGGATGAAGTCGATGCGACTGATGAAAGTGTACAAGGTGTTAGGATCTCCGTTGAAAACCTCGATTGCGTGTATTTGTCTTTCGACTTGAATCATATTCGAGTCAGACAGTTCTATTTGTGTTGGCGCTGCTACAGCCATTGTGGTTTGTTGGTTTTGAATTTTGATTAATGTTCGTGTATTTGCTGTTGGTTTATTTGTCGGTTCGTAACTTGGATAGGGTTTCTTGTTGTTCGCTCACTTATTATTATTATAATGTTTCACTTAGTTGCCCTGTTATCATTATAATTCGTTTTAGTTGTAGTTGAGTTTATTTAGTCTTCACTTAATTTAGCTGTTATTATTATGGTTCGCTTAGTTGTAATTAAGTTTATTTAGTTTTCACTTAGTTACACTGTTATTATTTTTGTTCGTTTATTTCTGGTTAAGTTTATTTAGTTTTTCTTAGGTTACACTGTTATTATTATTGTTCCTTTATTTCTGGTTAAGTTTATTTAGTTTTTGCTTAGGTTAACTGTTGTTATTGTAGTTCACTTAGTTGTAGTTACGTTTATTTAGTTTTCACTTAGTTTAGCTGTTATTTTGATGGTTCACTTAGTTGTAATTAAGTTTATTTATCTTCACTTAGTTACACTGTTATTATTATTGTTCATTTATTTCTGGTTAAGTTTATTTAGTTTTCGCTTAGGTTAACTGTTGTTATTGTAGTTCACTTAGTTGTAGTTACGTTTATTTTAGTTCTTCACTTAGTTTAGCTGTTATCATGTGTTGCACACTTTGCTATTTCGCTTTGTTTTGAGTAACCTTTTGTGGATTTACTACCCAGCGAATTCAAAGGCGTCTTCTTAAAATTTGATACAATTTTAAGTTGTTCACTTTCACAATCACTCTGTGGTTTCGGATATGTTGTTGGTTTACAAAAAATTTTTTTTTTTTCTTTCGAACCAATTGTACCGATTTACCGACGCGAGATATTGAAGTTGTAGTTCTTTAGCGGATGATACACAGAGAATTGAATATGTTTAATATCGCATCAACTAGTATCATCCTACCGGCTGCGCCACTTACGTAGTTACTATTTCGAGTCGAATAAATGATCCGTCTGTAACGAAGACAAAGATCAACGCTGAAGCCAAGTATAAATTGAAACACGAATAATTTCGGTGAGCGTCTTTATTTTAAAACTGTCAGCTTAAGACTAAATGTACAGAGTTTTGATCGGCTCGAAGTGAGTCGTGAGAAACGGAAATGTGTTTGTCAGCAATTTTATTTATTTGTGTTTAAGTGCATGCAAAAAGAATGATGAAGTTATACAACAATCATGCGCTTTACTTTTTTGTGGATTCAAGTTTCGTTACGTTATGTTGTGTATTTATGCACGCGCAAGATTGTATGCGCGTTGTTTTTGTTAGGTTTAAGTTAATGTAAGCGTAATATGAGAAGCATATTATGCTACTATATACCTGTGCAACAAGGTGTGATGCGATTTAGAGCAAACTCCGCACTAAGAGTATGTGCACATTGAGGTTTTATGTCCCTGATGAAGACAGTTTATACATAACCCTTTACCTTTGGAGAATTCAAACCGTTCCAGAACCGGCATTGCTGCAAACCCTTGACAGTTGACAATACTATGGTTAGAGTTGCAATACAGACAACTCGGATCAACTGAACTTGTAGATTTGGAACAGGCAAATGATGACTTTGTGGGTTTTCTAGTTGAGATCTCAGGTTTTGGTTCAACTCTGGCTCTTGAGGATTCCTCTGCAGTCAGATGTTGATATCGCCCTTTGAGATTTAAAACGCAGTCAGACCACTTGGGCAAAACATCATAATCAAGTTGCTCTTCATATTTTGATTCGTAATATAACCTACCTTAGATAGAACGAGATGAATGATCATTGAATTGGCTACATCTTTTTCATTACCCAACGACAAAAGGGACTCAAAAATTGCCGAAACCTTTTCAATTATTGACCTCAATGCGGATGCAGATGGCTTAGTCACAGGAGGAATGTCAAACAGCTGAGCGAGTGTATCGAAGAAAATAAGTCATTTATTGTCGTAAACACGGTGCAAACTTGCTTATGCTTTTGGATAATTTGCTGCTGACATTTGGTATGCTTGTACTGTACCTAATGCTTCATCTGGTAGACATGAAATTAAATGATTAAATTTTTCAATGTCCGAGATTGAATTATCTGAATCTACTAAACTTTCAAATAAACTGATAAGTTGCTTAAATTCAGCATTCTTCCCACTAAATGTAGGTAATTTCAGTTTTGGTAAATTTGAATGGTGGCTAATACAACTTGGCGCATTTTGGGTTTGTGATTTATTACCACTTGGAGCTAGAGCTGACATAAATGCTTTAGTTGTTACACAAATTTCTTCTAAACCGGATCGATTATCATTTTCAGGATCCAAAGAATCAATTTCTGATTGCAAACCCATTGCCTTTTCAATATAGGAATTTAACATATCTAATCGGCATTGCAGTTCAAACTGATTTTTAGGCCATGGATTTTAAAAAAATTCATGGTCTACTGTGTTTGTCGGAACGAGTTTGTGCGTAACAGGCAGAAGGAGGCATCTCCGACCCCTTAAACTATATATATTCTGAATCAGTATCAACAGCCGAGTCGATTGATGTCTGTCTGTCTGTCCGTCTGTCCGTCTGTCCGTCTGTCCGTCTGTCTGTCTGTATGAACACCTGGATCTCAGAAACTATAAGAGCTAGAGTCTTCAAATTTTGTGACAACATCCATGTATGTTGCAGTGTTTCAAAGTTTTTTTAAATTTGGCCACGCCCCTTCCCGCCTCTGTAAATCAGTAATAACGATTTAATATACACAATATACACCCAACAACAAAAGTTGTACATTTCACATGACAAATACCTTGCCCCGGGTGTTTTCTGAAAATTTCATAGAAATCGGACTAAAAATAAGTGAGATATGATCGGAATTAAACTCAATTTGAACGTATACTTATGCGCATATTAAGACCTAATTTACGCATCATACCGAAGTTCGAATCGTCGGACACACAGCATTTTACAAAACTTTTTATTTGCATAGAATGGTAACATAATTAGCTCAGAATGCAACTTTGCCGATCAATCAGTAAATGAGGCGGTGGCTTAGTGGTTGGAGTGGCGGACAGCGGTCCTGCGTGTGTGAGTTCGAATCCCATGTGCGGCCGGCTGGTAAAACTTTTTATTTTAATTACTTTTCTTTTGGTTATTTTTTTATTCGTATAAGCTTAAATGAAAACTACAGTTATTTAATTAAATATCAATAAAAATAGTTTTCAAAAATTAAATCTCATGTTTTTTTTTTTTGCAATATTTAAGACAATCAATAAGTTACGAATGTTAGAGCGGGACGCCGATACATGCATGTCTGCATTTGCACATTTACGTTTCGGCGTCCCGCTCTAACACACATCAATTGCCGTATTCGGCGTATGTACGCAACTGTCAGATTTGTGCAACATTCGGCAAAGTTTATAACAGTGTTCTAATTAAATATGTTGCGAACCAAAAATTTAAAACGTATTGTTTGTTAAGCTTTAAAATTATTTAATAGAAAAGAAAGAAAAAAAGGAAAACATTTCACACATTGATGATCGCGGCAGGATTCGAACTCGAACACACTCCACTAAGCTACTATATAACTTCTGCGGCCGCCACTACTGTTTGACAAAAGCAAAAATGCATACATAAACTTATTGCACTCTCGCCCTACCTAATGCTTATAATTCTTGTATTCGCTTTTGCATTGTTGTGTTCTTCTTCTATCCGTCAATTAAATTTGTGCGTGTCGTTCGAATAAAATAATAAGAATATAAAGTTTATATTTTTAAATGCTTAATCATAATCCAAATAATGCAAAATTTTCATTATAAATAACGGAAAATACAAGATACTATAATAATCCATGGCCTTCTACAGTCAGCACCTGACTCTAGCGTTCGACTGGTTTGATACAGAGCTAGATTTAAATTTATGTTTTATATGGGAAATGTCCTCTGTTACCTTGTCTAAGCGAACAAACAGCTGTGTAAGCTTCATGCTGTCGCAGTCGGGGTCATTGCCCTTTGAGCCTTTGTCGACAATAGTCGACTTCTGGTTTTTAGATTCGTTTTTACTCATGAAAGAAATTTTTTTTTTATGTTAAATGCTTTTTTTTAATTTTAAATGATTTCAAATAATAATAATTTGTTATGTATTTTTTATTTTAATTTGTAATATTATTCAATGGGAAATTTTATAAATTATATTAAGTGAACACCCCTGCTGCTGGTCGCACCAAATTAAAGCAGTTTATTCTTTGAAGTGAGAGACGAACAGAAGAGCGGCAAATTGCAGTAACTTACGGTGTCACTAAAGAGAAGCCCTGAGCATTTAATGCACAGAGAGCGAAATTTAATTTTAGATATTTTGATAAACTCAGATTTTTTTTTGCTTCGAATTGTTTTCACACTTTTTAATAAAATATGATGTCTCAATGCCAATACAAAGACGCAAGTACTTGAGCTGCCAATGCTTCTAGTCTACCTTTAAATTTTCTTTTGTTTTGGCACTGTTACCTTTTCATCAGACGAATCCACTTCCCTAGAATCCAAGTCAATTTCCATTGGGTTGCAAGACACTCCAGATTAATCCAAATGAGCTTGATTTTGGTTGGTTGCTTCCAGGCACAGGTCACTCCCAGGCGAAGATTAGCCACACCAAATATGCAATACTCAATGTATTGTGAACGCGACAAATGGAACAGGGGTGATACCGCGAGCAGCCAAGCAATTTTAAAATTTTATTTAATTATAAAATGTTTTAAACTTATATACACAATAAGTTCAAAATACACTTTCCGATAGTCCCTGCTCGGGCGCCATGAACAATTTTCAAAACCGAAAAGTAAAATAATTCGGGTTTGTATTACGTTAACTAAATAAGCAATTTAATTATTGCTCTTTTTTTATGGAACTTTGCGGAAAGTGAAAATTAGCTAGGCTGCTGCGGATTGAAAATAAACACCACCAAGTTCAATGATGAGAGTAATTTTATTTTTGACAACAGGAGAAGGCAAGAGCACAAAGTAAAGACTTACAGCTAGCTTATGATAATTAACATATCAATGTTGAAGAAAAGATTTTATATGAAATAAATGTGTAAATTTAAACACACAAACCACTAATAAAATAACTACACTTAATATAAAACTTTGACTATATTAAAAAATTTTATAAAAACAAAAGTGAAAGATTTAAAAATAAAGTTAAATTCCATAAGCAATTTTTTTTTGTCAAATTTGGAATGGTAGATTCAATCTTCATATGAAATGAAGTTAAATGACATATCAATAGAATTTCATATGTAAAACTTATTTATTTCATATGTAAAATTTCTTTGCAAATTTCCAATGCCACATTTCATATGAAATGAAGTCAAATCACATAACATATGAAAATTTTATATGAAAAAATTTTCAAACTTGTCTAGTTTTCCATTGACTCCTAATAATTTATCAGTTTTACTGCATTTCATGTAAAATACATTTTAAATAACTTCATTCTTTTTGCCTTCATATATTTAAATAACATTGCCTGCAAGACAACACTCCACAGTCAGTGAAAATTCCCTTTTTGCGCAACGTTACTCTACCTATAGAGGTTTTTTGTCAAGCCATGCGCAAACTGGTCAAATTTTCCATAAGAAAAAACCAATTTTCATGATTTTGTATTCTTTGTATTCTTCTTACAACTCAAATGACTTAACTTCTTTTCGTTACATATAAAGTAATATAAGAAAAATTGCATTGAAAATAAAAGTTGAAAAGATTTCATATGAAATTTCATACGAAATTAAGTTAACTCACATAACATATGAAAAATTTATTTGTCAAAGTTGAAAAGTTAAGTCAAATTTTATATGAAATAAAGTTTAAATTCCATAAGAAATTTTTTTTTTGTCAAATTTTCAAAAGTATATTCAATTTTCATATGAAATGAAGTTAAATCACATATCAATCAAAATTTCATATGAAAAATTTATTTGGCAAATTTTCCAAAGACAAATTTCATATGAAATGAAGTTAAATCACATAACATATGAAAATTTCATATGAAAAAATTTTCAAACTGGTCAAGTTTTCCATTGACTCCTAATAATTTATCAATTTTTATGTATTTCATGTAAAATACACTTTAAATAACTTCATTTTTTTGCCTTCATATATTTAAATAACATTGCCTGCAAGACAACACTCGACAGTCAATGACATTTCATTTTTTGCGCAACATCAGTCTACCTATAGATGGGGAACATGTAGTCAACACTATAGCTGTTTCAGCAACCATACATTCCCACTGATTGTCGTCTTCCAGCAAGCCAAGTGAATGGCATGCATCTTTTTACGTTGCATACTGTTGTCCATCCACCGTGCGTATATCTTGAAATGATAATGTGCGTATATCTTGAAATGATAACATTAACCAAAAAATCACTCAGTCTGCCTTGGATTGACTGTAAATACCCGCCCCAAGGCGTTCGTTGAATAAATTGGGACATGTATCAACTGGTACGCCTTGCTTGCGGGGTGCCCTACCTAAGCACCGTGCAACTGTTTCCCTAATTTCTAAGGCTCACGTTTCCCTGCCTTACACCACGGTGAGGCTCGCTCACCTCGCTTGGTTTCCTGGCACTCGCTGTCGCACTTCCTTTGCACTTGCCTTGTCGCGGGACACTCACTTATTAATTGGCGCCCATGTGCCAAAATTCTGCGCAGCCTCCAGAGCCGGCGTTAGATTGGGCAGCGCAGTCGCCGAGCTTGAGCCGACCGTGCACTTCTTTGCAGCGCAAACGCATCGTGGCCCCCGCTCTCCTCTCTGTTACCTACGCGCTTTCTGCTCGGCTCGGGCTCTGCTGCGGCTGCAGCGGTCTCTTCGCTTGAGGCTCCGTCGCTCTCTTACTGCTGGCGTGCTTTTGCGCTCTTGCTGCTGGTGCGCGTCGGCGCTCTCACTGCTGGTGCGCGTCGGCGCGCTTGCTGCTGACGTTCGGTTGCTCTCTTGCTGTCGGAACTCTTGCTGTTGGCGTTCTGTTGTTCACTGAACTAAGCCTGGCCCGACTAGCACATACCCTTTGCTGGTGACTTTTAAATAACAAACTAGCAATAAACGACTTGTGAGGCTCAAAATTTGAGTCCTCACACCCCCCCTTACTATGCCAGTGAAAAACCAAAGACACACCCCCCTCCTGTGCCCATCATGATCCGTGTCCTGGTCCGGTTGTTTGATGTCAGCCGCGCGGTTGCCGGCTCCATCACTTTGCTCGATGTCCTGATCCTTGGAGTTGATGTCCTGGTCTTTTTTCCGTGTGTTCGATGTCAGGCGCGGTTGCCAGCTGCACCACCTTGCTCGATGTCCTGATCCTTGTGTCTAATGTCCTGGTCCTTGGAGTTGATGGAAGCCGCGCGGTTGCCGACTTCATCACCTTGCTCCTGGTCCTCGTGTCTGATGTCCTGGTCCTTGTGTTTGATGCCAGCCGCGCGGTTGCCGACTGCATCACCTTGCTCCTGGTCCTGTCCCGTGTGTTTGATCTCAGCCGCGCGGTTGCCGGCTGCATCACCTTGCTCGATGTCCTGATCCTTGTGTCTAATGTCCTGGTCCTTGGAGTTGATGGAAGCCGCGCGGTTGCCGACTGCATCACCTTGCTCCTGGTCTTCGTGTCTGATGTCCTGGTCCTTGTGTTTGATGTCAGCCGCGCGGTTGCCGGCTGCATCACCTTGCTCGTTGTCCTGTCCCGTGTGTTTGATGTCACTTCCTTGACTGTTTATCCTCGATCATTGTTCCTTGGCCGTTTATCCTTGATCCTTGTTGCTCCGTGTTGTTCCTTGCTTGTCTCTCGAAATAAAGAAAACATTTGTTTATCCTCGATCATCGTTCCTTGATATTTTTGTTGTTGTTGATCCTTGATCCTTGTTCATTGTTCCTTGATTCCTTCTGTTGCTGATCCTTGACCCTTGTTGATCCTTGGCCGTTCACTGGATGTTGATCCTTGGTCCTTGTGCACACGTTGTTGGTCCTTGATCCTTGTTCACTTGCTTAATCAAACAACTTAAAGAAATTGTTAACTAAGCTCAGCTTCTCGGAAGCTTGAGCTGTGCTTGCCACGAAGCCTGGTGCCGGAATCCCTCATTTATCTCGCTTGCAGCCGCTGGCCTTGGCTTAAGCGCTCTGCGGCAGCGCAGTCGACGCGCTTGGGTCTGCTCACCACACCGACGGTGGTCCGGCAGTTCCCCGCTCCCCTCGATCTTAGGGTGACAGTCTTACGGTGCCTGATTTCTGTCTGTGTCTTTTTCTCTGTCCCAGTCTGGTCCTGTCCGTCTCCTTTGCCTCTGCTTAAAACTATCCTTACTAAACCTAACTCCTTGCTCATGCCATGCTTAAACTAATCCTTGCTTATCCTAAACCTCCTCTCTCCTCCTTGTTTAAACCTATTCTCGTCCATTTTCCTGTCTGGTCTGCCACTGTTCTAGGTCCTTGTCCATATCCCTGTCTCTGTTCCATCCTTTCCCTCGCCTTTAGCTAGCCTATCGTAAGTTTCCTTTACTATTCTTTCTGTTCCCCGTACGTCCCCTTGTTCGTACGTTCGTCTGTGTGTGTAGCTCCTATCTTTTCCCTATGCGTGATGGGCCCCTGGTCGGTCTATAACGATAAAAGTTCCTATCCTCCTATCTCCGTTTTCTTATGTCTCAGGGTCCCCGTTCGGGCGCCATGTGTAAGGTAGTGTCTCGGGCAGAGGTGAGCTCAGTCGCGCCAGGTCCCTTTACAGAAAAATTTGTAAATTTGCTGAGACCGGAGACGAAGAACGGAGAGTGGCCTCCTGAGGTGAGGGTCACCTTTTTAGCGAACGGCGAAAGTTTTCTCAGACGGCGTGGCCGCCTTGATACCCTACTGATCAGCGTGTGAGAGTGGTGCCAGCGATAGCGTGCAAAGGCTATGAACTCGTGACTAGTGGACACCTCCGCTTCTCGATTGACCTCGGCGCCGGGTATGGACCAACGGCTACCGAGACCACCGACTTGCGGCTGCTCCAGGGGCTCCACTGTATGCGCTGGGTATTGACCTTCTGGCGCACCAGCGGAACTCCGGAACAATTGGGCCACGCGGTCTTGCGTTCTGCCTTTCACACACGATCACTCACACACACACACACACACGCCCCTTTCCCGGCAGTCGCGCCCATTGATTTGCACTGCTTTTCATATTAGCACACACATTTCTAGTTATTTTTCACTTTAATTTTAATAATTTTTCCTACTTTGCCCTACCTAAGCACCGTGCAACTGTTTCCCTAATTTCTAAGGCTCACGTTTCCCTGCCTTACACCACGGTGAGGCTCGCTCACCTCGCTTGGTTTCCTGGCACTCGCTGTCGCACTTCCATTGCACTTGCCTTGTCGTTGTTCGACTCTTATTTGTTCATCGCGTTCCACTTGTCTATCTTCTGTTTCTTCTTGACGCAATCGTGCCATGCTCTTACGGACATTAATATTGTCTTGCTGCATCTGTTCTTTTGTCCTTTGGTCTCTTCTCTGGCGCTTGGTTCGACTTCTGCATGTACTACGGCTCAACTCGGCCCCTTTGCATTTCCTCGGCATTGCAGCTGGTTGTATCTTTTTCACTCCCACGCATTGATCCTCGGTAATCAAGCACAACAACAACTAATATTCTGAGTTGACAACTACAACAATGCAGAGTCTGAAATTGAAATTGAGAGAGGCTCTCTCTCAGACAATGTGCGCTTGCTTTGTTCGAAATTGGGAGAGCGCAGTTGACGAAATAAAAAAATGTTAGCGGTTGACAACCCTTATCGGTTAGGGGTACGAAAAATAGATGTTAGCCGAATGCCATGCCTACAGAATATACCCTCCAAATTTCATCAAAATCGGACAAGTATTTTCGGAGGAGTTCGGTTACTGACAGTGTGATACAAAACAAGAGCAACAGTCGAGCGGCACGCGACAGTGGGATACCCTTCGAAACATAAAGAGTCAATAATTGTACTTAATAGAAATATCGTAACGTAAGTCTTTGTATGCGTCTGTGTATAAATACCTGTATATGCGCATATCATTTTATTGGTCAAGCACAAATGTATGTATGTGTGTGTGTGCGTTTTATTGCAAAAAATGCGTGTGCATAGAAAAGAAGAGAAGAACAACAGATGGCGCTACGCGGTCGCATTCTCTTTCCTTTTCTTTCCTACATGAGCATTGCAATGACGTCACAGCTTGCTGGTCTGTATACAAAATCAAAGCGAACAAGGTTTTTGTTTAATAACTTCTGTGTTTGTTGTCCGATCAGATTGGAATTTTGACGTTATGTTGGTATTATAATTAGCTAAGTATAGTCTTACTCAGAATGTTGTATCTTTTATATGTCGCTCGCAAATCAGCTTAAAAGATTAAATTATTGATTTGCTTGGGCGTGGCACCCTTGGAGGGCGTGGCACCCAACATTTGAAATAAAGTTCACCTGTCCCGTACAGATAGAAACCTTCATGCCAAATTTGGTGTCCCTAGCTTTATATTAGCTATATAAGCTTTATAGATCTGGAAATCCAGACATCCAGACACCCTACTTCCAGACATCCGGACATCCAGACATCCGGACAGACAGACAGACATGGCTTAATCGACTTGGCTAGTGATCCTGAGCAATATATACTTTGTGGGGTCTCCCACGCCTCCTTCTGCCTGTTACATACATTTGCACAAAGTTAGTATACCCTTTATTTGACCATTTTCATGGTCGATGGGTATAAAAATTTTCAAAATGATCAAGTTTTCCATTGACTCCTAATAATTTATCAATTTTAATGTATTTCATGTAAAAAATATACTTTAAATAACTTCATTATTTTTGCCTTAATATATAAAAATAACATTGCCGGCAAGACAATACTCCACAGTCAATGAAATTTTACTTTTTGCGTAACATCACTCTATAGTGGTTTTTTGTCACACCATCCGCAAACTGGTCAAATTTTCCATAAGAAAATTCCAATTTTCATGATTTTATATGAAATTTTACCTATATTCTTCTCACAACTCAAGTGATTTAACTTATTTTCCTTATATATAAAGAAATATTGGAAAATTTCATAGAAAATAAATGTTGAAAAGATTTCATATGAAATAAAGTGAAATCAAATTTCATATGAAATGAAGTAAACTCACAAAACATATGAAAATTTCATTTGAAAAAATGTTTAAACTGGTCAAAATTTCGATGGACTCCGACTACTTTATCAATTTTCATGTATTTCATCTAAAATACACTTTAAATAACTTCATTATTTTTGCCTTAATATATAAAAAATAACATTGCCGGCAAGACAACACTCCACAGTCAATGAAATTTCATTTTTGAGCAATATCACTCTACTTATAGATGTTTTTCCATAAGAAAATTCCAATTTTCATGATTTTATATGAAATTTTACCTATATTCTTCTCACAACTCAAGGTATTTAACTTATTTTCCTTACATATAAAGAAATATAAGAAAATTTCATAGAAAATAAAAGTTGAAAAGATTTCTTATGAAATAAAGTGCAGTCAAGTTTCATATGAAATGAAGTAAACTCACAAAACATATGAAATTTTCATTTGAAAAAATGTTTAAACTGGTCAAATTTTCAATTGACTTCGACAACTTTATCAATTTTCATGTATTTCATGTAAAATGCACTTTAATTCACTTAATTATTTTTGCCTTCATAATAAAAGTTAAGAAAAATTTCATATGAAATAAAGTGAAGTCAAATTTCACATGAAATGAAGTTAACTCCCATAACATACGAAAAATTTGTTTGTCAATTTCAATAGTTAAGTCAAATTTTATATGAAATAAAGTTAAATCCCATAAGAAATTTTTTTTTTATTTGGCAAATTTCCAAAGACAAATTTTATATAAAATGAAGTCAAATCACCTAACATATAAAAATGTCATAAGAGAAAATTTTCAAAGTGGTCAAGTTTTCCATTGACCCCCAATAATTTATCAATTATTAATGTATTTCATGTAAAGTACACTTTAAATAACTTCATTTTTTTTCCTTCATATATTTTAATAATATTTCCGGCAAGACAACACTTCACAATCCAGGAAATTTCAGTTTTTGCGCAGCATCACTCTATCTATAGAGGTTTTTTGTCACGCCATCCGCAAACTGGTCAAATTTTCCATAAAAAATACCAATTTTCATGATTTTATATGAAGTTTTACCTATATTCTTCTCACAACTCAAGTGATTTAACTTGTTTTCGTTACATATAAAGAAATATAAGAAAAATTTCATTGAAAAAACAAGAGCAACAGTCGAGCGGTACGCGACAGTGGGATACCCTTTCGACCCTTTTTTAAACGTTAAGAGTCCATAATTGTACTATAGAAACTTAATAGAAATAACGTAACGTAAGCCTTTATATGCGTCTGTGTATGAATACGTGTATATGCGTGTATCATTTCATTAGTCAAGCACAAATGTATGTATATGTTCGTTTGCGTTTGAATGCAAAATATGCGTGTGCATAGAAAAGAAGAGAAGAACAACAGATGGCGCTACGGGCTCGGATTCTCTTTCCTTTTCTTTCCTACATGAGCATTGCAATGACGTCACAGCTTGCTGGTCTGTTTACAAAATCAAAGCGAACAAGGTTTTTGTTTAATAACTTCTGTGTTTGTTCTCCGATCGGATTGGAATTTGAACGTTATGTTGGTATTACTCAGAATATTGCATCTTTTATATGTCGCTCGCAAGGCAGCTTAAAAGATGAAATTATTGATTTGCGTGGGAGGAGGGCGTGGCACCCAACATTTGAAATAAACTTCACCTTTCCCGGATACACAGAAACCTTCATGCCAAAATTGGTGTCTCTAGCTTTTATAATAGCTGAGGTCTGTGTGTTCATCTGGACATCCAGAGATCCGGACAGACAGACAGACGTGGCTTAATCGACTTGGCTAGTGATCCTGAGCAAGAATATACATACTTTTGTGGGGTCACCCACGCCTCCTTCTGCTTGTTACATATATTTGCACAAAGTTAGTATATGCTTTTTTGACAATTTTCAATGGTCGAAGGGTATAAAAAGTTGAAAAGATTTTATATGGAATAAAGTGAAGTCAAATTTCATTATCAAATGAAGTAAATTCACAAAACATTGAAATTTTCATTTGAAAAAATTTTTTAACTGGTCAAATTTTCATGTATTTCATGTAAAATACACTTTAAATAACTTCATTTATTTTCATATGAAATAAAGTTAAGAAAAATTTCATATGAAATAAAGAAGTCAAATTTCATATAAAATGAAGTTAACTCACATAACATATGAATAATTTGTTTGTCAATTTCAAAAGTTAAGTCAAATTTTATATGAAATAAAGTTAAATCCCAAAAGAAATTTTTTTTTTGTCAAGTATCCAAAAGTATATTCAATTTTCATATGAAATGAAGTTAAATCACATATTATTCAAAATTTCATATGAAAAATTTATTTGGAAATTTCATATGAAATGAAGTTAAATCACAAAACATATAAAAATTTCAAATGAAAAAATTTTCAAACTGGTCAAGTTCTCAATTGACTCCCAATAATTTATCAATTTTAATGTATTTCATGTAAAGTACACTTTAAATAACTTCATTCTTTTTGCCGTCATATATTTAAATAACATTGCTGGCAAGACAACACTCCAAAGTCAAAAAAATTTCATTTGAAAAATTTTTATACTGGTTAAATTTTCCATTGACTTCGACTAGTTTACCAATTTTCATGTATTTCATGTAAAGTACACTTAAGTTAACTTCATTATCTTTGCCTTCATAATAAAAGTTAAGAAAAATTTCATATGAAATAAAGTGAAGTCAAATTTCATATAAAATGAAGTTAACTCACATAACATATCTCTGGGAATCTTCTTCGCCAACCTGGAGCCTTCCAGCAACAACAGGGACGTGTATCAGGTCAAGCGGATCTGCAGGTCGGTAGTAACCATTGAACCGCCGCAGAAGTTTAACGACGTGCCCCAATGCTACAGGTGCCAAGGATTCGGTCATACACAGTGTTACTGCTTCCTGGAATACCGATGTGTAAAATGCGGAGGCCCTCATGAATCGAGGGTATGTGAAAAAAGGAGGACGACAAAGCGTGGTGATTCCACTGCCAGGCGGACCTCCCTGCGTCATATTAGGGATGCCCTGCATACAAAAAGGCCAAAGCACTCGCTGCTCCGAAAACAAGGCCCGTCGCTAATGTTAACTAGGCGCCGCCCGTGGCATCGTTAAACGTCACCTCTGGTAGGAGCTACCGAGACGCCCTCAACGGAGTGCACGCAACGCTGCAGAATCCCACAACCCCAGTCCAAACCCAAACAGAAACCCCACACTCCGGTCAGATAGAAGCGATGTTCGCTAGTATGGAAGGCATGATGGAGAGGATGATGGAGTGAGTGTTCGCCCAGATGACGCAGCTTGTTGCTTCCATCCTCAACAGCAAGTCCTGCAAATAAGCCTCAACATAGTCTTCTGGAACGCAAACGGCTTGCAGAGAAGCAAAGCCGAAGTTGAGCACATCATCAAGACGGACAACATTGACATTCTACTAGTTTCGGAATCCCACTTTTGCCCCAGATCCCACTTCAACATTTCGGATACGACCTAATCACAGCCAACCACCCATCTGGCAGAGCACGCGGAGGAGCGGCCATGCTCATCAAGAGCGGTATACAATTAACTGAACTACCCGCAATTCAGGAGGATTGGGCACAGTGTGCTGTGGCCAGAGTCACCAGTCTTCAGGGAGACATAACGGTTGGAGCGGTTTGCTTTCCCCCCAGGCACGCGATAACGGAGACACACCTGCATGAATTCTTCGAGTCCCTTGGACCTCGCTTCATAGCAGCCGGAGACTTCAATGCAAAGCACTCCTGGTGGGGATCGCGCACAAACAACCCCAAAGGTAAAACGTTCCATAAATACCTGCAGCGCAAAAACCTCCACTGCCTCTCAACCGGAGAGCCCAGACACTGGCCCTCGGACCCTTCAAAGCCGCCGGACCTGCTGGACATAGCTATCTGCAAAGGCATAGGTCGCGCCAGACTGTCATGCACCACCTATGACAAACTAGTGTCGGACCACTGCGCCGTCAACCTTCTCCTCAACATCCCCGTCCTCAGGAAAGCGCCGCTCCGAAGACTCACGGGGGATCGCACTAACGCCGCTAAGTTCACGTTCTGGATGCTCTCCTCCCTAAACCCGGACCCAGACCTCTCCACACCAAGCAACATAGATGCGGCCATCGATAAACTAAACAAGGAGATTCACAACGCTGCTGACTTTGCGAACCCTCCTCCTCCTACGACCCCGAGAACCCCCGATAGAGACTTACACCTGTGGTCCCCTGCAGTCGCCGCCCTCGTGGCCGAAAAAAGACGCCTCAATCGCGCCTCCAATGAACTTAAGGAAAAACTAAACTCCCTACGGCAAGACTCAGTTAAACGATTCCTTGAAGATCTGGAACCTGGAGATCCGCAGCACAACTTGTGGAACGTCACGCGGCATATCAAAAGACCTGCCAAGAAAATTGCACCTGTGCGTAAAGCAGACGGCTCCTGGTGTCGGTCTGAGGCAGAAAGAGCTGAAGCATTTGCTGATCACCTGCATACTGCCTTCACCCCGTTCAACCGATGCACAGCCGAAGAGCAAGCTGACACCATCAGGTCAGTAGAAAGCCCATGTGCTCCTGGACCACCATTGCAGCCCGTCGCACCTGAGGAGATCGCGCAGGAAATCGCTTCACTCAGAAACAGCAAGTCTCCAGGCCCTGACCGCATCGACGCAACTGCGTTAAAAATGTTGCCCCTATTCTGCTCACAGCTACTGGCCAACATCTTTAACAGCTGCTTCCGGCTAGGGTATTTCCCTAAACAATGGAAACGCGCCGAGGTGATCACCATCCTCAAGCCCGGTAAAGCCGAAGCCAATCTAGCCTCCTATCGTCCGATAAGTCTGCTGGCAATCCTCTCCAAAATACTCGAAAGAGTATTTTTGCGCAGAGTGTTGCCAGTACTGGATGAGGCTGGTCTGATCCCCGATCACCAGTTTGGCTTCAGACGCTCCCATGGAACACCAGAGCAATGCCACCGGCTTGTTGCGAACATTCTGGAAGCCTTCGAAAGGAAGCAATACTGTTGCGCAATAATGCTGGACATTAAACAGGCCTTCGACAAAGTGTGGCACCCTGGACTCCACCACAAAATTAAGATGCACCTTCCCAGTTCCCATTTCGCCTTCCTCAAATCATTTACAGAGGGCATAGAGTTCCAAGTTAGATGCGGATCAACAACCAGCACGCCTAGGCCCATTAGAGCCGGAGTACCACAAGGCAGCGTCCTTGGACCTATACTCTATACTCTCTACACAGCAGACCTTCCCATCACACCCTCCCGGAGTCTAACAGTGGCCACATATGCCGACAACACCGCCTTCCTAGCCTCCGCCTCAGACCCCTAAGATGCATCAGCCATCATACAAAGCCAACTGGATGCCCTTGACCCATGGCTGAAACGATGGAATATTGCAGTGAACGCAGAGAAGTCCTCCCAAACCACTTTTTCCCTGCGCAGAGGTGACTGCCCTCCTGTCACACTCAACGGGGAAACGATTCCATCATCAAGCTCCCCGAAACACCTAAGACTGACCCTTGATCGCAGGCTCACTTGGGGCCTTCACCTGATATCCAAGAGACACCAGGCTGACCTGCGCCTGAAGCAACTTCACTGGCTCATCGGGAAAAGATCCAAAGTAAAGGAAAACCTTAAACTTCTCCTTTACAAGGCCATGCTGAAACCAATCTGGACTTATGGGATCCAGCTGTGGGGCACTGCAAGCGCCTCAAACTGGATCCGCATTCAGCGATTCCAAAATATGTGCTTGAGGCTAATCGCAGACGCTCACCCATATCATGAAAACACCACAATTCATAAGGAGCTTGGAATACCATGGGTAGCTGAGGAGATCTCCCGCTTCAGCGAGAGATACGCTAAACGACTGGACAACCACCCAAACCATCTGGCAATTAACCTCCTGGATAACAGTCAAACTATCAGACGCATGCAGAGGAAACACCCGCTTGATCTCCCCCACCAATAATTTATAATATTAAACTCCCCAATCAACCTACATCTATGTAATCCCTTAAGTTAATGTTCCCCCCCAAACATTTAATTATTGTCCAAACGGACAGATCTTAAATTAATAAATGACTGTTAAAACAACCAGTCGAACGCTACAGTCAGGTGCTGACTGTAGAAGGCCATGGATTATTATAGTATCTTTTATTTTCCGTTATTTATAATGAAAATTTTGCATTATTTGGATTATTATTAAGCATTTAAAAATATAAACTTTACATTCTTATTATTTTATTCGAACGACACGCACAAATTTAATTGACGGATAGAAGAAGAACACAACAATGCAAAAGCGAATACAAGAATTATAAGCATTAGGTAGGGCGAGAGTGCAATAAGTTTATGTATGCATTTTTGCTTTTGTCAAACAGTAGTGGCGGCCGCAGAAGTTATATAGTAGCTTAGTGGAGTGTGTGCCGGATTCGAAGACCATCGATGTTTGACAGTGTTCGAGTTCGAATCCTGCCGCGATCATCAATGTGTGAAATGTTTTCCTTTTTTCTTTCTTTTCTATTAAATAATTTTAAAGCTTAACAAACAATACGTTTTAAATTTTTTGGTTCGCAACATATTTAATTAGAACACTGTTATAAACTTTGCCGAATGTTGCACAAATCTGACAGTTGCGTACATACGCCGAATACGGCAATTGATGTGTGTTAGAGCGGGACGCCGAAACGTAAATGTGCAAATGCAGACATGCATGTATCGGCGTCCCGCTCTAACATTCGTAACTTATTGATTGTCTTAAATATTGCAAAAAAAAAAAAATGAGATTTAATTTTTGAAAACTATTTTTATTGATATTTAATTAAATAACTGTAGTTTTCATTTAAGCTTATACGAATAAAAAAATAACCAAAAGAAAAGTAATTAAAATAAAAAGTTTTACCAGCCACTAAGCCACCGCCTCATTTACTGATTGATCGGCAAAGTTGCATTCTGAGCTAATTATGTTACCATTCTATGCAAATAAAAAGTTTTGTAAAATGCTGTGTGTCCGACGATTCGAACTTCGGTATGATGCGTAAATTAGGTCTTAATATGCGCATAAGTATACGTTCAAATTGAGTTTAATTCCGATCATATCTCACTTATTTTTAGTCCGATTTCTATGAAATTTTCAGAAAACACCCGTGGCAAGGTATTTGTCATGTGAAATGTACAACTTTTGTTGTTGGGTGTATATTGTGTATATTAAATCGTTATTACTGATTTACAGAGGCGGGAAGGGGCGTGGCCAAATTTCAAAAAAACTTTGAAACACTGCAACATACATGGTTGTTGTCACAAAATTTGAAGACTCTAGCTCTTATAGTTTCTGAGATCCAGGTGTTCATACAGACAGACAGACGGACAGACGGACAGACAGACAGACATCAATCGACTCGGCTGTTGATACTGATTCAGAATATATATAGTTTAATGGGTCGGAGATGCCTCCTTCTGCCTGTTACGCACAAACTCGTTCCGACAAACACAGTAGACCATGAATTTTTTTAAAATCCATGGCCTAAAAAAAAAAAACTGAGGTAGCCAAAAAGGAGATAGAGATCTCTCCTGGAGAGTGACTCTGTTCTGCGTTTAACCGAGGGATTTGAAAGCTCTCTAGCTTGGCTCATCCCTGGTTGGAAGAACCAATAGCGTTCGGTCAACCTATCTGCTCATGTTTTCACAAGGGATGAGATGGTTGACCACCCCACGCCGCAGAAGGGTTCGGGGCCATGCAGAGGGGCTGATGACCCCGCCCTCGCTAGCTCATCTGCTAGCTCGTTGCTCTGGAACCCAGAGTGTCCAGGTACCCAAAGGAGGGTAACTTTGTTTCTGTTGGACAGCCTCTGGAGGCAGTACCAGCAGTCAGCCACCATACGTGAACTTACTCTCTTTGAGGAGAGGGCTAGTATGGCAGCTTAGCTGTCCGAGAAGATATAGATGTTCGCTCCTCTCATACCCTTCTCAAGGATAAGACGGCAGCAGATATCAATGGCATGAACCTCGGATTGAAAGACCGTGGGCCATTTGTCATGGCAATCGAGGTTTTGTAGTTGGGACTATGTATCCCGGCTCCAAACTGATCAGTTTTTGACCAGTCGGTAGACCAGTGTATGCCGTGAGGGCCGCTGATGGGGTTGCCAGCATCCCAGTCCTTCCGGTCTGGGATGAGAGTCCTGAATTTTGCACCAAAGTGGAGTTCCTTGGTCATAGTATCTGATCAAGTGCAGACCCTAAGCCAGGAATATCTTTGATAAGTCTAGCATGCCCTGATTCGGAGCTTGATTCTAAGAAGACTCATGGCAGTGACTTCCTTTATTTTGATATGCAGCGGAGTCAGGTTAAGGATTGACTCCATTGCTGCTGTGGGACAGGTGCGAAGTGCACCCGTCAGAGAAAGGCAAAGTAGCCTATGCAATTTATTGCATTTGTTGATGGCAGTGACCTGCGTCACCTTTGGCCACCACACAATTGCAGCGTAGGTGACGATGGGTCTTACCATCATCTCAAATAGCAACCGGATATTACAGAATTTGAGATCCCAGGTTCTACCAAACAATCTTCTGCATGCCCACATGGCATGAGTTGCCTTTGATAGAGTATGGTTTAGGTGGAAATTCCAGTTTAGTCTTTTATTAAGGGTCACCCCTAGACATATAACTTCGTTGGAAAGGCCCACAGGGGAGCCGGCAATGTTCAATTGACCTATGTCAATGAAATATCACTTTTTGAGCAACATCACTCTACCTAAAGAGGTTTTTTGTCACGCCATCCGCAAACTGGTCAAATTTTCCATAAGAAAATTCAAATTTTCATGATTTTATATGTAGTTTTACCTAAATTCTTCTCAAAACTCAAGTGATTTAACTTCTTTTCGCTACATATAAGGTAATATAAGAGAACTTTAAGAGAATTATTGGAAATGATGCAGTAAAACACGAGGCGATTTAGTTAAAGTTTAATAATTGCTTTATTGAACATGAGCGCGACGGCGTTGTGAGTCGTTCGGAAGTTAACAAAAGATGAAGGAAGATTAACAGAAAAACAAAGAAGAACTGATTGAGATCAGTGTGACCAAATTTCAGTATATAGTTGTTGCCTAAGTAACATACATAATACTTTTAGTATTTCAATACTCCATCTCAACAACATATTCAGAAACAATTCATTTTAGTTATACATTTTAAATGCTTGTTTTTCTGTAGGTTTTTTGTTAATTTATCTGATAACATTTCATTTGTAGATATATATTTTACATCAATTTCCTTTTTGGAATAAAGTTCCCTAACATAGTGGTACTTTATGTCGATATGCTTACTTCTATTATGTAATACTGGATTCTTAGCTAAACATAAAGCATTCTGATTATCGCAAAAAATTAAAATTGAGTGATCCATTTCCTTCAGAAATTTTTTCATAAATACTACTTCTCTTGCTGCAGTGGACAATGCAACATATTCGGCCTCCGTACTGGATAATGCCACCAGGCTTTGCTTCTTGGACTCCCAGGATATTGGACCAGCTGCGTTAATGAAGACATATCCACTGTAAGATTTACAATCCGATGTGTCATTTGCCCAATCTGCGTCGACGTTGCCATGAATCGGTTTACCTGTTGCGTGATAATGAAGCTTTAAGTTTGAGTACCTTAGTATACGCTTGGCAGCGACTTCATGCTCCTTATGTGGGTTCACATTTCTTTGAGCCAGTTTTGCAACTGAATGCATTATATGAAACTCGTGGCTTATGGGAATGGTTTCACACAGATTTTACCTTTAGCACAGGTTTCACATGCAATTCGGTCCATGTCCACGATAATGCCACTTCCACATTTCATCATTTGCACACAAGTACATGCACCGATTGTTTGAAGTATCAACAACAGAAGATTTCCAGCTTTTCTTGCCTGCAACACATCTTCATTTTGACCGTTCTTTATATACGCACTTTGCTTGTGAAAAATCACATTATACCCTTTTTCAACGGATTTCGCTACCGATATGAAATTACTTTGCAAGTTTTTTACGTAAAGCACATTTTTCAAATCAACAGAACCATTCTTTGTTTTAACGAACCGCGTACCGACGCCATTGGAAAATATTTAGTTTTCTCCTGCAAGTAATATTTTCTCTTTATGCTCTTTAATGTCCGCGAACCACGACCTTTGACAACACATGTGAGCAGTTGCTCCACTGTCCAAGCACCACATCGATTTCGTTAAAACGTCATTTTTATTTACACTGGCAAGCATAGTAAACGACATCTCTTTTGCAGAGGTTTCTATTTCATCATTTTTGTCTTTCACTTTGCACTGCGCAATAAAGTGACCCTCGCGACCACATCGAAAGCATTTTTTATTCTTCTTTGAATCACTGTTCTTTTGCGCCGATCTATTTTTCCCTTTCCACTGGGACGCGACACAAATGCTTGCTGCACACAAAGTTCCGTTTCGTCCGAACTCACTCTTTGTCTCTCTCCCTCTTCTTTAATTTTCACATTTGAATCAGAGAGAGTCGGTAACTGTTCGCGCGTTTCGATCGCTAACACGAAATTTTCGAATTTCTAACCGAGTCCCGACAGCATCAAAATAGTAAGAATATCTTCAGAAATGTCCATATCAATTTCTTTCCGTTTTTCGACGATATCCAGAAAATCATTTATGTATATTTGTACGCACGCACTTTCCGAAAAACTCAAGCGGAGTAATTTCCTGAACAAGGTAATTTTTCTGGCGGGACCACGAGGCTTGTACACAGCTGCAAGCTTGTCCCAATCTTCTTTAGAACTAGCGCAGTTTTCAATCAAACTAATTTCTGAAGCCTTTACGCACAGCAATATTGTTGCTAGTGCTTTCTCGTCTAGTTCGTCAAATTGACCTCCTTGCTCAACTGTATCACTTTCTTGCTTCACGCGTCTTCCGCACATTAACGACCACATACCTGAGTGCACCAGTACACTCTTAATTTGCATCGACCATACTGCGTAATTTTCGCCGTCCAATTTGTCGATAGCACATAGCACTTGTCCGCTCATGTAATTACAGACAATAATTATTTTGCACTATTCCTGGGCCCATAACCTATTGGAAATGATGGAGTAAAACGCGAGGCGATTTAGTTAAAGTTTAATAATTGCTTTATTAAACATAAGCGCGACGGCGTTGTGAGTCGTTCGGAAGTTAACAAAAGAAGAAGGAAGATTAACAGAAAAACAAAGAAGAACTGATTCTGATCAGTGTGACCAAATTTCAGTATATAGTTGTTGCCAAATTAACATACATAATACTTTTAGTATTTCAATAAAAATAAAAGTAGAAAGGAATTAATATGAAATAAAGTGAAGTCAAATTTCATATGAAATGAAGTAAACTCACAAAACATATGAAAATTTAAGTTGGAAAATTTTTATACTGGTCAAATTTTCCATTGACTTCGACTAGTTTACCAATTTTAATGTATCTCATGTAAAGTACAGTAAGTAAAAATTTCATATGAAATAAAGTTAAGTCAAATTTCATATGAAATCAAGTTAACTTAGATAACATATGAAAAATTTGTTTGTCAATTTAAAAAGTTAAGTCAAATTTTATATGAAATAAAGTTAAATCCTATAAGAAAATTTTTTTATTTGGCAAATTTCAAAGATAAATTTCATATGAAATTAAGTTAACTCACATGAAAATTTCATATGAAAAAATTTTTAAACTGGTTAAGTTTTCTATTGACTCCTTATAATTTATCAATTATAATTTATTTCATGTAAAGTGCACTTTAAATAACTTCATTCTTTTAGCCGTCATATATTTAAATAACATTGGCTGTAAGACAACACTCCACAGCCAATGAAATTTCACTTTTTGAGCAACATCACTCCACCTATAGAGGTTTTTTGTCACGCCATCCGCAAACTGGTCAAATTTTCAATAAATAAATACCACTTTTCATGATTTTATATGAAATTTTACCTATATTCTTTCTACAAATCAAGTGATTTAACTTTTTTTTCGTTACATATAAAGAAATATAAGAAAATTTACATAGAAAATAAAAGTTAAAAATAAAGTTAAATAAAGTTAAGTCAAATTTTATATGAAATGAAGTAAACTCACAAAACATATGAAAATTTCATTTGCATAAAATTTTTAAACTTGTCAAATTTTCCATTGACTTCGACTACTTTATCAATTTTCATGTATTTCATGTAAAATGCACTTTAAATAACTTAATTATTGTTGCCTTCATAATAAAAGTTAAGAAAATTTTCATATGAAATAAAGTGAAGTCAAATTTCATATGAAATGAAGCTAACTCCCAAAACATATGAAAAATTTGTTTGTCAATTTCAACAGTTAAGTCAAATTTTATATGATATAAAGTTAAATCCCATAAGAAATTTATTTATATTTTTTTTATTTAGCAAATTTCCAAAGACAAATTTTATATGAAATGAAGTTAAATCACATAACATACGAAATTGTCATAAGAAAAAAATTTTCAAACTGGTCAAGTTTTCCATTGACTCCTTATTATTTATAAATTTTAATGTATTTCATGAAAAGTACACTTTAAATAACTTCATTCTTTTTGCCTTCATATATTTAAATAACATTGCCGGAAGGACAACACTCAAAAGTCAATAATATTTCATTTTTTGCGCAACATCACTCCACCTATAGAGGTTTTTTGTCACGCCATCCGCAAACTGGTCAAATTTTTACATAAAACCAGTCGAACGCTACAGTCAGGTGCTGACTGTAGAAGGCCATGGATTATTATAGTATCTTTTATTTGCCGTTATTTATAATGAAAATTTTGCATTATTTGGATTATTATTAAGCATTTAAAAATATAAACTTTATATTCTTATTATTTTATTCGAACGACACGCACAAATTTAATTGACGGATAGAAGAAGAACACAACAATGCAAAAGCGAATACAAGAATTATAAGCATTAGGTAGGGCGAGAGTGCAATAAGTTTATGTATGCATTTTTGCTTTTGTCAAACAGTAGTGGCGGCCGCAGAAGTTATATAGTAGCTTAGTGGAGTGTGTGCCGGATTCGAAGACCATCGATGTTTGACAGTGTTCGAGTTCGAATCCTGCCGCGATCATCAATGTGTGAAATGTTTTCCTTTTTTCTTTCTTTTCTATTAAATAATTTTAAAGCTTAACAAACAATACGTTTTAAATTTTTTTGGTTCGCAACATATTTAATTAGAACACTGTTATAAACTTTGCCGAATGTTGCACAAATCTGACAGTTGCGTACATACGCCGAATACGGCAATTGATGTGTGTTAGAGCGGGACGCCGAAACGTAAATGTGCAAATGCAGACATGCATGTATCGGCGTCCCGCTCTAACATTCGTAACTTATTGATTGTCTTAAATATTGCAAAAAAAAACATGAGATTTAATTTTTGAAAACTATTTTTATTGATATTTAATTAAATAACTGTAGTTTTCATTTAAGCTTATACGAATAAAAAAATAACCAAAAGAAAAGTAATTAAAATAAAAAGTTTTACCAGCCCGGCCGCACATGGGATTCGAACTCACACACGCAGGACCGCTGTCCGCCACTCCAACCACTAAGCCACCGCCTCATTTACTGATTGATCGGCAAAGTTGCATTCTGAGCTAATTATGTTACCATTCTATGCAAATAAAAAGTTTTGTAAAATGCTGTGTGTCCGACGATTCGAACTTCGGTATGATGCGTAAATGAGGTCTTAATATGCGCATAAGTATACGTTCAAATTGAGTTTAATTCCGATCATATCTCACTTATTTTTAGTCCGATTTCTATGAAATTTTCAGAAAACCCCGTGGCAAGGTATTTGTCATGTGAAATGTACAACTTTTGTTGTTGGGTGTATATTGTGTATATTAAATCGTTATTACTGATTTACAGAGGCGGGAAGGGGCGTGGCCAAATTTCAAAAAAACTTTGAAACACTGCAACATACATGGATGTTGTCACAAAATTTGAAGACTCTAGCTCTTATAGTTTCTGAGATCCAGGTGTTCATACAGACAGACAGACGGACAGACGGACAGACGGACAGACAGACAGACATCAATCGACTCGGCTGTTGATACTGATTCAGAATATATATAGTTTAAGGGGTCGGAGATGCCTCCTTCTGCCTGTTACGCACAAACTCGTTCCGACAAACACAGTAGACCATGAATTTTTTTAAAATCCATGGCCTAAAAATTCCAATTTTCGTGATTTTAGATGAATTTTCACCTATATTCTTCTCACAACTCAAGTGAGTTCTTCTTCTTTTCGTTACATATAAAGTAATATAAGAAAAATTTCATAGAAAATAAAAGTTGAAAAGATTTTATATGAAATAAAGTGAAGTCAAATTTCATATGAAATGAAGTTAACTCACATAACATATGAAAATTTCATATGAAAAAATTTTCACACTGGTCAAGTTTTCTTTCATAATAAAAGTTAAGAAAAATTTTATTTGAAATAAAGTGAAGTCAAATTTCACATGAAATGAAGTTAACTCACATAACATAAGAAAAATTTGTTTGTCAAAGTTCAAAAGTTAAGTCAGATTTTATTTGAAATAAAGTTAAATCCCATAAGCAATTTTTTTTTGTCAAATTTGCAAAGCTAGATTCAACTTTCATATGAAATGAAGTTAAACCACATATCAATAAAATTTCATATCAAAAATTTATTTGACAAATTTCCAAAGACAAATTTCATATGCAATGAAGTTAAATTACATAACATATGAAAATTTCATATGAAAAATTTTTTAAACTGGTGAAGTTTTCCATTGACATCACTCTACCTATAGAGGTTTTTTGTCACGCCATCCACAAACTGGACAAATTTTCCATAAAAAGATACCAATTTTCATGATTTTATATAAAGTTTTACCTATATTCTTCTTACAACTCAAGTGATTTAACTTCTTTCGTTACATATAAAGAAATATAAGAAAAATGTCATTGGAAATAAAAGTTGAAAACATTTTATATGAAATAAAGTGAAGTCAAATTTCATATGAAATGAAGTAAAGTCACATAACATATGAAAATTTCAGATGAAAAAACTTTTTAACTATTGACTTCGACTACATTGTAAATTTTCATATATTTCATGTAAAATGCACTTTAAATAATTAAATTATTTTTGCCTTCATAATAAAAGTTAAGAAAATTTTCATATAAAATAAAGTGAAGTCAAATTTCATATGAAATGAAGCTAACTCCCATAACATATGAAAAATTTGTTTGTCAATTTCAAAAGTTAAGTCAAATTTTATATGAAATAAAGTTAAATCCCATAATAAATTTTTTTTTTATTTAGGAAATTTCCAAAGACAAATTTTATATGAAATGAAGTTAAACCACATAACATATGAAAATGTCATAAGAAAAAATTTTCAAACTGGTCAAGTTTTCCATTGACTCCTTATAATTTATCAATTTTAATGTATTTCATGTAAAGTACACTTTAAATAACTTCATTCTTTTTGCCTTCATATATTTAAATAACATTGCCGGCAAGACAACACTCCAAAGTCAATAATATTTCATTTTTTGCGCAACATCACTCTACCTATTGTGGAAGCTTAAATGTAGTACACTCGATGTTTTTAGCACTTCCTCTTTATTCGTCACACTCAACAAGAATGCCTCTCAATGTTATTTTTACATAGGTCTAACACAAGCTTAACATAGGTTTAACAAACTTAACATAGTCATCGTGTTATATAAGTATCGATATATCAGTGTGACCCTCTACCAGCCTACTACAATTCGGCTATCCTGATGATAAGGATCCCCTGATCCTGGTTTCTTATGCGCTAAACATCTATGTTGTAACAATTTCTTCGTATTTATGGTAAACTTATCGAATAACAGTTATTTGGTATTAATTTTCTTTAAGAATTTTTCCGTTTTCTTATCCAAGGTCTTATGTTTTGAGCACTCCATACACCCTGGTATGGATTTCGAGAAACTTGAAACCCTTCAACATCCTTTAGCAAGAACCTGTCATTACGAAGTATTTTAGCAATTACGTACGGGCCCTTGTTCTTTGGGATCAACTTACTAGCAACTCCCGCAGTACTGTCAAAGTTTTTCACCATTACGTAGTCTCCTTTATTATACTCCCTAGGCTTTTTCTTTGTTTTATCATAGTATGTTTCGTTATACGCCTGTGCTCGACTTTGATTATCCATGTCCCTTTTTCTAATCTCCTCTACGTTTTCTACCTGTACTGTATGGTTGATGTCTTCTAATTTCTCTCTAAGCTCATCAATAATTTGACCTTTCTGCTCTACGCCAAAAAGCATTTTACTTGGAACCTGTTTAATACTTCTGTGTACAGTGTTATTAAGTGCATATTCTACTTGTTCGATTACATTATCCCAATGTACACCATTTTCACGATCTGTTAACTTTGCTATCATCGGCCCTATGGTCCTGTTTATGCGTTCCACTTGTCCATTTGCTTGCGGAGAACGTGTTGCAAATTTCAGATGTTTAAAAATTGTGCGAATTCGTTTGATGTGAAGCAACTACCTCGATCTGAAACTATACATTTTGGTTTGCTATACGCCCTAAAATAGTTGGATAAAGCTTTTAGAACTTCTTTTGTGCTTGTTGTCTTTGTTGTATATAATCTAACGAATTTCGTAAAACCATCTACTATTCGAAATATATGCTTATTCGCTCTTCCTGCTGCTACTGGTCCGTAGTGATCGATGTGCAATAATTCAAACGGCTTATCTCTTTCGGGGATGCTATGTAGAAAACCTTCCTATTTTCCAGTGTTTGGAGAAAATGTTACACATTTTAGGCAATTCTCAATGTGGTTTTTGCATTTTTCTTTGATATTTTTAAACCAATAGCTCCTCGATATACGAGGGTCCGTGACTTTTTGTATTTGCCGCGCACCTGCTCTAAATACAACACTGCTCCTGTCAGCAGTTATCGATTAACAGCTGACTGTAAAATTTTGAGAAAGCTGCGTTTTTTGGTTTGCGTTTTATAGGCATTGAAAGCAGACGATCTCGTGAATTTTAACGAAAATGGAAAAAAGTGAATTTCGTGTGCTAATGGCAAAATTTCATAAATTGGGCTACGAACTGCTACCCCATCCAGCATATTCTCCAGATTTAGCCCCTGTGACTATTTTTTGTTTCCAAACATGAAGAAATGGCTCGGCGGTAAGAGATTCGGGTCAAATGAAGAGAAACACAGAAACAAACGACTATTTTGAGGGCCTTGAGAAAACCTATTATTTGGAAGGAATAAAAAAATTGGAAAAACGCTGGACTAAATGTATAGAGCTAAAAGGAGATTATGTTGAGAAATAAAACGCTTCTTTGACGAAAAAAATATATTTTATTCAAAAAGTCACGGACTTATCAAACGACCCTCGTAGCATCTATCATCTTATCCCTGCCAATGTGAGCAAGTTCATTTTGGTATTTGTGCAAAACGTGATTTTCCATATCCTCAGGGACAAAAAATAATAAACGATCGTCATTTGTTTTTCTGTACACAACGCCATTTCTCATTTCAAAAAATTTGTGCTGATTTTTCTCTAGATCTTCCTTAATTTTCTGTATTTTTAAATCTTTTGATTAACAGATTAAAAGATTGTCTTCAAAACTCGTGGTTTCTACAACCAAAATATTGCATCTGCTCAGAGCATCTACGTGTTGCATTTTTGTTCCGGATCTATGAATCAGTTCATAATCATAATTTTGAAGCTCAAGTGCCCATCGGGCGATTCTAGGATTTAGCTCTACTCTGTTTAATGTAAGCGTTAAAGAGTTGCAATCGGTTAGTATTTTGAAATGTCTCCCTTGTAAATATATCCGAAATCTACGCAGGGCGTAGATAATCGCTAACGTTTCCAGCTCAAAGCTGTGATACTTTGCCTCAGTCTCTGTACTTCGCTTTGAAAAATAGAATACGGGATGGAGCTTTCCGTCTTCTTTCCTTTGCATTAAAACCGCACCGAAACCGTTAGCACTTGCATCGCAATGCAATTCAACCTCATCTTTATGATTATAAATAGCTAATACGGGTGCTTCTATAAGTTTTTTCTTCAGGTTCAAGAAACAGTCTAACTCTCTTTGTTCAAAAGATAATTCTTTGTCTTTTCTTAAAATGTCGTAAAGTGGTTTTGCTAGCGTAGAGAAATCTTTTATAAACCTTCTAAAATATGAACATAACCCTAAAAAACTCTGGACGTTGTGTACTTTTTCCGGAATTGGGAAGTTTTTAATTGCATCAATACCTTTGTCATCTACTCTAATTCCTTTTTAGTGATGAAAAATCCCAGGTACTTTATGCTAGATTGCATAAACTCGCATTTGTCCATACGAAGCTCTAACTTGTTGTTGACTAGTCTTATAAACACATCTTTCAATGTTCTTAAATGTTCTTCCATATTTGTACTGGCAATCATTATATCATCCATATATACGATGACTTTATTTTCCCGTATTAAATCTGCAAAAATTCTGTTTACAAAGCGTTGGAATACTGCTGATGCATTCTTAATGCCCATAGGCATCCTTAAAAATTCAAATTGCCCTAATGGAGTCACGAACGATGTGTATTTAACTGAATCATCGCCAACGAATACGTGAAAGTATCCATTCTTTAAATCGAGCTTTGAAAACACGCTTTTATTCACTAACTTGTCTAAAAGATCATCTATTAATGGCATCGGATAATTGTCTTTTATTAAAACTTTATTCAATTTTCTATAGTCTATACATAAACGCAAATCTCCTGTTTTTTTCTTTACTAGCACAATAGGGGAAGCATATTCTGAATCATCATTTCTTATTATGCCTTTGGCTAAATATTCGTCTAATAGTTTTTGCAGCTGCTCTTTTTCACTAAATGAAAGTCGCCTAGGTTTGGAATTTTCTAAACTAATTTTGATTTCGCATCTGGTAAATGGAGTATCTGGTCTTTTCGCGTTAACATATGATTCTTCGAACATTTTAACAAATTCACATTTTGTTTTATAGCTTACATCACCACCACAATTATAGTCTACAAACTGATTATCAACCACGTTAATGTTGAACATTTCAGTTTCAAAATTGTCTGCTAAGACTTTTCGCTTTATCTCACCAACACATTGACTGTTTCTTAAATGCGATTGAAATTTTTCCATCTGCCTGTCTATTGGCTTCCCTCTAACGGTTGTCTCATTGCTCAGAGGCTTATCCTTAGCCTTTCATTTTTCGTGGTAACTTTTTTTTAACAATATTTTTTCATCAGTGGACTCGCATATAGATAGCTTTTCTTTAATAGTTTCTTTTTCTAAAAATCTTTTCTTAACAATTTCATTTTCTAAAGATATTTCCCTAAAAGTTTCATTTTCTGTAACAGTTGCATTTTCTAACATTTTTTCCTTAACAGTCTCATTTTCTGTAACATTTGCATTTTCTAACAGTTTTTCCTTAACAGTCTCATTTTCTGTAACAATTGCACTGCAATCGCAATTGGCTACTACGGCAGTTGCTAGTTGTTGATTTTTTTTTCAGATGTTTTAAGCATATTACTCATGTTTTCATTAATACCAAGGGGGCCTAAATTTATGCGGAGTACAGTATCGGGCCCTACACGCTACCCTGAGGTACTCCGGCATTAACATCATGAATTGGAGACTCAGAATTGTTTATTTTAACAAAAAATTTTCGATTTTGTACGTAGGATTTGAGGAAAAGATAGTAAGGCATTGGTAGTTTGGATTTAAGTTTAAATAATAAGCCTTGATGCCAAACTCTATGAAAGGCTTGACGGATATCGAGAAATACTGCTCCACAATACTTTTTATTTTCAAAGGAATCCAATATACGATTTGCAACTTGATGGACTTGTTGAATTGCTCCGTGCCCTTGTCTAAAGCCAAATTGGTGGTCTGGGATAATATGGTTGTCCTCCAGGATGGGTAGCAATCTCTTTAGGAATAGTCTCTCAAGGATTTTAGAAAGAATAACAAGAAGGCTGATTGGTCTGTAGGATGCAATTTCCGATTCCGGTTTATTTGGCTTCGGAATAACTACGACTTGTGCGCATTTCCACTGAGTTGGAAAGTGGCCAAGTCTAAAGCATTCATTCATTATTGCTTTAATGTTCCGAATACAATTTGGTGGGAGTTGCTTCAACACAATTGCATCCATACAGTCGTATCCAGGTGACTTAGATACTTTTAGGTGAGCTATTTCTTCTTGTATTTCATCTGAAGTAATTTGAGGTATGGGCAGGTCCAAATGGCAGGCTATGTCAAGGAAATTGAGTGTCGCCTCAAGGTCAGCTGGGCCACAAAAATCAAACGGCTGAAAGCAATAACTTAGGTGGTCTGCAAAAGCATTGGCTTTTTCCTGGCTGGAGCGACACCATACCCCGGTAGCAGTTTGTAGTGGTGCTACTCTCCTTATGGGTCTCTTAAGATATTTGGTGGCGTTCCAGAGGTTCTGTTCAACATTGCCAGGCTCAAGGTCCGCTAAATACGCCTCCAAAGATTTGCTTTTAAGCTCCAGAAGTAACTGCTTAAGTTTTTTGCATGCCCTATTGTAGTTTGTTTTGTCACACCGACTCCTGCTTAGCTGCCAGACTCTCCTTAGTCTCCTTTTGTCGATATCAAGGCAGATAGCTCAGTGGACCAAAGGCGACTGTCCCTTTGAGATCTGTGGTTTATTGATGGAGAAGTGAGTGGTGTGGATAAGTGTGCTGCCAAATGAACATTTCTTGTGAGGCTCTCAACTGCTGTGTCAATGTCATCTTCAGTTTGAATTTGCGGCTCAGGATCAACATGTTGTTCGAGCCAGTTTTTAAAATGCTCCAGGTTAGTGTTACGCCTTATCAATTTAGTTTTAGCAATAGTTCTAAGGTACGAGGTGTTGAGGGGTACCTTAACCATGCTGTGATCTGAACAAAGGTCATAACAACTAACAGTGGAGATTTTGACTGGGTTGATTCCTTTGCTAATGGCAAAATCAAGTAGGTCAGGGATTTTGACGGGATCAGAGGGCCAGTAGGTTGGTTCGCCTGTAGAATGCACAATGCAGCCCAAATCCAGAACACATTTATATAAAATAGTTCCTTTGGGATTAACAACTCTGGATCCCCACCAAGTGTGCTTTGCGTTGAAGTCTCCTCCGAGAGTGAATTTGGGTCCAAGATTCATCAGCTGTAGGGTTAAGTCATTTTTATTTATTGTATGTCGAGGGGGTAGATATGCAGCAGCAATTATGATCTCGCCTGTCTGAGTCATTAAACGAATTTTAGCGCATTGAAACCAGTCCAGCTGTACTGATTCAAGCTCCTCAAATTCAATTCCGCTTTTAACAATAACAGAAGCTCCGGCACGCATTCTATTCCCAGGGTGAAAAGCATTGATAATTTCGTATCCAGGAATGTTAAAATGGGATCTAGTGGTAAGGTGGGTTTCTGATACAAGCATTACATCAACTTGGTTTGCGTATTTATGGACATTGACGCATGTGCATCTGACTAGAGAAAATTGTCATAATCAATTCCTTGAGTTGATTGAACATAGTTTTCATCATTTGCTCCATACGTTGCATCATTTTCTGCTCAAGAACAGATTCATTATCAGCATCAACCTGGTTCTTGGACTGGTTTTCATTTTGAAGTTTTGGGGATCCATTTTTGGCAATATTGGCATAGCTGGAGTGTTTATTCCTGGGCTGGCTTAAAGGGACACGAGGAGCAGGATTTGGCTGTGGAGCTTGCTTAGGTGGTGCCACTATTTTAGGTTTTGGTCCAAAGCGTTTCTTTGCTTCCATGTAAATACGGCAACCTCGATAAAAGGCAGTATGTTGATCACCACAGTTGCCGCAAGTGGGAAGAATATCGTTAGGCTTATTACAGTCATGTGTGTCGTGCTCTTGACCACACTTAACACACATAAATTGCATCCGGCAGTATTTCTTTGTATGCCCGAATGCTTGGCAACGGAAGCATTGCACTATGTCATCAAATTTTCTAGTTTCTTCAACCGAAACCACAGCATGGCACGGTCTGGTAATATCAAATGACTTCTTATTGTTGACTGCTGGCTCCAGGTTTATAAAAAACATCGACATTGGGCTCTTGCCTTTTTTTGAGACTGCGTTTTTTATATCACGAACCTTGTGCCCAAGCTTATCAAAGGCATCAATAATGTATGACGTGGGAGTTGAAAAATGAAGTCCTTTTATGACTATACGAAAAGGTCGTTCCTCCTTGGGCTGGTAAGTCGAAAAAGCCAAACACAAATTGTCCAAATGAGCGACAATTTTCCGGTAAGTAGTGCTGTCCTTTGGCATAATACGGACATTTCCTCCTTTGGTAGCTTTGTAGGAAAATCTGCCGACTTCGTCCAAATCCTTAAGCATTTTTCCAATGTTCGTCACACCAGGAATAATGATAGGGTGTGGCTTGGGTGCAGCATTCTCCTCTGGTTTGTTATTGCTGGTATTAATGGTAGATCCAGTTTGCTTATTACTCTCAATTGGCAGCGTAGCAAACCGATTTGAAGAGCTGGGCAACTCAACATTTTGAATAGAGTTCTTCACAAATGACTTTTTTGGCAGTTTTCTTCGGAAAAATAAATTTCTTTACTTCAGCTTCCTCAGATTTGTCCGTTTCAGATTCACTGCTGCTTGAATTGGCATCAGATGATGATTCTATCTTCTTGCTGGCATTGATCTTTTTTGGGAATCGTTGAGACTTCGGAGATTCAGGAGAACGTGTCCTCTTGGCAGAAAGTACTTTACGAGACAGTTTTTGCCAGTCTGCCTTAACATCAGTAATAGTAAGTCCGGTGTCCATTTCCATGCCGTTCGTGTTGCCCTTATCGCACATTGCAATAGCAACACCAACGCGTTCAACATTTTTCTTCATTTTCAGTTTTAAGTTTTTGTTTTATTTTTAATGATTTGGCAACCTTTTTTCAGCAGAGTGGCAACTCTACCTTTAGAAGTTTTTTGTCACGCCATCCGCAAACTGGTCAAATTTTCCATACAAAAATACCAATTTTCATGATTTTATATGAAGTTTTACCTATATTCTTCACACAACTCAAGTGATTTAACATCTTTTTGCTACATATAAGGTATTATTAGAAAAATAACGTAAAAAATAAAAGTATATTAAATAAAGTGAAGTCAAATTTCATATGAAATGAAGTAAACTCACAAAACATATGAAAATTTCATTTGATAAAAATTTTTAAATTGGTCAAATTTTCGATTGACTTCGACTACTTTATCAATTTTCATGTATTTCATTAAAATACACTTTAAATAACTTAATTATTTTTGCCTTCATAATAAAAGTTATGAAAAATTTCATATGAAATAAAGTGAAGTCAAATTTCATATGAAAAAAAGTTAACTCACATAACATATGAAAAATTTGTTTGTCAAAGTTCAAAAGTAAAGTCAAATTTTATAAGAAATAAAGTTAAATCCCATAAGAAATTTTTTTTTGTCAAGTTTGCAAAAGTAGATTTAATTTTCATATGAAATAAAGTTAAATCACATATCAATAAAAATTTCATATGAAAAATTCATTTTGCAAATTTTCAAAGACAAATTTCATATGAAATGAAGTTAAATCACATAACATTTGAAAATTTCAAATGAAAAAATTTTCAAACTGGTCAAGTTTTCCATTGACTCCTAGTAATTTAACAATTTTCATGTATTTCATGTAAAGTAAACTTTAAATAACTTCATTATTTTTTCCTTCATATATTTTAATAACATTGCCGGCAAGACAACACTTCACAATCCAGGAAATTTATTCTTCTTACAACTCAAGTGAGTTAACTTCTTTTCGTTACATATAAAGTAATATAAGAAAAATTTCATAAAAAATAAAAGTTGAAAAGATTTTATATGAAATAAAGTGAAGTCAAATTTCATATGACATAAAGTTAAATCACAAAAAAATTTCATATTAAAAAATTTCTTTGTCAAATTTTCAAAGTTAAGTCAAATTTCATATGAAATGAAGTTAAATCGCATATCATATGAAATTTTCATATGAAAAATTTTTTTGTCAAATTTTCAAAGTCAGTCGCGATCGAACACTCAACGAGTGCAGATGTGCCTGCAGACGTGCCTGCGGATCGACAGCAAATTGTTTACAGTTTAAAGTCCCGTTACCCGTGCCCAGCCACTTCGCGTCGCGTGATTTTGTCGCGCGTTTTGATTGGCCCAGCCAGCGAACTTAACGGTTGTTCCCACCAACACCATCGCACACCCGAGTGTGCGTGATATCAGCGCAAAAACCCGACTGGACTACCACTCCACTGGCGAGCCCACTTACTGGCCAAACGATCCACTCAAGACTCCAGAAGCAAACCTAGCCTCCTATCGTCCGATCAGCTTACTGGCAATCCTCTCCAAAATACTCGAAAGAGTATTGCCTGTACTGGACGAGGCCGGTTTGATCCCCGATCACCAGTTTGGCTGCAGACGCTGCCATGGAACACCGAAGCAGTGCCACCGCCTTGTCGAACGCATCCTCGAGGCATTCTAGCAGAAGAAATACTGCTGCGCTGTAATGCTCGACGTGAAGCAGGCATTTGACAGAGTTTGGCATCCTGGACTCCTCCATAAACTTAAATCCTGCCTCCCAAGCCCCCATTTTACCCTCCTTAAATCCTACACTGAGGGAAGGACATTCCAAGTCAGATGCGGAAGTGCAATAAGCCTACCCAGACTGATCAGAGCTGGAGTTCCGCAAGGCAGTGTGTTCGGACCAATCCTCTACACCCTTTACACCGAAGACCTTCCCACAATCCCCTCCAGGAGCCTAACGATAGCGAAATATGCAGACAACACTGCCTTCCTCGCCTCTTCATCTGACCCACGAGAAGCATCCGAAACAATCCAAAGGCAAATGGACGCGCTACATCCCTGGCTCAGCAGATGGAATATCGTAGTAAACGCGGAAAAATCTACCCAAACAACGTTCTCACTCAGAAGAGGAGACTGCCCACCGGTCACGCTGAACGGAGTCAACATTCCCAACGCGCCCGCACCCAAATACCTAGGACTGACCCTGGACCGCAGGCTCACATGGCGTCCCCACATTGTCAGCAAACGCATACAGGCCGATGCGCGCCTGAGGCAGATGCAATGGCTCACTGGGAGAAGGTCCAAGCTGAGGCAGAGCCTCAAAATCCTGGTTTACAAGACAATTTCTAGCCCATCTGGACCTACGGGATACAGCTGTGGGGCACGGCAAGCCACACGAATCGCCTGCGAATACAGCGGTTCCAGAACAGGTGCTTGACAATTTCCTGTAATGCGCATCCCTACCATGAGAATGTCGCCATACACAGAGAACTTGGAATCCCGCAAGTCACAGATGAAATCTCCAGGCTCAGCGAGAGATACCTGAAAAGGCTCGAGAACCACCCCAACCACCTCGCCATCAACCTGTTGGACAACAGCAAGACAAGCAGACGTCTAATGAGGAGACATCCCCTTGATCTACCACAGCAATAACAAGCAAATTTCAAACCCGCCCCAAATACATGTACAATAGTATCCCTTAAGTCAATGTTCATCCGCAAAATCATTTAACTATTGTCCACTAAGACAGATTTTAAATAAAAAAACGCACGCTACAACAACAAAAAAAAAAAAAAAAACATAACATATGAAAAATTTGTTTGTCAAATTTCAAAAGTGAAGTCAAATTTTATATATGAAATGAAGCTAAATCACATATCAATCAAAATTTCATAAGAAAAATTCATTTGGCAAATTTCCAAAGACATATTTCATATGCAATGAAGTTAAATTACATAACATATGAAAATTTCATATGAAAAAATTTTCAAACTGGTCAAGTTTTTCATTGACTCCTAGTAATTTATCAATTTTAATGTATTTCATGTAAAATGCACTTTAAATAACTTAATTATTTTTGACTTCATTATAAAAGTTAAGAAAAATTTCATATGAAATAAAGTTAACTCACATAACATATGAAAAATTTGTTTGTCAAAGTTCAAAAGTTAAGTCGAATTTTATTTGAAATAAAGTTAAATCCCATAAGCAATTTTTTTTGTAAAATTTGCAAAGGTATATAAAATTTTTGGATGAAATGAAGTTAAATCACATACCAATTTTTATGTATTTTATGTGAAATACACTTTAAATAATTTAATTATTTTTGCTTTCATATTAAAAGTTAAGAAAAATTTCATATGAAATAAAGTGAAGTCAAATGAAGAAATGATGTCAAAGGTAGATGTCGGGAGCAGAACCCGAACTTTGTGATTATTTTATATTTAAATCTAAATGCTTCGCGCCACTGTTTATTTTGATTACAACTCTGTTATGTCTTTCTTAATGCGTACAAAAGCTAGTTGCTCTAGCACTGATCATTACATTCTTTTACATCTGCCGTTAATGTATACACGCGCCTATAAGCTCTTTAAATTGCAACAAGTGAATAAAAAACTAAGATAAACAATTGAACAAGCAAGATCTTTTTGTTGGTAATTAGTGCAAAGGTGGACATTCGGTTTTCCTCTAAACATTTGGTGACCCCGACGTGAATTCTTAGTTTGTCGGCCGTTTGTTGCAATTTTCGTGGTCGTTTGATTTGTTACAATTCGGTGGCAAATTAGTATACAGGCATTCGTTCGCTCATGGTTAATTCTTGCATGTCGGCAAAAATATAAAACCTAAGGATTTGTACATATCGGTTTACTTATTGGTTCGCGCGCGAAAATTCGCTGACACACATACACACATTTCTTTCGACTTGCTGTGCCCAGTTTCGTGTACATACATACGCATACTTCTGCGTGCTTTCGCTCTGTGCATATCGTTGTGCAGACAATTTCACATATAAATTCATAGACCTTATATCGTTGTGAGCATCTGTACATATCGTTGTACAGTAAAAATATATGTAAAAGCCTAAAATCGTCGTGGGTGCATATATACATACACGTATATCAAGGCAAATTAATAACAGTTATTTTGGTGCATCTGCTTTGCAGTTATACTCGTACATACATACATACGGGTCTTTGCACATAACGGAACGTATAAACAGGGTGTTCCTTACTTTTCAACAAGCAGTCTCATCTAGGCGGCATTGCAATGACTGACGCGGACAATCAGAAAAATTTTTACAAGGCGAAAGCAGATTCTGTGAAACATCAATTGGATGCTTGGAATGCCAATCTTACTGCTGAAAAAATCGCTGGAATGGACGAGTCAGACTTTTCAGTTCGATTGGAGTATCTGGAAACAATGAAAACGGAATTCAATGATGCGCAAGTCGCCTTGGAAGAAATGGATCTTTCGGAGTTAACCTCAAACACTCGGGCTGATTTCAACGATGCATACATTGAGGTTCTGTCTCGTGAACTCGTGTCGTTGCAGCGCAAATCACCCGTTCTGAATTCTACTGCACTGCGTAATTTCACAAGCGACACATCAAGCAACGTCGCGGATCGAGCATCAAGGCTTCCGCAACTGCAACTGGCGAAATTCATTGGCTCGTACATGGATTGGCCACACTTTTACGCCATCTTCACCACCGTTATCGAAGACGACTTGGCAATGAGTAAGGTTGAAAAATTCCAACATCTCTTATCTTGCCTAGAGGGAGTCGCATTGGAGACCATACGATCACTTGAGCCGACTGAAGACAACTATACTACTTCGTAATCGATTCGATAATAAGTTGTTTCATTTCCAGGCACACGTACAGGAAATTTTTGGGCTTAATGGTGTGGAGAAGGGTTCGGCTATTGGCTTGTGGACGCTCAGTGACAAAATGAACTCACATCTAAGAGCCATCAACACGTTAGCTGATCCGGTTCAAATTTTGGATGGATTATTGATTCATGTCGTCGCTCAGAAACTTGATCAACGCACGCGTGAGCGATGGGAGGAGTCAATTGGACCCAAGGAACTTACAGAATGGAAAACAATGGACTCGTTTTTGGAAAAAAGATGCAGAGCTATGGAAAACGTCGAAAATGCTATGGCAACACGAACACCTAGCAATCAGGTGGGAAAATCATCGCATAAATCTACGAAAAACTCTCTTATTACTTTGTCTTTGTCCTTAACATCGAACACAAAGGCAACATGCGCATTTTGTGATTCTGGGGAACATTATATTTCAAAATGTACTCGATTTTTGAACCTCTCGCCCAGTTTGCGTTATAACGAACCTAAGAAAATGCACCTATGCTTAAATTGCTTGCGTAAAGGGTACACACTGCAACAGTGCAGATCAGGTAGCTGCAGACAGTGCCAATCGAGGCATCACACTCTCTTGCATATATCAACTAACTCTGCACCCAGCTCCCCCTGGCAGATTCAAGTCAGGCCTCATCCTCGCTAATATCTAGATCGGTTTCATGCCCTCCACACCAAGCCTCAAATGATATGCCTGACGACTACGTGTTGCTGGCTACGGCCATAGTTTTGGTGCAAAATCGTTTTGGAGAGCACATTCAATGCCGTGCAATTTTCGATTCTGCCTCTCAGCTGAATTTTATCACTACTCGTTTTGCAAATCAACTACAGCTAAAAACTTGTCGATCACATGTAGCAATCTCGGGAATCGGAGAATCTGCTCTAGACTCTGATAAGGCAGTAGACCTCGTTGTCAAGTCGCAAAACGCTGGCTATGGAGCCTCATTTGTAGCCGTCGTGACACGAACCATCACGGACTACCAGCCGCAACATGATTTCAACAAAAGTGCTTTCCAGACAGCGGACTCTTTTTGAGAGGATTTCTTCAAGCAAAATCACACTCGTCTTGATGGACAATACTCTGTCAAACTTTCATTTAAAACAGATGTTAGCAGGCTCGGAAATTCTTACCATCGCGCTTTGCGCAGATTTAGGGCCTTGGAGACAAAACTGGCCAAAGATCCCAACATCAAATCTCAATACGCTGCATTTATTCAAGAATGCCTCAACTTAGGTCACATGTCTCTTGTTTCCAATAAGTGCAAAGCACCCAAATTTTACTTGCCGCACCACTGCGACCAGAAGCTCGATAGCACAACTACAAAACTTCGGGTTGTCTTCGATGGATCGGCAAAATCGACCTTTGGCTATTCTCTGAATGATCTATTGCTGACAGGACCTAGAATTCAAGCCACAATATTCACCACATTGCTCAGATTTCTATTTTTCAAAATAGCTCTTTGCGGAGACATAAGCAAAATGTACAGATGTGTCAAAGTTTCTCATCCTGATGAATACTTACAGATAATCTTATGGCGCGATAACCCAGAAGACGATATAAAGGCATACAAATTGGTCACACTCACATATGGTACCAAATCCGCAGCGTTTCTGGCAATAAGGACTATGCATCAGCTAGCACTTGATGAGGAGGAAACGTTCCCTATTGGCTCGACGATCGTTCAGAGAGACTTCTATGTAGACGACCTTATCTCTGGTGGAGACAGCATTGAAGAAGTAGTGGAAATTAAACGCCAGGTCAAGGGGCTACTCAGCCGTGGCCAATTCCCCATTCGCAAATGGTGCTCTAATGAATCAGCCGTGCTCGATGGTGAGCTCGAAGTGGATAAGGAGAAGCTGCTAACATTTGATGATCAAACTGGAATCGCGAAAGCCTTGGGGCTGGTATGGAACCTCAGTTCTGACAACTTCTTATTCAATTTTTCAAAAATCTTGCCGGATGGACCAGCCGCCAAGCGCGCTGTTCTATCCACAGTCGCCAGAACTTACGATCCGCTTGGCTTAATTGCGCCTATCATCACAAAGGCCAAAATATTTATCCAAACATTATGGAAACATCAACTCAACTGGGACGACGCAACGCCAGCAGAGCTACAATCAGCATGGAGCCAGCTTTTCTCTCAACTTTCCATTGTCAGTGCACTCAAATTTCCGCGGTACGCGATGATTCCTTCAGCATCATTTCAAGTTCATGCATTTTGTGATGCAAGCAGCCTGGCATACGGTGCTTGTATCTACCTTCGCTCGGATTCACAGGACTCAATTTCATCACATCTTTTATGCTCAAAATCTAGAGTCGCCCCTTTGAAAACTCTTACGATACCAAAGTTGGAATTGTCAGCTGCATTGGTTTTAGCTGAATTGGTCGCTAATCTCGCTCGCATTGTTCCATTTCAATGTGAATACCATTGCTGGTCCGACTCTACAATAGCGCTCTCATGGATTCGATCATCGCCATCGGAATTCAACGTATTTGTTTCAAACCGCGTCAGTAAAATACAGGAGTTGACTCAGGGAATGACTTGGCATCACGTGCCAACAGCCTGTAACCCTTCCGACATACTATCTCGAGGCTGCACGCCAAAGGAATTGATGAATGACAAGCTGTGGCAACATGGTCCTCAGTTTCTTAGCGAGCCCAAATCCCAGTGACCTACAAACGTACTGCCAGATCTCGACTTGCCAGAACGCCGTCGCAAGGTGCTGATCACCACAACAAAATACGATATAACCAGTTTTTGCAAATATCAAAACTCGTTCACTTCTTTGCAACGAATGTTCGCTAATTTTGGCTCACTTAATCGAAGAAATGCACACCAACTACGCTGAATTTGACCGTCGAGGATCTGCGCATGGGCACATGTCTCTTTGTTAAAAACATACAAGAAGTCGCCTTTGCCATCGACTATGCGATGCTTTCCTCAAAGAAGTCGCTTCCAGTCAAAAGCAATTTGCTTTCCCTCTACCCATTCATCGACGGAAATGGACTCATCAGAGTTGGAGGCAGGCTACATAATTCGCAACTGGATTACGACGCGCGTCATCCTATTTTGCTTCCTAAAGGGCACCCGGTCACAATCATCGTGCAATCATCGTGCAATCATCGTGCATTACCATCAAAAGTTGCTGCATGCAGGCCCGTAAAGTCTTCTCGCAACTATAAGGCAGCCATATTGGCCAATTGGAGGAATCAAAACTGTGGCCAGCGTCATCAATAAGTGCTTGAGATGCTTTCGCCTGAAGCCGCGATATGCCGAGCATATTATGGGCAGGCTGACAGCAGATCGCGTTCGTCCAAACACAGCGTTCCACACAACAGGAATCGATTACTGTGGACCTTTTCTTTATAAGCCTGAGACCAGGAATAAGGCACCAGAAAAGTGCTACATATCCTTTTTTATCAGCTTCAGTACTAAAGCCACTCATCTCGAAGTCGTCAAGCACCTAACGACAGCATCATTTATTGCTGCTCTGAGACGCTTCATAAGCATCAGGGGCAAACCACGCATTTCTGGACAGACAACGGAACAAACTTCATTGGCGCTAAAAACGAATTAGCTGAACTAAGAGAATTATTCTTAAGCGACCCGCACAACAGCGCGGTATCGCAAGTTTGTCTAGCTAATAGAATTGATTGGAATTTTACTTCTTTCGTGCTGCTGGGTCTTCCGTTTTAACTCTCGAAGAACTTCGTATTCTAATCTATGAAATTTCGGCAATACTTAATTCTCGCCCACTCTATGCAATTTCAGAAAGCCCAGACGACTCAAGCTTTCTAACGCTTGCACACTTTCTCATTGGGTCAACGTTCACAGCTATAGATGAGCCTGACATCACCCATTTGAAGGAAGGGCGTCTCAATCGCTGGCAACGCGTATGCCAAATGCATCAAATTTTCTGGCGCAAATGTAGTACCGAATATCTGACGATTCTTCAGGAGCGCAGCAAATGGAAAACTTCGCGAACGTCCCTCAAGGCGGGCTCCTTAGTGCTGCTGAAGGATGAAAATCTTCCTGCACTGAAATGGCGGCTCGGCAAGGTGGAGTCCACGATACCAGGCGATGATGGCGTTCCCAGGGTAGCCATGGTTAAAACCTCGGTTGGCCTGATCAAGCGAGCTGTAACCAAGCTTGCAGTTCTGCCTCTTTCTGACCATATCGGTTGAAAGTAATCACTTCCAACGGGGGGAGTATGTCGGGAGCAGAACCCGAACTTTATGATTATTTTATATTTAAATGTAAATGCTTCGCGCCACTGTTTGTTATGATTACAACTCTATTATGACTCTGCTAATGCGTACAAGAGCTTGTTGCTCCAGCACTGATCATTACATTCTTTTACATCTGCCGGTCATGTATACACGCGCCTATAAACTCTTTAAATTGCAACAAGTGAATAAAAAACTAAGATAAACAATTGAACAAGCAAGATCATTTTGTTGGCAATTAGTGCAAAGGTGGACATTCGGTTTTCCTCTAAATAGTAGATTCAATTTTCATATGAAATAAAGTTAAATCACATATCAATCAAAATTTTATAAGAAAAATTCATTTGGCAAATTTCTAAAGACAAATTTCATATGAAATGAAATTAACTCACATAACATATGAAAAATTAAATTAGTTTGTCAAAATTCAAAAGTTATGTCTGTAAGGATGTTTTCTTAAGGCTGGGGTACATATCTCAGTCTCGCCAGGGTCTTTATAGAAAATTTATATATACTGAGACTACCAAGACTTTTAGTAAGGGGCGCAGGGTCATGCCCTGCTGAGATATGTACAGGGTATACGAGGTGCACGTGGTCCACGTCGTGAACACATACTTGCTGGCCACGTGTTAGTGGGTCCTACCACCCTGATGAATCGAGGCTATGTGAGAAAAAGGAGGACGACAAGGCGTGCTGCTTCCACTGCCAGGCGGACCACCCTGCGTCATTTAAGGGATGTCCTGCATACAAAAAGGCCAAAGCACTCTTGCTGTTCCGAAAACAAGGCCAAACAAGCTCTGGCAGGAGCTACCGAGACACCCTCAATGGAGTGCACGCAACGCCGCAGAATCCCACAACCCCAGTCCAAACCCAAACAGAAACCCCACACTCCTGTCAGATAGAAGCGATGTTCGCTCGTATGGAAGGCATGATGGAGAGGATGATGGAGCGAATGTTCGCCCAGATGACACAGCTGGTGGCCACCATTCTCAACAGCAAGTCATGCAATTAAAGCTCCACCTAGCCGTCTGGAATGCGAACGGCCTGCAGAACAGCAAGGCTATAGTCGAGCACCATCTGAAGACCCACCAGTCGATATCTTACTCGTAGCCGAAACCCATTTCTCCCCCAGATCCCACTTTAAGATCAGCGGATATGACCTCATCCATGCAGACCATCCTTCTGGCAGAGCACGCGGAGGAGCAGCCATCCTCATCAGGAGCGGTATTCAATACCTAGAGCTGCCCGCGTTTCAGCAAGACTGGGCACAATGTCCTGTCATCAGGATTGCCAGCCCGCAAGGAGACTTAGACATTGGAGGGGTCTACTTTCCCCCCAGATATCGCATAACAGCATCTCATCTCAGTGAGTTCTTCGAGAATTTTGGGCCCCGCATCATAGCAGCTGGAGATTATAACGCCAAACATCCTTGGTGGGGATCGCGCGCCAACAACCCCAGAGGGCAAACTCTGTTTGAGTACCTGCAACGCCACCGACTGGACTTCCACTCCACTGGCGAACCCACTCACTGGCCAACCGATCCCCTGAAGACTCCAGACCTGCTGGACTTTGCTGTGTCGAAAGGCATAGGGCATGCGAAGATTAGCTGCTCAACAAATGCTGATCTCCTGTCAGACCACTGTGCAATAAACGTGCTAATCAACACGCCAGTCCTCAGGAAAACCCCGCTCAGGAGGCTCACTGAAAAACACACCGACGCCGCCAAGTTCGCGTCCTGTATGCTCTTCGCCGTAAATCAGAACCCCATCCTCAACACACCCAGGGAAATTGACAAATCTATCGGGAATCTCACCAGGCAAATGCAAAACGCTGCGGAGTTCGCAAGCCCACCCCCACCAAAGACTGCGAGAACACCTAGCAGAGACCTTCACCTCTGGTCCCTGGAAATTGCGGCACTCGTGGCTGAGAAGAGGCGTCTCAGGAGAGTTTGGTTCTTTACGCGCAATCCGAGAGACAAAACAGCGTTCAATCACTCCACAAAGGAGCTGAAGGACAAGATCTCCAGCCTACGTCAGGACTCTTTCCTCAGATTCCTCGAGGTACTCTCTCCCGGGGATCCGGACCATAACCTGTGGAACGTCACCCGCCACATAAAACGACCAGTCAAAAAGGTTTCCGCAGTGCGCAAAGTGGATGGCTCCTGGTGCCGATCGGACGCCGAAAAAGCAGAAGCTTTCGCCGAACACCTCTACAACGCCTTCTCACCGTTCGACTGCTGCACTGCCGAAGAACGTGCTGAAACCGCCAGGTTTCTCAATAGCCCAAGCTCTCCCGGTCCGCCGCTGCAACCAGTCAACCCTGAGGAAGTTGCGCTGGAGATTGCCCTACTAAAGAACAGCAAATCTCCGGGCCTAGATCGTATAGATGCGGCAGCCCTAAAAATGCTTCCATTCAGCTACACACAAATGCTGGCCAGAATTTACAACAGCTGCTTCCGGCTAGGGTACTTCCCGGAAGAATGGAAAAAAGCAGAGGTCATTGTCCTCATTAAGCCTGGTAAGCCTGAAGCCAACCTAGCCTCCTATCGTCCGATCTGCTTACTGGCAATCCTCTCCAAAATACTCGAAAGAGTATTTTTGTCAGAGTATTGCCTGTACTGGACGAGGCCGGTTTGATCCCCGATCACCAGTTTGGCTTCAGACGCTGCCATGGAACACCGGAGCAGTGCCACCGGCTTGTCGAACGCATCCTCGAGGCATTCGAGCAGAAGAAATACTGCTGCGCTGTAATGCTCGACGTGAAGCAGGCATTTGACAGAGTTTGGCATCATGGACTCCTCCATAAACTTAAATCCTGCCTCCCAAGCCCCCATTTTACCCTCCTTAAATGCTACACTGAGGGAAGAGCATTCCAAGTCAGATGCGGAAGTGCAATAAGCCTACCCAGACTGATTAAAGCTGGAGTTCCGCAAGGCAGTGTGCTCGGACCAATCCTCTACACCCTTTACACCGCAGACCTTCCCACAATCCCCTCCAGGAGCCTAACGATAGCGAAATATGCAGACAACACTGCCTTCCTCGCCTCTTCATCTGACCCACGAGAAGCCTCCGAAACAATCCAATCCAATCCAATCCAATCCGAAACAATCCCTGGCTCAGCAGATGAAACGCGGAAAAATTTACCCAAACAACGTTCTCATTCCGAAGAGGAGACTGCCCACCGGTCACGCTGAACGGAGTTAACATTCCCAACGCGCCCGCACCCAAATACCTAGGACTGACCCTGGACCGCAGGCTCACATGGCATTCCCACATTGTCAGCAAACGCATACAGGCCGATGCGCGCCTGAAGCAGATGCAATGGCTCATTGGGAGAAGGTCCAAGCTGAGGCAGAGCCTCAAAATCCTGGTTTACAAGACAATTCTCTAGCCCATCTGGACCTACGGGATACAGCTGTGGGGCACGGCAAGCGACACGAATCGCCTGCGAATACAGCGGTTCCAGAATAGGTGCTTGACAATTTCCTGTAATGCGCATCCCTACCATGAGAATGTCGCCATACACAGAGAACTTGGAATCCCGCAAGTCACAGATGAAATCTCCAGGCTCAGCGAGAGATACCTGAAAAGGCTCGAGAACCACCCCAACCACCTCGCCATCAACCTGTTGGACAACAGCAAGACAAGCAGACGTCTAATGAGGAGACATCCCCTTGATCTACCACAGCAATAACAAGGAAATTTCAAACCCGCCCAAAATACATGTATGAAATGAAGCTAAATCACATATCAATCAAAATTTCATATGAAAAATTAATTTGGCAAATTTCTAAAGACAAATTTCATATGAAATGACAACACTTCACAATCCAGGAAATTTCACTTTTTGCGCAACATTACTCTACCTGTAGAGGTTTTTTGTCACGCCATCCGCAAACTAGTCAAATATTCCATATAAAAACCAGTCGAACGCTACAGTCAGGTGCTGACTGTAGAAGGCCATGGATTATTATAGTATCTTTTATTTTCCGTTATTTATAATGATAATTTTGCATTATTTGGATTATTATTAAGCATTTAAAAATATAAACTTTATATTCTTATTATTTTATTCGAACGACACGCACAAATTTAATTGACGGATAGAAGAAGAACACAACGATGCAAAAGCTAATACAAGAATTATAAGCATTAGGTAGGGCGAGAGTGCAATAAGTTTATGTATGCATTTTTGCTTTTGTCAAACAGTAGTGGCGGCCGCAGAAGTTATATAGTAGCTTAGTGGAGTGTGTGCCGGATTCGAAGACCATCGATGTTTGACAGTGTTCGAGTTCGAATCCTGCCGCGATCATCAATGTGTGAAATGTTTTCCTTTTTTTCTTTCTTTTCTATTAAATAATTTTAAAGCTTAACAAACAATACGTTTTAAATTTTTTGGTTCGCAACATATTTAATTAGAACACTGTTATAAACTTTGCCGAATGTTGCACAAATCTGACAGTTGCGTACATACGCCGAATACGGCAATTGATGTGTGTTAGAGCGGGACGCCGAAACGTAGATGTGCAAATGCAGACATGCATGTATCGGCGTCCCGCTCTAACATTCGTAACTTATTGATTGTCTTAAATATTGCAAAAAAAAAAACATGAGATTTAATTTTTGAAAACTATTTTTATTGATATTTAATTAAATAACTGTAGTTTTCATTTAAGCTTATACGAATAAAAAAAATAACCAAAAGAAAAGTAATTAAAATAAAAAGTTTTACCAGCCGGCCGCACATGGGATTCGAACTCACACAGGCAGGACCGCTGTCCGCCACTCCAACCACTAAGCCACCGCCTCATTTACTGATTGATCGGCAAAGTTGCATTCTGAGCTAATTATGTTACCATTCTATGCAAATAAAAAGTTTTGTAAAATGCTGTGTGTCCGACGATTCGAACTTCGGTATGATGCGTAAATTAGGTCTTAATATGCGCATAAGTATACGTTCAAATTGAGTTTAATTCCGATCATATCTCACTTATTTTTAGTCCGATTTCTATGAAATTTTCAGAAAACACCCGTGGCAAGGTATTTGTCATGTGAAATGTACAACTTTTGTTGTTGGGTGTATATTGTGTATATTAAATCGTTATTACTGATTTACAGAGGCGGGAAGGGGCGTGGCCAAATTTCAAAAAAACTTTGAAACACTGCAACATACATGGATGTTGTCACAAAATTTGAAGACTCTAGCTCATAGTTTCTGAGATCCAGGTGTTCATACAGACAGACAGACGGACAGACGGACAGACGGACCGACGGACAGACGGACAGACAGACAGACATCAATCGACTCGGCTGTTGATACTGATTCAGAATATATATAGTTTAAGGGGTCGGAGATGCCTCCTTCTGCCTGTTACGCACAAACTCGTTCCGACAAACACAGTAGACCATGAATTTTTTTAAAATCCATGGCCTAAATACAAATTTTCATAATTTTATATGAAGTTTTACCTTTATTCTTCTCAAAACGCAAGTGATCGAACACTCAACGAGTGCAGACGTGCCTGCGGATCGACAGCAAATTGTTTACAGTTTAAAGTCCCGTTACCCGTGCCCAGCCACTTCGCGTCGCGTGATTTTGTTGCGCGTTTTGATTGGCCCAGCCAACGAACTTAACGGTTGTTCCCACCAACACCATCGCACACCCGAGTGTGCGTGTTATCAGCGCAAAAAACCCAGTGCTCGAAGCAGCGGTACTTTTGCAAAGCAGCAGCCACGTGCTGCCTGGCTCACCGGCTAACGGTGCCCAGCTTCCCCCCCCCACCTCTTTCCTTACCAACGTTGGAGAAGATGGACTGGAAGGCCCCCCCGCGCACCCACAAGCATGGAACAACACCATGCAAAAAGGCTCTGAGAACAAGCAAGAGCAGCTCCAGCAGCGAGGGAAGCACCTCGCATTCAGAGCCGGACGAGATAAAGCGAAAACCGGCAAAGAAAGCGCAGGGAGAGGAGTTTGACGATAAGCCAAGCACTAGCGCAGCTCTGCGCAAGAAGCTGGCCAACAACGCCTTCGCTTTACTCGAGCAAAGAAGACGATGATGACCAAGAAAGCTCTGATGACGAACCCGGACCTGAAGACGATTCTAAGCCTAAGACCCCCGAAAAACCAAAACCCACCCCGAAGACCATCAAGCCACCTCCGATTTTTATTCCCGATGTGACCAACATCTCGGCACTCGTCAAGATGATCACGACGCTTGTAGGCCCGAGGAACAACGTGAATGACAAAAATGTACGTGTCATGATGCCGGACAAAGAATCCTACACAAAAGATGAACGTGCGTACAAGGACCGTGTATCATGGACATGGACGTGTATCAGGTCAAGCAGATCTGCAGGTCGGTGGTAACCATTGAACCGCCGCAGAAGTTCAACGACGTGCCTCAATGCTACAGGTGCCAAGGATTCGGTCATACACAGCGTTACTGCTTCCTGGAATACCGATGTGTAAAATGCGGAGGCCCTGATGAATCGAGGGTATGTGAGAAAAAGGAGGACGACAAGGCGTGCTGCTCCACTGCCAGGCGGACCACCCTGCGTCATTTAAGGGATGTCCTGCATACAAAAAGGCCAAAGCACTCGCTGCTCCGAAAACAAGGCCAAACAAGCTCTGGCAGGAGCAACCGAGACACCCTCAATGGAGTGCACGCAACGCCGCAGAATCCCACAACCCCAGTCCAAACCCAAACAGAAACCCCACACTCCTGTCAGATAGAAGCGATGTTCGCTCGTATGGAAGGCATGATGGAGAGGATGATGGAGCGAATGTTCGCCCAGATGACACAGCTGGTGGCCACCATTCTCAACAGCAAGTCATGCAATTAAAGCTCCACCTAGTCGTCTGGAATGCGAACGGCCTGCAGAACAGCAAGGCCATAGTCGAGCACCATCTGAAGACCCACCAGATCGATATCTTACTCGTAGCCGAAACCCATTTCTCCCCCAGATCCCACTTTAAGATCAGCGGATATGACCTCATCCATGCAGACCATCCTTCTGGCAGAGCACGCGGAGGAGCAGCCATCCTCATCAGGAGCGGTATTCAATACTTAGAGCTGCCCGCGTTTCAGCAAGACTGGGCACAATGTCCTGTCATCAGGATTGCCAGCCCGCAAGGAGACTTAGACATTGGAGCGGTACACTTTCCCCCCAGATACCGCATAACAGCATCTCATCTCAGAGAGTTCTTCGAGAATTTTGGGCCCCGCATCATAGCAGCTGGAGATTATAACGCCAAACATCCTTGGTGGGGATCGCGCGCCAACAACCCCAGAGGGAAAACTCTGTTTGAGTACCTGCAACGCCACCGACTGGACTGCCACTCCACTGGCGAGCCCACTCACTGGCCAACCGATCCCCTCAAGACTCCAGACCTGCTGGACTTTGCTGTGTCGAAAGGCATAGGGCATGCGAAGATTAGCTGCACAACAAATGCTGATCTCCTGTCAGACCACTGTGCAATAAACGTGCTAATCAACACGCCAGTCCTCAGGAAAACCCCGCTCAGGAGGCTCACTGGAAAACACACCGACGCCGCCAAGTTCGCGTCCTGGATGCTCTTCGCCGTCAATCCGAACCCCATCCTCAACACACCCAGGGAAATTGACAAAGCTATCGGGAATCTCACCAGGCAAATGCAAAACGCTGCGGAGTTCGCAAGCCCACCGCCACCAAAGACTGCGAAAACACCTAGCAGAGACCTTCACCTTTGGTCCCCGGAAATTGCGGCACTCGTGGCTGAGAAGAGGCGTCTCAGGAGAGTTTGGTTCTTTACGCGCAATCCGAGAGACAAAACAGCGTTCAATCACTCCACAAAGGAGCTGAAGGACAATATCTCCAGCCTACGTCAGGACTCTTTCCTCAGATTCCTCGAGGTACTCTCTCCCGGGGATCCGGACCATAACCTGTGGAACGTCACCCGCCACATAAAACGACCAGTCAAAAAGGTTTCCGCAGTGCGCAAAGTGGATGGATCCTGGTGCCGATCGGACGC